>JASAUF010000111.1:0-328301 GCA_030180095.1 Magnolia changhungtana
GTGCATCTCATGATTTTGGAATGGTTTGGTCTTTATAGATCAATGGATGTACTGGCAAAATGGGGAGGGCGGTTGCTGAAGCAGCAGTTTCTGCAGGGCTCCAGTTAGTCCCTGTATCATTCAGCAGTTCAGAAGAATCTGGTCAAATTGTACAAGTAGGTGGCACAGAGATCCAGATACATGGCCCCATTGAAAGGGAGGGCATTCTCGCTTCCGTCTTTGATGAATATCCAAATGTTATTGTGGTGGACTATACCGTGCCCGGCACAGTGAATGGTAAATGACTTATAAAATCTTCTGTTCAGTTTATGCTATTTCTGTGCTTGTTTAATGGTTTGGTAGGAAGTTAGGTGCAGTTGGTATCAATTCCAAATTGGCATTCTGCTCGTTTGAACTCCTAGTTGAAAAAAAAATGAAATTGCATTTTTTGGGATGTAAAGGTTAAAAAAAATGGGGACCCCTGTAATTGGGTTTCATTTTCCATCAACTCCAAATGTTTGGTGAGTTCAAAACAGAGCAACTCTTTGAGTCTTTGACATATTCAACCAAATGACAGTAGTATTTCCAAATGCTGCCAAACTTCGAACTAGTTGCCTAATAAGGGGGCCTCATTTTGCATCTGCCTTAAGTTGGTACACCATTCTTCCTACTTCTGGTAATACAATACAAAGTTCTACTATCATTTTTTGAAGATCAATGAAGATTTTTGTGATGGAAAACAAGAAAGGCCGACAGAGGCAAGATCACAAACAAAAGATGGTGAAGAAACATCTTTTGGAACAAAGCCAAGCCCACTCCCCAACTCTTATCATTTTTTATTTTTTTTTGAAGAATTCCGAAATGTATTCAAAAGGAAAGAACTATAGAAGAGCAATACAAGAAATCATCCCAGAAATAATGGGGAGGGCACTCCCCATGGTCCCCTTAATAGATCTCCAGGATTGTCCGTACAACTTTTGATGCTCTGGCCCATTCAATTGCTCATCCTTTGGCTTTGAGGAGCTCCACTTCATGTGGGCGTGATTTTTCTAGACTCCTGAAAAGTTTGACGACATTCAAATTGCCCACAACATTGCGAGCAGCGGGAATCCCCGCATTGATGTCCTCTTCTTTCAACCATTTTCCCCCTGCGTGTTGAAGAATTCCATCATGGAGTGCAGGCGCAGCATAACCTGTTCCTCCTGAAAAAGGTAAGAGAGCTTCCACCAAATCTCTTGTGCAAAGGGGCAGTGAATTGACAAATGATCTCCTGTTTCTGCATCCTGATGGCACATGATGCACTCATTCAAAATGATCAGCCTTCTTTTCCTTAAGTTACCAAGTTCTGTTTGGTAGAAAGATTTATATAGACAAAATACCTTGTATGCAGATCTACAACAAAATTTACGTATGTATATTCTACCCTTGACCATTCTCTCAAACTGGAGTGTCACTGAAGATGACTGACAGTTACTTTTGTCTGGATTTTTTTTTTTTTTTTCTTTTCTCTGGAATAAATTTGTGATCTGATTGAAAGATGAAATGTGAGCCTTTTGTTCTCACAGATTTCTAAATAGCTTTTCTACATTATTAACTTGGAACTGGAAAAATGGAGTTCATTTCTCACTCGGAAAAATTAAAAAGATATAAAAACATATTTTGAAGACTGAAAATGGCAAATCTTTTAAAAAAAAGTTAAAAGAAAAAAAGAAAGAAAGAAAGAAAGAAAGAAAAAAAAAACTGAACATCTCAATGAGCCTTGATGAACAAAAAAGGTTCAAAGAAGAAAAAAGAAAAACCCTTTGTAGTTTGCACAAATATATACTTAATTCCAAATACATGAGTTCTTTCTCAATAGCGACATGGAATTTTGAAACTCTCCATCTTTCTCCATTGCTGCCCTCAAATGACCTTACCCAGTTTATAACCTTTTCCTCCTTTTCATCCTCTCAAATACATGAGTTCTTTCTCTCCATCTTTCTCCATTGCTGCCCTCAAATGACCTTACCCAGTTTATAACCTTTTCCTCCTTTTCATCCTCTCATGCATTGAGGTCTTTTGCAATGCTATCAAGAACAGGACCATAATTGTAACTCATTAATGTTTCTTTTCATTATTCACCACCACCACCACCACCACCATCATTGATGTAGGACAATTAACCACTTGCTTTAAAAGCTCGAACTGTTAGAGTATGTCGAATTAATCCCGTTATCTCATAGCCTAGGCCCCCACATCGCATAAGTTAAGACCTCGGCCGAACCCCCTTCGTGGGCCCTAAATCACATGGGCCGCCCACCTCGAGTGTGTCCTCGCATCCCACGGGCTACCCCACTCGAGCCTGGTGTGAAATGAGCATTAATCACCCCCGGTGAGGAGTCTCGAATACGAGACCTCCTCCGTATGCCGCACCCACCCCGAGTGTGCCCCCGCATCCCACAAGCGACCTCACTTGAGCCCGGTGTGAAAATGCCACTGCATTAATCACTCCCAGTGAGGAGTCTCGAACATGAGACCTCCTGCTCTGATACCAATTTGATGCAGGACAATTAACTACTTGCTCTAAAAGCTCGAACCGTTAGAGTATGGCAAATTAATTCCTTCATCTCATAGCCCAGGCCCCCACATCGCATGGGTTAAGACCTCGGCCTAACCCCCTTCGTGGGCCCCAAATCACATGGGCCGCCCACCCTGAGTGTGTCCCCGCATCCCACGGGCTACCCCACTTGAGCCTGGTGTGAAATGCGCATTAATCACCCCCGGTGAGGAGTCTCGAACACGAAACCTCCTCCGTAGGCCGCGCCCACCCTGAGTATCCTACAAGCGACCTCACTTGAGCCCAGTGTGAAAATGCCACTGCATTAATCATGGCCTTTTTCCAGCTATTCATGGTTGACTACATGATTTGATTGGGAAAGATTTGATAATCAGTTGCCACTTGACATAAACTCTCCTCCTTCACCTTGGCTTGGGACCAGCTGGCATGTTGCTATCTGGCAAAGTTCTGGATAATGTTCACCCTTGTTAGGTTTAAAAAAAGCTAATGCTCACTTTCGTTACAACTCCTTAATGTTTCTTTCCATTAATCACCATCATCACTATCATCATAGCCTTTCCGAGCTATTCAGGGTTGGCTTGGGAAAAAATTGATGACCAGCTGCCCGCCTGACATCAGCCCTTCTTTACCTTGGCTTGGGACCAGTTGGCATGTTGCTACTGGGTGAAATTCTGGATAATGTTTACTTTTGTTACATTAAAAACGTGTACTACATAATGTACTTGTAATGATGATTCCTTGAAGGAGTGTGATTTTCTTTTTTTAGGAGTCTAGTTGTATCTGCTCTCTCAGCGGACTCTCTACTCTTCTCGCTGTAACCTTTTGGTTTCTTGATACAATTTCGTCATCTTTCAAAAAAAAAAAAAAACATGTACTACATAAAGTAGGGAAAAAGAAATAAGAAAATACATCTATAGCCTTTTAGATGCTTTTTTTTTTTTTTTGGTTCCCATTTTTCCTACTAATTGAAAGAAATATTTCAATCATGAATAAGAAAAGAAATTAATTTATCGATAAGAAAAGAAATATTAAATTTTTTTTTTCTAGTTGCTAATTAGATAAATTTTGCTTGATATCTCCAAATAAGTTGATCAGATCTAAGCATATTTTGCTGTTAAATATAAAAAAAGGAAAAGAAAAAAGCAAGCATATCATTATTTGGTATCTCTCTTCACAAGTTTCAGGCTGATCTTTGTATCTATGATTTTTCCCATTCATGCTGTTTCTGCTATTTATAGTAGTGGCTGCTATTTGTTTGGTGGCTTTATTAATTTCTGTTTTGTTCTTTATTCTGCAGCGAATGCAGAACTGTATCAAAATTGGTGTGCCCTTTGTCATGGGCACTACTGGTGGGGATAGGCAGAAGTTGTATAAGACGGTCGAAGATGCAAAAGTTTATGCAGTTATTTCTCCACAGATGGGAAAGCAGGTGCTTGAAACAACACCTTTATAGTTCAGGAGTTTTTTGCAGCCTACACACGCATCTTCATACTTGCAGTTTGACATGCGGTTGCATGTGCCATTGTGGCCCAGGTGGTGTTGTCATGTTGGTCCTCCTGTGTAAATGATCCGGTCCAAACCAGGCCAGCCAATTCATCAGGTTGGCCAACATGTAAGGAAATCGCGGATGGTTCAATAAAAATTGCTACAGTCCAAGTGGCTACTGATGGTGGACCAGTCTGAATTTTGAATGAAGTCATATAAATTGTAGAGCCCATCCGATGCGTGGCGTGGATTTCCTCTACAGTTTCCCTAAATTAGCATGTGTCTCTGCATCTTTAGAGGTGCATGTGGAGGCATGTTGATTTAGCAAAATTCTTAGCTAGATTAACACTTTGTGAGCAGAATTTCCTTTTAAGAGGTCTGCTTGGAATGAAATCCAATACGTTTTCACTGTTTGTTTAGGTTGTCGCATTTCTTGCAGCCATGGAATTTATGGCTGAGCAGTTTCCTGGAGCCTTTTCAGGCTATTCTCTTCAGGTCAGATTATCAGCTCCTCACAGTTCTTTTGAGTAGTATCTGCTTATCTTGTGGTTAAGTCCTACCAAGATAAAAAAAAGTACAGGTTTGCTATCTACTACAAGGAGCATAAGAAGTTGAATGTGGAGAATCCCGCATAGTGATGGATGGAAGTTCATCATTGTCATTATTTTAGACTCTCCCAGCAATTTGCATTAACTTTTAATGGTAGACAAGCAAAAAGTCTTATGCTTGGCTGCCCATCAAGTATCAACTGACAGAACCTTAAACTGAAATGACCACCTGGTTCAGTTGCTGGATTCTTCTAACTAGGGCATTGTGCTCCGGTCTTGTGCTCCCTGCTTCACTCTCATGCTCCCCTTTCCTAGCCTTTTATACTTGATTACATTTTTGAAATAGATACTTCCCCGCACCTGGGTCCTTACTCTTACTCCGGTGGTAGACTCTCAGGAGTTTCAACACCTGGTCAAGGGTTCGAGTACACAAAGGTGGTGAAATCCCACTATGGCGTGAGTGTGGGTGTTGTGTGTGTGTGTATATATATATAAAAATATAAACAAAGAAAAACAGAGTTTTTTGCGGCTTTACACACTCATCGTGCTTCAAATTAATTTTTGACACTTGCATAGCCATTGTGGCCCGATGTGGTAACATCCTCATGTTGGTCACTCCAAATGATTTAACACCAACCGGGTGTCCATATCGGTTATGATGGACAGGAAATCGTGCACACGATGGTTCAACAACCATAGCTACACACCCAAGTGGCTACGCGATGGTGGATCCCATCAATTTTGAATGAAGTCATATAAATTGTAGAGCCCATCCGATGCGTGGCATGGAGAGGGGATTTCCTAGGTAAAGACAAGTTTTGGTTCGAGGAAATTAAAGTGTGCGCCCGTATAGTAGAGTATAAAGAAAATCCCATCAGAGGTCTCATGATGGAG
Organism: Magnolia changhungtana; assembly: GCA_030180095.1. Classification (NCBI taxonomy): domain Eukaryota; kingdom Viridiplantae; phylum Streptophyta; class Magnoliopsida; order Magnoliales; family Magnoliaceae; genus Magnolia; species Magnolia changhungtana. The sequence continues at coordinate 5,464 of JASAUF010000111.1, forward strand.
GCATGTCGATTGATTTCAAAATTTTGCTTAGATTATTTACTTTGTGAGCAAAATTTAGATTTAAGAGGTCTGCTTGGAATGTAGACTTCGTTTGTTTAGGTTGTCGCATTTTTAGTACACATGGTTTACAAGTTTTTGGAGCAACTCTCTGTGTTAGATTATCATTCCTCAAGTTTTTTAAAAATCTGCTTATCTTGTGGTTAAGTCTCTACCAAGATGGAAAAAAAAAGTACCTATCTACTACAAGGAGCATATGAAGTGTGGAGATTCATCCCCATAGTGATGGATGGAATTATTATTGTCATTTTTTAGACTCTCCCCAGAATTTGCATTAACTTTAATGGTAGACAAGCAAAAAGTCTTATCATTGACAGGCCCATCAAGTATCAGGTGGTTTAACACTTAACGAGCACCACGCAAAGCCGTAGCTCGGATTGACCGAAACCGGTTGGAGCCTTGTCGGATTCTTCTAACTCGCACGTGCGGCATTGTGCTTCTGGCCTGTCCTTGTACGCGGGATCGTCTTTGCTTAAGTTTTTATCCTCTTTTATCCTCTCTAGCCTTTTTTCATGAAACATTTTTGAAATTACATTTTCTCTAACCCGTGTCCTTACTCTTACTCCCTGGGTTCTCTTGAGTTTGAAACGGTGAATCGTACACTAGGATTGGTGAAATTCACTATGTAGTGTGTGGTGATTATTTGTGCATTGTAAAAAAAAAAAAAAAGAAAAAAAAAAAGTATACGTTTGCACTTCACACCCAAAATTGATCCTGCTTCACTCGTCGTGTGCTTATAAACCGAAAAATTTTTTAATTGAGTTGGATTTTCATGTAGGGATTCAAACCGAATTTGCTTGTAATTGTAGAAGTTTATGATCTAGAAATCTTGCATATCATATTTAATTTCATGTCCTCGTTCCGTATCTACGTCTTCGATTACTTCGTAATCTGGGTGGTTACGCTCGGGGTCGTATCGGCCCCTTTTTGTACTCGATCGGCCGATACAGCCCGTTATGGCGTCGGCCAGTTCTTCTTCTTCTTACGGGCAGTTAACAAAAAAAAAAAAAAAAAAAAGGAAAAAAAATACATACCTTTTCTTTCTTTCTTCTACTTCCTCTTCTTCTTCTTCTTCTCTTCTCTCTCTCTCTCTCTCTTTCTCTCTCTCTCTCTCTCCTTTCTCTTTTCTTTTCGGTTTCCTCTCTCTTCTTTTTCATTTCAGCATCGAAAATGGAATGGACCGCGTGGTCGTGAGTCAGTCTCACTGCTGCTGGCTTCCGGCAGCCTTCTTTCTTTCTTTCTTCTTCCTCTCTCTCTCTCTCTCTCTCTCTCTCTCTCACTCTCTCTCCCTCCTCTTTCCCTCTTTTCTTTTCGGTTTCCCTCTCTCTTCTTTTTCATTTCCAGCATTGAAATCGGAAATGGAATGCACATACCACGCACTTATATTATTATTATTATTTTTTGTGTTCTGTGGTGCAAGCTGAACAGTGCACTTGCACTGTTTTGTTACATGGTTCACTATAATGTTTATTTTCCATCTAACCTGTTAATTAGGTTACACTGACGTGGATGAAGGGAAAACACACCAATAAATTTTTAATGGTGGACGTTTAATTATTGTTGTTTCTTATGCTGCGGTCCACCTGAGCTTTGGATCTGCCTCATTTTTGGGCTCATGCCCTAAAATTATTTGGCAAAATGGATGGACGGTGTGGATATGACACATTCATCACAGTGGGGCCCAAAAAACTTTGACACTCGTGTGCTACACTTCACAATCCGAGTCCCACCTAATTTGGGCCCTTAAAAAATTGTACACAAGACATGTATTAACTTAAAATTTACCAATTAAATTATGAACTATAGATGTTAACTCACAATGCCAAAATCAAATTGTTTGAATAGTTATAATTGTTAATTTGTGGACGCTTATTTTTTAAAATAGGGCCTTTTGATTTTTTTCATGATTCACTATCCAATAAATGTCCACCAATTTATAAGTGGGATAATGCCAATAAATTGCATGAATTTGAGGCTGATTTGGGGCATGGATTGGTCCTCCAAGTTAGCTCCAAATTGGCAACGCCATCTACCTGAATTTAATTTCATTTTAAAAAAAAAAACTATTGGGAGAAACGATATCAAATTGTTAAATATATAAATTATATATTTAGAAAATTAAATATATGAATTTTGTAGTCAAATTCAGGTTATCTGGTTCATAAATTCATCAGACAGTCCAATACAACTTCTCACCAAAGAGTGGACCGTTACACCACCATAAACATGTTCCAATTTATAAATGAATGCATATTTGGAATGCTTAGAATATTCCGGATTTAATCCATATTTTTTCATATTTTTTTGGCAAAAAAAAAAAAATTTTGCGCCGTTACGCCCCCGTATCTGTATCGGTTTCGGAGGGCACCGTTATGCCAACCGATACCGATACGGGACACCTTGCCACCAGCTGAGAACTGAGAGTATAGAGTATGGGATATGTGTTGAGGTTCACTACAGGGTTTGAGAATCTCACTTCCAGATAGTTTCTAGTCACAGAAAAATTTAGAAGGCAAACTTGCTGTATGAGGAATCATAGCATGTCTTCTGTTCCATACAAATGCACATATCTAGGCAACAATCCAAAATAAATCAAAGTCTAAGCCTAACAAGGACTTTAGCAGACTTCTATTGATAAGAGCCCTATCCATTCCAACCACTTGTTATCCAAGGAAAATAAAGAAACAAGAATTTTTTTTTGAAAGTTTTAAGAAAAAAAGTAACTCATTATTCAACTGTATGACCTTTAGAAGCTTACAGTTTGGTCTATAATTAATTCCACACATGTGGATAATTTGGGGACCACTGGTTAACTAACTATTATTTGGGCCATCTGACTGCAAAGTAATCGGAACTGCTGATTAGGCCTCTGGATAGGTTTAATAGCCCCTCATCCCTCCAACATGCAGGCTATGGGGTTCACTAGGGCCTTATTTTAGAAGCCGGATGGTTCCACTTTGGGCCTTGGCAAATGAGGTGGCATGTAGATGGCTCCATTGCACACATGTGGGCTTCACAATGCTCTCCATCTTCGTCTATCTTTCAATCTTTTTCAAGAAAAATATTTGATACTTGTGCAAAGTATGATAGTTGATACACAGGCACTGAGGCATTCTGCATATGATATCCAAATACCTCAAATTGAACTGCTCATATATATATATATATATATATATATATATATATATATATATATATATATATATATATATATATATATATGCTCACTCACCTACACACGTGCGCAACTTTGCACATGCGTCATGGGTGTCGAATCCGAACGGTCCATAAGATGCGGAATCCCATGAAACCTTAGGGGGTGAATTTTCACCCTGATCTAAGATTTTGGTGGACCATAGCAAAGAGAAATTCAAATCAAGGGAAGAAACTGTTTGCATTTTTTATGGCCCACCGAAGTTTTGGTTTAAAGTAAAAATTGGTACCAAGGGGTTTCAAGAGGTTCTGCTTCATGTGGACCGTTCAGATTTTCGAGACTCATAAGATATGATGAGTTCTCAAAAAAGTTCGTATGTAGTCCGTGCGAACTGGTTTGCAGTGAGCGTTCGCTATATATATATATATATATATATATATATATATATATATATATATATATATATATATATATATATATATATATATTAAAACCAAAAAAAGGATAAAAGAAAATTACAACAAAGATGCCCAATACATGGGGGAAAGAATCTATACCAGAAGCCCATCCTACAACATCAACCTTAGCTGCCTGACCACCTCTGCTACAAGGCCACTCTGATTTTGGAAGCATCTATTATTCGTTCCCCCCCAGATTGCCCAAATAATGACAAATCCTACTACACCATCCCTTTATTATCCCCCCCGCCCCACTTCAAGCTTGGAAGATATCTTCTATAGAGCCTGGAACCACCCATGAAATTCAAAAGATGACAATGAACTTATCCCACACCTCTCTAGCAAAGGGATATGGGATGAAAAGATGATCTAGTGTCTCTGCATTCCTCATGCATGCATGGCAAACATTGGGGATTACCATATTCCTCTTTTGAAGGTTATCTATGTCAGCACTTTTTTCCTTCCCACTAGCCACGCGAACGCCACCACCTTTGGAGGTGCCCCACACTTCTAAACAAATGAGGATGAGTCATTAACCAAAAATTACGCTGATTGAATAATGTATCTAGCAGATTTGTAGACATTTATTGGACAGTTTGAATAGCCAACGGTCCTAATTTAGCCAAATAGGTGATGACAAATCAGAAGGTTGGATCTTTTAATCAATATGACTTTTGGGTTATGACCTTGCTAGCCTACAATTTGGATGGTTTTATTGTCTTTTTATTTATTATTTATTATTTTTTTAATTTTTAATTTTTATAATTTATAATTTATATTTTTTTGACACACCTACAGTTTCTGGGTGGATGTGTCAACAATCACACTTTTCAGTATCAAATAACTCTTCCCAATTTGCAAATCGAACAATGGTAATTGATGAATATCATGAATTGTGATGATTCAAGCTGTGAATTTGGTGCTTGAACTGATTCACAGGTCAAGCTTAGGTGCAACAAATTAGGTGAATGTGAGACATACCATTCTTTTCATTTATTAGTTTGTGGAAAAATGTTTTTATAATTAATGTGGATAACTTGATGCGTTTGGTACATTTCAAAATTTCTAGGTGATGGAGTCACATCAAGCAAGCAAATTGGACACATCTGGGACAGCCAAAGCTGTTATCTCGTGCTTTCAGAAACTAGGTGTCTCATTTGAGTTGGATCAGGTAATGTTGTCTAAACCATCATACTTGAGCAAACCTTTTTTAATTTTTTCTTTTCTGAAGACGCAAGGAATTTATCGGTAAAAAGAAACAGAAAACTACATAAAGAAGCAAGGATGGAGTTCCCTATGAGAAGGGATATCTGGTTTACACCGTCCTTAGTATAACTGTAATTTTTAAAGGAACATTTTCGAATCGACATTCAGATGCCTGGAGATTCTTTATATATATATATATATATATTTATTTATTTATTTGAAAGGTTACCAAAAGCTTGGAGGTTGAATCAGAAGTCTGTCAAAATGGGATTTGTTTTTTTCCTTCTCAACAAAATCAAAGTTTTTTACATTGGCCAAGTCCAATGTGGAATTTGGAAGAATGATTTAATGTTCAACTTTGAGGCTTCGAATCATTCTTGTTCTTTTAGGTGTTGCCAGTTTGTTTTCTTCAGCTATCTTGACACATAATCTCATTAAGGCTATGTTTAGATATAGTATTGAATTCAATTAGAATAATTTGTTAAAGTGGCAATAACCGTATTTTAGCTACTTACTTGTCATTTGTATCAGGGGATTGGATGAAAATTGCACTATGTTACTTTCAAGCTGGGCTTGAAAGAAATGTAATTGCGATTTGAGGGCCATTTCCTCAGTACGAATAGTAAGGTAGTCACAACTTGATCTTGTCTTCTCTGTTGAACTATTATTGCAATTCAATTCAATAGTGCATCCAAACTCAGCCTATTCCTTTGAATAAGTATACACATTACGTCTCTTTTTCTGTTCTTTTGTTTATGATGCTTCCTCTCTGTTGATTTTAAACAGTGATATATCATCATGTAGGTGTAGTTTAGTCCATATTTCAGATGTATTTTCTCCACTTTTGAGTTGTGAGGAATTATGTCAAATGCGACTAAGCAGATTCGATGTAACTATGTAAGCTTTTGTTTCAAGTTAATGAGCACAGCATTGATTTTCATCCCTATACTGTGACATTTATTTTTCCCTTTTATTTCTGGTGCCCTCCTCTGGGTTTGATTTGTCAATCTTTACTGTTTTAACATGCTGAAAAACAAAAAACAAGACATTTTCTGTTTCCAACATTCTATTGTGCATTTTCTATTTTCTATTTTTTATTTTCTTTTTCTTTTTTAAGTTTTTTGTCTTAAGGATATTGTTAACTAAGTTGGTTACATGTCCATGGACTAGCATATGAAGGTAGTGAGTGATGCAGGACATGAAAATTAAATATGATATGCGAGATTTCAGGCTTAAGATCACGTTAGTTCAGAAACAATTACACAAATTCCATATCCCACATGAAAGTCCAAACATTCAATTAAGGGGAATCTATGTGGGTCCAGGCCTACACATGATAGGGCTGGATCAATAAAAATTATGAACCAAACGATACTCAAAGATAAGAAATAATCATTAACACATGCATAGTAATCAATCCCTAATCCAAGGGATTCAGAAATTCCAATTCGGGGAACCCTAAGGTAAGAAAAGGGGCATAAAATTGGAAATTTGAGTAATTTAGGGTTAGGTTTAGAGATTTTGGGTGAAAGCAGAGTGAAAGAGAGGAGACGAACCAGAGAAGTACCGCACGCGTGGACAACAACAATGGCCCAGACGCACGTGCGTGTGATCCCGGACGCACGTGTGTGGGACCCACTATTCAGAAAAAGGCCACCTTGGCCCTGGTCGGCCAGGGATGGACTCCAAAACCCCCAAATCTCAGCTCGATCTGATGTACGGTTTGTGCGTGGTGCTCTGCCGAAGTTTCAGCCCTCCCGCAGGGACAAATTTTGGAAATCTGTTGTAGAGAGAAAAACGGCTGCAATAGAAGATGGATTTGAAGCGTAGATGATTGTATGTGAATAAAAATATGGATGGAAGAAGGTGGGAAGTATGGATGATAGAAGATGGGGGCGGATCGTGATAGATGTGGCTTCGCACCACGGTAGTTAGCCCTTCGATGAGGGGAGGGCTTCGCACCCTCTTGTGAATTCTTCCACAACTCGCTAAGAGAGCAGAAAAATAAAGCAGGAATTTTTATTAATCTTCAATTAATCAAAAGAACTACAAGGGGTGCCTATTTATGGGGAAAACCCTATACCCCAAAACTCGTGCCATGTGCGCAACCTATTATTTGGTGATGAAGTAAACTAAAATAAAAACCAATTAAAGAAATTTAAAGCGTTCACGATGTTCTAAATAACATAAATAAGCAAAACCTAAAATATGAAATCAATCCGACTAGTGGGCCATGATCATGAGATCCCATGATGGACTTTTCTTGGCTATCAAGCCCACTTTCTTGAACCAAAATTCCGTTTTCTAACTAGGAGGCCCTCCCTAAACGTTGTCATCGATCCAGATCGATGATGGGGCCCTCCTTCGCGTGCGAAACCCACCGTGCGTGAAACTATCGATGGGGGGGGGGGCCCTCCCGCCGCGTGATGTTCCCATCAATTCTCCCCGGCTGTGAAGATTTCGCCACTGGCGAAATAAAATTCCTGAACCACTTCACGATGTCAAGATCAAGTCTCTGAAGCTCCTCCTCAGTGATCCACGTGCTGTTTGAAGTTGGGCGTGACTTCCATTTAACCAGGTATTTCTGAAACCCACCGTCCGACGTTGAAACTATCTGATGGTTCAGGATATCCTCTATTTCCTTTTTTGGGTGTGTGAAGGTTAGGTATGAGAGGTAGAGGCTGGGAAAATGGGTTGGGAAGGATAAGTATGGGAGGTAGAGGCTGGGAAGATGGGTCGGGACGGGTAGGTATGGGAGGTAGAGGCTGAAAAAATGGGTTGGGAATGGTAGGTATGAGAGGTAGAGGCTGGGAAGAAAGGTCAGGAAGAATAGGTATGGGAGGTAGAGGCTGGAAAAATGGGTCGGGACGGGTAGGTATGGGACGTAGAGGCTGGGAAAATGGGTCGGGAAGGGTATGTATAGAAGGTAGAGGCTGGGAAGAAAGGTCAGGAAGAGTAGGTATGGGAGGTAGAGGTTGAGAAAATGGGTCGGGAAGGGGCCATGGTTCAAGGGATAAATATGATGAATCAAGATGGGTGGGCGAAGGGTCAAACAAAGTATCAGTGGTCCCCTGAAAAGTAACTAAATCCTCCCCATCGAATGTGAAACTAATTCCTATGGAAGGTGGAAGATCTACCTCATACACATTGAGACCGTTTCGTTTTATAATTTTGAAGGGTCCAGCGCTACGCGCGTGTAACTTACGAACGACCCTCGGAGGGTATCGCTCGGGGCTGATGCGGACTATCATGGAGTCCCCAATATTGAATCTTTTGAAACGTTTATGTTGGTCTGTAGAAAATGTGCAATGTTCATTACTAATTATGATCTTCCGCTTGATTTCTTGATGCCATGAATGAATGTGATGCATAAAAGACTCTGTAGGCTTTGACGGCCTATGAGACAGTGACATAGGGACAAGATCAATAGGTTTCTCAGGTTTATAACCAGTAATGACTTCATAAGGACTGAGACCTATGGACCTATCGACATAACTATTAAATGCAAACTCAGCTGTAGGTATTACAGTGTCCCATGTTCTGGTGTGCTCTATATCCCTCCTAGGGGGAGACTCATCCGGTAGATCATCAGAAAAGACATCACGAAACTTATCTACTACCAGAATGGCCTCAGTGGGTAATTCTATACTAGCCTCTGGGGCACTCTCTCTAGCCACAAGGCCGTACGTGCTGTGCTACTCAAAATAGTGGTCTTGATGCTCCTCTTGGAGTGGGTGCACGGGTCCATGCCCATGACTTATTCCTTGGCCACCTCCATTCATTGGTTTATCCTCCTGACCACTTGCCTGAGATTGGACATCTACCCCAATGCTGTGATTTGTCCTGGCGGAGGCCTTTAGTTGGGTAATGCGCGCATCAAATTGATCAAAGCGTTGGCCTTTATTTGGGTAATAGCGCTTACCCAAATACTCGATCTGCTGGGACAACTTGTTCAATGACTCTAGCAGTTGCTCCATGTTTAGTGTAGGGTACAAGCCAAAACCATGACCCGTACGTGTGGGCATACACTGGCTAACTCAACCTAAGGACTTTCTATGATGACTATATGCGTCTAAAAACTAAATGACCTTACGAGACTCTATATGAAGGAGACTACACACCGTTACGAAAATTCAGCTATATATATCAGGGACTACGGTTTTCTAGTAGCTATATATGATGGACTAGATGCATGAAGGACTCAAACAAACTAAACCCTAAATATGTGGTGAATTCCCCTACAAGAACCCTAGGCTTTGATACCAAATTTGATGCAGGACATGAAAATTAAATATGATATGCGAGATTTCAGGCTTAAGATCACGTTAGTTCAGAAACAATTACATAAATTCCATATCCCACATGAAAATCCAAACATTCAATTAAGGGGAATCTATGCGGGTCCAGGCCTACACATGATAGGGCTGGATCAATAAAAATTATGAACTAAACGATACTCAAAGATAAGAAATAATCATTAACACATGCATAGTAATCAGTCCCTAATCCAAGGGAACCCTAGGGTAAGAAAAGGGGCATAAAATTGGAAATTTGAGTAATTTAGGGTTAGGTTTAGGGATTTTGGGTGAAAGCAGAGTGAAAGAGAGGAGAGAGACGAACCAGAGAAGTACCGCACGTGTGGACAATGACAATGGCCCAGTCGCACGTGCGTGTGATCCCGGCCGCACGTGTGTGGGACCCACTATTCAAAAAAGGCCACCTTGGCCCTGGTTGGCCAGTGATGGACTCCAAAACCCTCAAATCTCAGTTCGATCCGATGTACGGTTTGTGTGTGGTGCTCCGCCAAAGTTACAGCCCTCCTACAGGGCCAGATTTTGGAAATCTGTTGTAGAGAGAAAAACGGCTGCAATAGAAGATGGATTTGAAGCGTAGATGATTGTAGGAGAATAGAAATATGGATGGAAGAAGGTGGGAAGTATGAATGATAGAAGATAGGGGCGAATCGGGATAGATGTGGCTTCACACCACGGTAGTTAGTCCTTCGATGAAGGGAGGGCTTCGCACCCATTTGTGAATTCTTCCACAACTTACTAAGAGAGCAGAAAAATAAAGCAGGAATTTTTATTAATCTTCAATTAATCAAAAGAACTACAAGGTGTGCCTATTTATAGGGAAAACCCTATACCCCAAAACTCGCGCCATGTGCGCAACCTATTACTTGGCGATGAAGTAAACTAAAATAAAAACCAATCAAAGAAATTTAAAGCGTTCACGATGTTCTAAATAACATAAATAAGCAAAACCTAAAATATGAAGTCAATCTGACTAGTGGGCCATGATCATGAGATCCTATGATGGGCTTTTCTTGGCTATCGGGCCCAATCTCTTGAACCAAAACTCCGTCTTCTAACTAGGAGGCCCTCCCTGGATGTCGTCATTGATCCAGATCGATGGTGGGGCCCTCTTTCTGGCGTGAGTGCGCGTGATGTCCCCATCAGTGAGACTACAATTGGATGAAGTGATGGAGCCCCCTTCTTTTTCCCACCTGAATTCCCTCACAAATGTGTTGTTTCCATCAGTTTAGGGTGGTTTGGATGGCTTCAGCCAGTGGAGCTCTGTCGACTGTCTTCCTTTTCTTTTATGATAGAATTATTAATAGAGTTTAAAGAGGGAAGGGTGGCATCATGGTTTATACAATCTCTAGCTAAATTGTTTACAATAAATTTACCTCTATTAACCTTTGTGGATGAAATGTTTAGCCAATGTGGCGGATCTCCTTGAAGACAATTTGGCTGCCATGGCTAATGAGGCAAGGAAACCTATGAGAGATGACATTTGTATAATTGCATTTGACAATAATGGGACTAGAAAATTTTGAGAAGAAGCTGTTAAGAAGAAGAAAATTTTGAGAAGAAAAAAATCATCAAAAAGCTTTAGGCACAAGTCTTAGCCTCTGCAGCATCATGCCATCCCCACTGGTCTTGAATAAGATTATGGACAGCCCCCTCAATGTCTCTAAGAACCCCACCATGCCACACTTGTCCAGATTGCCACAAGAACAGCCATTGAAAATGAGCTCCCACACATCAATACATGGCCTCCACCGAAGCACCCTGGAACATGCTATCTTGCGAGGGAACTACCTTGCTTCTCCCTTGTACGATGCTCAATCGAAAGAAACAGTTTTCTGAGATATAGCACAGTTGAGGTCCACCATGGGGTAATGTAATCCTTATGGGTCAGGGTGTAATATATACCTCTGATGATCCTAGCCATCTGATGAAAATGGACATTATCCTCAATTTTTGACATCTAATGGGGCCCCAACCAGACAGCTAGGTTCATCTGATGGGGGAAGAGATTTGGGGTATCTCCTATCCACCATGAGGCCTGCCATATGGATGATTCGTACTGGGTTCCACCTCTACAGTTTGTTGGGCCAAGGAAATTCTTGATCAAACATTCAATCCACCTTTTGTACTTTACCTTTATTTTTATTTTTTTAAAATAAAAAAGTCACGTGTCTTGAGAAAGAAAGAAAAAAAGAAGCAATTCATGATTCCTTTCGGGTTCACACGGTGATTCCTGTCCCCTTCTTACTCTCCACTGTTTGATATTCCTCTAACAATTTCCCTTCTCATCAACAGATACAACAGATAAGGGATCCTAAAAAACAAATCGAGATGGTGGGTGTTCCTGAAGAATATCTGTCTGGCCATGCATTTCATATGTATCATCTCACATCACCTGATCAAACGTAAACTTCCATCTCAACATGAATTTTACTCGGCATCTTCATCAAATTTTCATGTCCCTGAACATCCAATTCATGCTTAATGTTTTTTACTTTTTCTTTTTCTTCCAGAGTTTCGTTCGAGTTTCAGCATAATGTCTGTGGCCGGTCAATATATGCAGAGGGTACTGTTGATGCTGCCATTTTCCTTTCTGCAAAGGTGCTGATCACTCTCCCACTTTCTATCATTCCAAGAATTTATTTTCTTTTGTTTTCGAGAAACAATATATCCTGATTTTGAATTATCACCTTGATGATGACGGGGCCAATGATATGAAGTATCACATCGATGCAGGTTCAATCCAAGGCGGAGAAACGGATATATAATATGATTGATGTCTTGCGTGAGGGCAACATGCGATGATTTTTTTTTTCTTTCTCCTTTTTAACTTATAAAAATTATTTCCCAAATGTTGGAAATTGTTGTATTCCTTTTGGTATGTGGGATGTTTGGAGCTTAGTTTTGGGAGAAGTAGAATGAGATCATCCAATTTTAGACAGTGGAAAGAGGTCTGTTTTGGTACTTTATGGGAGTATGGAATTAGTTTCTTCCATGTGTGGCAGCTGCCATTGGTGGAAGCAAGTTACATGGATGGCTGGAATAGGCGGAAACGATATGATTGATTTCTGATTTGTCGGAGATTGTAAGTGAATTTGCTTCACCCATTTTGGGTCCGCAATGTCATGTTTGCACTACCTTTTATTTAATTTAAAGGTCTGATTGTAGGGAAGCTCCTTCACACCATTGTGATTTTCTTACTGTGAAGAAGCTGTTACTCTGGCAGACTTTTGATGTTTTTTCTTTGGTCAGGTCAGCTGGGTTCTAACCATTGTGTGATGATTGATATGCAGGCAATAATAAGTTGTACACATGGCTGCTCGATAACTCAAATTTAACTGCCCAAATCAATGGTCCTAATTTAGACGAATGATAAAACCATGGGTGGTACAATTATTATTATTATTATTTTTTTCCAAACTGCTGAAGCTGGTTTACCCCGAGGGGCCCGGTATATGTATATAAAATAAGTAGAGGAACATTAAGGGTAGGCACGCTTACACTGCCACGGTGGCTCCACACGGGTAGTAGAACACTTAGTAGAGAGTATAATTCTAAAAATGTAGAGAAAGAGAAACAATAATAGGGCGTAAACAGACTGAAGGGAACATTGAGTTTAGAACTCAGTAATGATATAGCTACACTCTCTCTGTTCCCTTCTCTCAGTTGGGAGATTACTGTTACGAACATAACTAGTGTAATATTTGTTGATATAGTTGATAGACGGAACTCCAAATCTTCAGTCGGTTACTCTGTTCCCTTTGCTTGCTTATGGCTTTCCTACTCTGATTCTCATAATGGATATTTTATAATCACTCTGTTCCCTTCGCTTGCTTATGGCTTTCCTACTCTGATTCTCATACGGGATATTTTATAATTTTTACTCTCTACTAACTAGAGGTGAATCAGAGTAGGAAAGCCCTCGGCACAGAGGGGCTTTATTGCCCATTTTATCAGGTTGATGTTACTCAGAGAATTTTAAGATAAGAATATCTATAACACTATCTATCATCATAGCTTCTGAAAGAGAGATTTTATTAAAGAAAGTAGCTTTTCAGAACCTTCCTTTCTTAATTAAAAGATACCTTCAGCTCGGGGCGTCTTTACTATTAAGATGGTCTGCCCTTTCTCAGTTCCTCGTAGGATTGTGTTAACAGTCCTCGTGATAAAATTGTCTCCCTCGCCCAGCTGGGGAGGCTCTTCCCTTGCACCCCCCTGCTCCCTCAAAAGGGCCCAGTAGAGCTAGCGCAGCCCGTTTAACGCTACTGACTGAGTCCTTGTCTATCAGATAGGTTGGACTTTATAGTGGATCTTCTGCTAGCAGGCTCGACCAGGCTTGTGCTGGGTGTTTAGCTCATGGGCGTGGCTTGCACAAGCCAAGGTCCAGCACAACCTGGCCAGTATAGACTCCTACCAACAAGCACGTAAGATCATTGGATGTCCAGAAATTTTTTTTTTTAAAAAATAAAATAATCAATGGATGATGCACAACATACACATGTGGGACCCACTGGAATGGTGTACTTACTAGCCTCATTTTAGGACTTTGGCATGTTCATGGGGACCCCAAGAGGAGAGCGAATTAGGTGCGCCTCAGCCTCACCTTACCCAAGATGATGCAGCCCTTACCGTGGGACCCACCTTGAGGTATTATTCATCTGTTTTTTCAGATCATTTTAAGGTATGAGCCCAAAAAATGAAGCAGATCCAATTCTCAGGTGGACCATAGCATAGGAAAAAGTGGTGATTGACAAGAAATGGGCTACAAAAGTTTTGAATCAAGCTGATATTTGTTTTTTTTTTTTTTTTTTTTTTTTTCATTCATCCAGGTTTATGTGACCTTATCAATAAGTTGGATAGCAAATAAACATGGCGTAAACATGACGGTGGGCCCTAGGAAGTTTTTAATTATAGGACGTGCAATCAACACTTTTTCCTATTGTGGGGTCCACTTGAGATTTGGATCTTCAATTTTGGGCTCATGTGAACATGCAATCAAAACTTTTTCCTATTGTACGGTCCACCTGAGATTTGAATCTTCTTCATTTTTGGGCTCATGTGAACATTATGGTGGGCCCTTAGGAAGTTTTTAATTATAATATGTGCAATCAAGGCTTTTTCCTAGTGTAGGGTCCACCTGAGATTTGGATATTCTTCATTTTTGGGCTCATGTGAACATTATGGTGCGCCCTACGAAGTTTTTAATTATAGAACGTGCAATTAACACTTTTTCATATTGTAGGGTCCACCTGAGATTTGGATATTCTTCATTTTTGGGCTCATGCCATAAAATGATTTGGAAAAACGGATCGACGGCATGACATATAATAAATACATCAAGGTGGGCCCCACGGTAAACCGTCTTGGGTGAGGACGGGGCTGCATCTAATCCGTTCCCACCCAAGTGAATGGACTGTATCTCGTGCATCCACATTAGCTCAGAGAGAGAGAGAGAGAGAGAGAGAGAGAGAGAGAGAGAGAGAGAGAGAGAGAGAGAGAGAGAGAGAGAGAGAGAGAGAGAGAGAGAGAGAGAGAGAGAGAGAGCACCAATTTTCAAAGTGTAGTTTGCAGGAGCATGGAAGAATAGGTAGATCTTAATTAATTGGCCAACAATCCAACGGCCTTCAAGAAGTCTCTTCGATCCTATAGTTGTATCTAAGTCCAGCTTTAATCAGCTTCTCTGAGGAGATGCTCAACTAGGGATTCACCGGAAAATCGCCAAAACTGGAATAGATCACACGATGAGAAATCATTTCAGGCGATGAATCTGGACCGACCATGGGCTAGCATATGATGAAGAATCCAAAATGGGGAGAAATGATCACATAAAGTAGCAAATCAGAGCCTTACAAAAGATGGACCACCCCATGGAGATGGCATTGCACAAAAGTTGGGTGGACCATGTCATTTGAATCATTGGATGGCTGATGGCCCATCCGATAGGTGGGTCATATATTGCAAGGTGTGGATTGATGGATGTTTTCTAAAACATAGATTGGTAGAGAAAATGAACGAAAATTGGAAGGCTTACTCAGTGAGGACATTGTACGTTGGATATCATTCTGACAGGAATTTGGAATGCTTCAATACGAATGGACAGCCTAGATCGTTCATGCATTCGCATGTGTATTTGGTGGGACATCTAAATCTCAGGTGGGCCACACCACAAGAAACAGTGGTGATTAAACGCCCACTGTTAAAAACTTTTTAGGCCACAATAATGTTTAGGTCGCACAGACCTGGAAGAGGGAAAACATAAATAGCAACTTGATAGAAAACCCCTGTGGCTCCGATATGATTTTAACTGTCGGCGTTCAATCACAACTGTTTCATATAGTCTGTTTATTTATTTATTATTATTTTTTAAAAAATATATTTTTTATCATGGCCTAAAATGAGCAGATAAAATGTATGAATGGTGTGAATAAAACACAAACATCAAGGTTGGCTAATAGACAGCCAAGCCGGCATGTGTGGATGCGGATTGCGTCCTACCCCTGCCCGGACAGTAATCCGTCCGGGCAGGGCTCTGTGGGGCCCACCATGATGCAATTATTTTATCCACACCGTTAATTATTTTTATATGATCATTTTAAGATATTGTACAAAAAGTGAAGCAGATAAATAGATCCAGTGGACCACATCAAAGGAAGCTGCAGTGATAATGACACCCACAGTTGAAACATTTCTAAGGGCCGCCGTGATTTTTTTAAAACCACTCAACCTATTAATAAGGTCATGAAGACTTGGATGAAGTGAAAACAAAAATTTCATCTTGATCCGACACTTCTCCATCTCCCAGGAAGTTTTTAATGGTGGAAGTTTAATCCACAATTTGTAGTCCACTTAAGTCTTGAAGCTACCTCAATTTTTGGCTCATATCTCAAAATAATCATATAAAAACAATTAATGGTGTGGATAAAATAATTACATCACGTTAGGACACAATCCACGTCCAGCATGTGGGGTGTATGAGTGCATGTGGAACAGAAAAAGCCACACTCCACCTTAGATTAGATGAGACCCTGATTCACAATGTGGGTGGGACCCCAACTGTGGGACTCCTAGTGATATATGTGCCTTAAATCGTTCCAACCATTTTGAAAGCTTATTTTAAGCCATGATCGAAAAATTGAAGATGACTCAAATCTTAAGTAGAACACACCATATGAAACAATTATGATTAAATCCCCATGTTAAAGTCCCTTGATATACATTGATATACCATGAGATATACCATTGAGAGTTCAAATTTTAGATATTCTACAAACCTAAAATGAGCTTTCAATACCGATGGGGCCACACCCACATTGTGGATTTGACATGGTATTAGCACTCTTTGTCAAGAGTTCAAATCTCTATAATATATTCTACAAACCTAAAGTGAGCTTTCAATACCGATGGGGGCCACACCCACATTGGTGGATGTGTCGTGAGAATCACCAAAATGTTTAAAATTAAACCCACAATCAATGCAGTCATATACATCACAATGGCCCCACAGTCGGGTCCCACCCACCTTGGTGGATGCAAGGTGAGAATCACGGAAATGTTGAAAATAGAAATTTGTTTGGCGACCTAACCTTTTTGTTTTGTTTAGAAAGAAGAGAAAATGATAGATTTCTTTAAGTGACTTGACCTTTTGTGCTTACTAAACCTTTAATTGTTATTTTCATAGAATCTTGAAATAGAAGATACGAGATGACTATGGGAGGTATAATATAATTTTTTTTTACTTGCTATCTTATTTAGACTTCTAAATTAAAATCCTTATTTGTATTGTGCCTTTTAGCGCAATGGATATTTACTCCTCTACCCTAAACATGCCAATGAGGCTGCACCTTGGGTTCAGGTCAACTTAATTAGTACACTCTGTCCATTACACCTTGAGTATGTGGATGCCACCATGAGTAAATCCAATAACCAGTGGGCCAAATCATAAAAAAATTAACATAACGTGGACATTTAAACATGATGAAATTTAAATTATTTTTTATTTCAGTTAAGGTTGATGAAATTTAAATTATTTTTTATTTCAGTTAAGGTTCAATTAAAAGTATGTATACTGCTAGGGTGGTTGTATGCGTAATTGGGTAGGATACGTCTCAGGCAGGCCCTGGGTATATTTGATGGGTCGGATTGACAGATTGAAGGGTCTACCAATCTAATTTGAACCAAATCCTCGAGGTCCATCCCGAACTCAAAACGTATTCCATCGTGATGAATCCACTAGCTAACCAGCCCAAAAGGCGTTAAAAGCGCGGATTGGCCAGCCAGTGAGGATCCTCAACACCTCGCCCTCTCCCTCTCCCTCTCCCTCTCCACTCCCTCAAGCTCTCCCCTCTCCCTCAAGCTCTCCCTCCTGCACGCTCTCCCTCTCCCTCTTGTGCGCTCTCCCTCTCCATCTCCCTCCATCTCTCTGCCTCTCCCTCTCCCTCTCCCTTCCTCCCTCTCTCTCTCTCTCTCTCTCTCTCTCTCTCTCAAAACCTACTAATTGCTGGGGACAAGAGCCATCACAGACATCGGTTGTATCGGCAGTGGCACATGGATCAGATGGTAATTCGCCACCTGAAATTGCTGTCGAGATGCTGATGGATTCAAGGTATGAGGCCCAAACATCGAAAGATTTTTCTTCATCATCATCATCATCTTCTTCTTCTACATTGGGTGAGTCTTTGAGAAGAAGGTTGAGTAGGAGTAGATCAGAATGCAGAGTGTTTCCTTCAGTCCATGTAAATGAGAGTCATGGAATCGTATGAGTTTGTATCCATTTGTGTATATGTGAGTGAGAGGCTGTAATTTACAAGTTAGAATGTCTATTTCAAGTGGTAGGGTGCAAGTGGCCCACCTTGGGACTGGATTTGGACTGTAAAATTGATTTGAATGTACTAATAGCCCAGAATCCCTCATGGATTTTCAGCCCTTGGCAAACTCTGTTTCTCGTCCCATGTGTCTTTTTTTTTTTTTTTCTTTTACATCATCATTACCTGTAATGTATCTTTGAATATCTTCTTGGTGCTCACTAGTGCTGATGCTTGATTTCTTCAGGATCCTTTGCTAGGAGATTGGCACAAGAATTTCCTATGTGGCAGGTACTTGCATAGAACTTCTGTTTAGTATACATTTGATACATTGAACATTGGTCTTGTGATCAACTTCCTTTGCTTAATTGTCGTAGGTTTTACTTCTGCTTTTCCTTCAAATGCTATTGAACTTGATTGATTTAATTGGAATGGTTTGCTGATACATTGGAAAGTTTGAGTAGATTAAGTTTTTGTAAGTGGCACCGAACACTCTTAACTATATGTATAAGCTGTTGGACCGAAATACGCTCTGTTTGATGAACAGTCTGGACACAAACATGTCCTGTTGGACAGAACTACGCTCTGATTGATGAACAGTCTGGACACTTGACTGTTAGAAGTTCTGATATTCAATCTTTCGCCTACACTTCAGATTTTTAATCATTTTCCCTTCTTCTTTTTTTAACCGCCTAAAATGTAGGCCATTAATCAAAGGGCTGCCCGACATCCACCTTTACTAAGTTGGCCCATCAGGACACTACTCATTCTTATTCTCATTACCTAAATTTCCTCAATAAACAGATGCGACAAATTCGCAAAAGAGGATTACAAGAAACTTAAAATCTGGCACAAAGGAACATTACCCCATCAAAGGGATTGATACTGCTTACAAATGTTCTGGTAGAGTTTCTATCTTATGTCAAAATGGATACGGAAATTTCCTTGAAGACATTAAGATGGATATTTTGGACTCATTCACAGGACTAGGTTCAACAGCAAGAGCTACAAATTTGATATTATCACATTCACTACTAGCCACATTGAAACTACCAGTGAATATTAAGTGAAAGTAAAAGGCTGTTAGAAGAACTGACATTGTGTATTTTCGGAACATGACATGAAATGTGGCTCTAAAAATATGAATTTTCTTTAGCATTTCCTTGACTAATATGGCTCCAAAAATATTCCTTACTGCAATATGTACCAGATTGTTATTTGGACTCCTGTCTGAGCACTGGATGTTTAATTCATGCAGTGTCTTGTTGAGTCCAATGCAGCATTAGCATCAATCTACTTCATAAAGAATGGAAATGCTTCCTTAACTCTTGTTAATATGAAAATGCCATGTTTTGGGATGAAATAGTCTAGCATGTTTCCCCAATAAATTCAATTTATATTGTTTTCAATTGGCATCTGTCTACCTAGTATCATTGGTAGTCAGGTGGTTTGGGATCTGGCATTTAAAAGAGATCTTGCAGATGATGAATTTGATGAAATGCACTAACAGTCTACATTCAATGGAGAAAAAGATTTGGTAGTTAGGATCTTCTAATTAGGGAGTTTTTTTTTTTTTTGAAATTCATCCATGATGGCAGGCATCAGATCAATGGCATGGATGAACTAGTAATGAGCCCTAAATTTACAGATTAGGAACCAAACAGGGAAGTTTCATGTTGGTGACAAACATGGAACTTGGCATTTAAAAAATGATATTTAAAATCCTGCCAAAGTATAATTATATTAGTAAATAAAAATTTACTAAAATACCTTTAAAATAGTAAGGCCCTGTTTGGTAGAAACCTAAAAATGAGCTCATCTCATGTTAGTGCTTATTGACACGTTGGATTTTATATAAGTTTTCCTCCAACTTTTTAATAAACTCAGATGTTTGTGGTGTATTGTCTTACAATGTCTACAAAATGCAGGTTAATCTGTCTACTGGTCAAATGGTGGATTTGATACCTTGATGCTTACCAAACACAGCCAATAGGCACAATCAGTGGAAGGGACTGTTTGGTAGGTTGGATTGGGAAGGAAACTTCCCAACTTCCATCACAGACCCTCAGTCCATGGTTAAGGTTGGCATGTGTGTTCACCTATGCCTGGTCATGCTAATAATGGTTTTTAGAGATTCATAATCATAACTTTTTTCTTTGCTGCATTGTCACTAGTATGTTGTTGGCAATTAATAACATTTGATGTGTACTAATTTTGCTTATTATCTCTGTATTTTCTAGCTACTTCCATTTATAATGAGCATTGTGCTTCTGGTATTGTATATTTCTTATGAATCTGTGTTCTTTTTTCAATTTAATAAGGGCCCAATTAGAAGGTTAGGATCATTCTTTAGTGCAGATTTTCTAGACATTTATATTTATAGCCAAATGAGAAATGCTAATGTCATCTTTTGTATATTGTGCCACACTTTAGGATTGAAAAGACTGATTCTTGCATGTGGCTCATCTTATGAAAAGCTGAGATCTCACACATGTTCCATGTTGGCATGTGCGGTTGCATGTGAATGGACACAATTCCACATACATGTGGGCTTAACCTCTGTTTTATGTTTACTTCATATGTTTTCAGACTTTTTTAGTCACATATGATAGTTGGCATCATAGCTTGTATAATGTTTAATTATAGTAGCTTAGTTTTTGTTGTGCATGGAGAACTCATTGAGAAGCCAGTGTATCTGGATTTGTTTGCAGTCATTCTACAAATGTTTCACTTGTTTATTTTTTATTTCCTTCTGATTAAGAAATGCTAATGTCATCTTCCTCATTCTGCTTTATCTTTTGTATAGTTTTGGAATGTCGGGACAGGGAAAAAGAGATGGTAGCCAACAAGGTTGTTCGTGGTATTAAGGAGAAGAGAAAGGTACACTCTTTTTTTATTTCAATCATCTGTCACATGCTATTCACTTAATCTTAATTATTGGGCGAACATCACAAGTATTGCACATGTTTGGTACAATAGTAATAAATTGGTGTTTGCCTCACTTTGAATTTTAGTCCAACTGTTTTCTTTGTGAAGGACCTGAGATACAGGAGATTTCTCCTACATAGCTTGAACGAAGGAAATTTATATCATCTAGAGGCAACTCCAAATTTCTTTAGATGATTTATTGCACTTATCATCCAACAAAATGTATGGTTCACCATTTGGTTTCTTGCTTTTAATTTCAAACCTCCATTAATAAATCTGTGAACTCTTGTTCCTCCTGCCAGATGGGCAAAAGCCTTAAAACTTCCTTTTCTATGACATTTATATTTATAGCCAAACTACCCTAAAAAAGCCAATTTCAAATGCAATGTGATGCTATTTAAATTGAAACGGAAAGTGCTTTGCAAGGTGTCTTGTAGCATATCATTGAATTGCAAATTCATATCATTTTTACAATGCATGTGTACTGGGTGATTTTAAATAAGGAGGAAGCATATCTCCTCTCCCTGAGAATTTGCACAGTATGTAGGGCCTTCAGCCTGTACAAGTGGGCCCCGTGACTTGGCAATCCAGACCATTGAGTTCATGGGCCTCACTTTGATGATTTGTGCTGTGAAAGTCTCCTTAATGGGAAGTCCTAACCCTTTGATTAGGGGTAATTCACCTTTTTTTTTTTTTTTTTTTTTCTTTTTCTTTTTCTTTCTTTCTTCAGGAGTGTTTTAGTTTTACAGAAAGAAGAGCAAGGTTAAGAATAGGTAATTCACCTTTGATCAGCTCACTGTTTTCTATGGTTACAGAAAAATGTGTTCATCTCATTTTAGTTAACAATAATTATGTATTAGAGATTGTTATCTGTATTACATAATCGCTTTTAACATGAACTCATTCTCTATTAGAGATCAAGATTAATGCATAGTTTCTGTTAACAGAGAATACAACAATAGCACAACCACTAGGCCCTTCTCCATCTAGTCATTCCCTGCATGTGGCGCTCCCTCATCAAAAGTCACACCCTCTATATACCAGCGCAGGGTATGATACTATTGTCCTTTAACAAACCACTTGCCACTTATCCTATAGCTTTTTCTTGGATTATATATTCTCCTTGTTGTTTTCTTTTACACACATACACATAATTCTGTAAATTACAATCCACTATTTAAATAAATATATTTTTTTAAAGGCTGCAATCCACTATTTAATACTACAATATTATCCAAAGATATTATTATTAAGTTGGTATTACTTATAATCCATTGATCTAATGTGGACACTCAGAATCTTTAGATCATTCTGATTTCAAGGTGGCTCCATATGCAATAAGCCCAATGATCTTACTGGTCTGGATCAACATACAAGCATGTAATGAGTCACTGCCATTTAACGTGGCGTGACAGGTTTAGCTTTAGACGAAAATAAACAAAAATTTTACGAAATAATCAATCATTTCAGATTTCTTTCTGATTACTGTGGTTGCTAGTTTCCTAATAGTTATTTGGATTTGCAGTTGTGGGCCGCTTTCCTGATGATGATATTGAAGAAATTGAAGATTGTAGACTTGGGAAGGTATAATGTATTTATTTGGTAGTGCATAATAGCTAGTGACATAAGCTAGGGATGGCAATACATTGGTCACGGCTTGGGCTCCTAAACTTGGCTCAAGGACCCATTGGCATGCTCCAATCATCAAGTGGGTCATGGTTATACAAAAGGAATGAATGATTTAAACATACTTGAAATTGATCTGTCTGATCATCAGTGAAAGTCAGTGGGCCTACCTTTTTCATTTTTCTTTCTTTTTCTCATATGGGTCCTTTTCAATTTTCTCTGATGTTGGTGGGTTTTGATGCAGGTACATAGCCTTTGATGAATATGAAGGGATTGAGGTGGCATGGAACCAGGTGAAGCTGTATGACTTCTTACAGAGCCCTGAAGATCTAGAGAAGCTTTACTGTGAAATCCATCTCCTACATAGGATTTAATCCTTTTTTTTTTTTTTTTTTTTTTAAATCTGAATCTCAGTTCCAAGATATATTTTTGTTTTCTTCCTGCAATGCAGAAACCTGGCATTCAATCGGCTGAGTCAGAATATTCCATTCTCCTTAGCTTCCTTGGAATCTCTCTGTTATTTGTAAGTTCTTGTAATCTGTGAGCGTGTTAAAGTCTCTGGTTTATGAGTAGCCAGTTCATATTTGCCAACCGATCTTTTTTCCAAGTGCAGGAATATGAGTCACAATTCCCTCTCCGGTTCCATTGGGGACATATGTATTGGTCTGAAGAATCTAAAACAAATGTAAGAATGCTAATGGGCTAAGTTTCTTCAATCTATCCAATTTTTTAATTGCAATGTGAGTTGATACCATTAACGATCCATGGTTAATTCTATCAGTGACCTGCAGAGCAACCAATTTACTGGATCAGTTAACGTCTTGGCTGGTCTCCCTATATCATACCTGTATGTCTTGAACTTGGTGTCTTACTTTGTATGGATTGTCTATTCTTCAACACTTTTTAAGCCTAAGTACAAAGTTCTGATTTTAACTGCTCTTAAGTTTCTGTAGTGTATTGATTTTGGGATGAAAGGCTATTGTGATTAGGCCATTCTATTCTAATAAACATATTAGTCAAGGCTAGTAATTTGCCCAACCCAACTTTTAGAGGATGGCCTGTTTGGGTTGTTAGGCCATGACTATTCAAAAGTGTAGCCCACCCGATGATCAAAATCAGCTTGATTTTGGGCCACAACATGTACATGGTGAGGCCCTCCAGATAAATGACATGGATCTCATGCTTATGTATCATATTTGCTTATTAAGCGGTTGCTTTAATGTGGTTTTTCTCCCAGATTGTTGACTTGAAAGATGTGTTACTTTAGGGGAATAATCAATATGCGGTTAGTGTATGTATAGCATTCAATGTGCAGATGGTTGCCTCTAATATTTCAATGTGCAGTTAGGAAAATCTTTTTCCTTGGGCCACCCAAATGCCAAGATTAGTGTCCTCCATACAGCCCTGTCTTTTGAAGCCTCCAAATTATTTAAATTTTGTGATGTGCAGAACAACATAAACCCATTGTAATATCTCTTTGTGCAGGTTCTGGACCGTGGTGAGAAGATTGAGCTTCTGGTAGACAAAACAGAGAACCTCCGCTCACAGGTGGTGAACCTCAATATCATTGAGGGCCTGAACTTGCTGAAGGACTTTGAAATGCTGGTGCTGATGACTTTTACTGCTACACAGCTCATCAAATATCGACAGAAGAAACTAGTCCCTTGGAAACAATGGCAATCATTGGCAACAAGGAGATCATTGACATTAACCAAGGTATGTTAGCTGCTTAGACTGGTGTAAAAAAAAAAAAAAAACTAGGATACATGTGGGTCACCTTTTTTTTTTTTTTTTTTTTTTTTGTTTTTGTTTTTGTTTTTTTTTAAGAAAGATTTTCTCTATGGCTACGGATTGTCGGTAGCCATGAGCTCTATAGCTACGGATTTTATCCGTAGCTTTTGACCATTTTTGTAGCAAAACTGTCAGTAAAGGTCCTGGCCGTCGGTAAATCCTTTACTGACCGAGGCTTTATTAGCTGTTAGCTAACCGTAGGCAAAGGATTTGCTGGTGGTTTTATGGGCTTTTGCTGGCGATTTTGACCGCTGGTAAAGGCCAGTTTTCTTGTAGTGATAGAATACGGTTCTTGCCATTCCCATCACAGCCATTTCTATCTTCCCTGTCATTCATGTCTCTTATGTTGGGAAATGCCCACTCGGATGTTCCTATCAAGAATCAGGTGGAAACGAAAGGAAAAAAGGAGATTGGTCGCGGTTGTGCAAATTACCACCCTAGTGTGTGGGGTGATCGGTTTGTTACATTGTCTGCGGATGAGATGGCAAGTACTACATATGTAATAGTGAGGTTGAATTCAGTATATATGGCTTTGTCGAATAAGCTTATATTAGGAAACTTTTTATGGGCCACCGTGAGTTTTTATTCACATCCATACCATCCATCATCACACCACATCACATCCTCCTTGGAGCCCAAAAATCATTGGGGATCCAAAACTCAGGTTGGCTAAAAAAGAAATAAAAATCAGGCCACTCTCAAACTCAGGTGGGCCAAACCATTCAAATCATGCCAAGAACCTTTAAAATCTTTTTTCGGGGTCTACTTGAGTTTTGGAATGGCCTCATTTTTGCATAGCGCACTTGAGTTTTAGACATGACCGATTTTTGGGCTCTGAGTACATTTTGGAGCATAGATGATAGATGGACTTGTGGGTATTCCCATCCAAACGGTTCCCTCTGGCCAACTCAAGTTTTGGATTGGCCTGAGTTTTGGCGGCCAAAAGCAATCAGGATTAGGAGCGTTTGATAGATGGTTAGAATGTCATCTACAGATTATAGTGGGCCTTGTAACTAGTTTCGTAGGGGAAGCTTAACTTGCAAGCTCTGTGGTGGATCTGACCTCCATTTTCTATCCCAAAGGAAAATGCGAAATAATATGATTTTTACTAACTATAGTTTTTGTAGTTAAAGATTAGGGTCAAATCTGACAATCTACATTGTCAATACAGGAGATTGATGAAGTAACCAAACAAAGGGCTGTAAAACTAAAGGAACAATTGAAGAAGATGCTTGTCAATGTCAGTGATTCTTTGCAAGAATTGAATTTAATACATGAAATTCAACGTCTCGAAGTTGCCTATCACTTTGAAAAGGAGATTAAAGATGCATTATCTAGGATGCATGATGCCCATATTAACGGCAATGATGTTAGTGATGATCTTCATGCCGTTGCTCTCTGGTTTCCGCTCCTAAGGCAACAAGGGTATAACGTGTCATCTGGTAAGTTTTTGTACCAACACTTTCATCATTCTTAAAATTGTTACATACTCAAATTTCTGTATGCATGTATATGTGTATGTAGATCCATCTAAAGACATTTCAAGCATCTATGAATGTGGAGACATGATGTAGAGCGGGTCGCGGACAATTACATGGCAAAGATGGATCAAAAAAGGCCCGGTCGGCGACAGAAGTGATCTGGACCATCAGACCTTCAATCAGGCATATCTC
Organism: Magnolia changhungtana; assembly: GCA_030180095.1. Lineage (NCBI taxonomy): Eukaryota > Viridiplantae > Streptophyta > Magnoliopsida > Magnoliales > Magnoliaceae > Magnolia > Magnolia changhungtana. The sequence continues at coordinate 31,471 of JASAUF010000111.1, forward strand.
GCAATCCAGGATGAGTTAGCCGACGTAAAATATATGATTTTGGGGTAGAACGAGCTACTTTAGCCAATGCCAGGTTGCGATGCTCGGAATTGCGAGAAACCCCTGATTCGACGGTCGTTTCCCTGTTTCAATTTCATTTTTATTATAAATAGTAAGTTTTAGTTTGACGATAACTCTTCATCCGTCGGGCTTTAGGAGTTGCACCCAATGTGAAAAGAGCTTAGAATAATTAGGGGAACGGTTTAGTGAAGCCAAATAGGACACTCTTTTTGGCCGAAAACCTTGTGCACTAGTAGACATCACGACCGTCTATAAATAGTAAGTTAACTATTTATAGTAAGTCGCGAATTCTAGGAGTTTTAGTTGTAGTTTGATTATGATTTCTTTCCCATTGCTTAGTACCCTTATTTAAAGGGTTGTGAACTCATTTTTATGCATTGATTAATCTATTTCGAATTTATTAGAATTTATTTCTATTTTCTGCTCTCTTTTCTCGTGGATTCGAGAAAGTCTCTGTGAGGAGTCCAGAGAAGTTTCGTGGATTCGGAATAGTTATCTTCTTGAGGAAAACGGTGCTCGACCTCACGTCCTCCCCTGCGTTAGTTTGGTATCAGAGCGAGGTTTCTCCTCGGATCGATGACTTCTAACGACGGGTCAGACAACAATCCCATAGGCGGTGCTCCAGGGAATTTGCCTTTAACGGCGGTAACTTTCCAAGTAGCGCAGCAAGAGAATCAGCAAGCTATGCAAGAGCTGCAAGCTTCCATGGACCGCATAGCGAATCTCTTGGCAGAAACCCTAGGGCAACTCCGTGTTTCTGGTGGTAATCCTCCACCGCCAATTGCTGAGACTCGTAATCGGCTTGATCACAGGATAGTACCGGTAGTGCATCCAAGGGTCATGCCTGAGGACGGGGGCTCCAGTGAGGAGGAAATCGACGACATAATCTTCCAACACCCCAGACTAGGTGGTAATCGAGTAGATCGAGAATTCAAGATACGGGTTGATATTCCTAACTTCAATGACCAACTACATATTGAGAATTTCCTTGATTGACTTTCTGAAGTTGAGCACTTTTTTGACTATATGGATATCCCTGAAGCAAAGAAGGTCAAGCTGGTGGCCTACAAGTTGAAAGGGGGAGCATCAGCTTAGTGGGAACAACTGTAACTCGCACGAACCAGACAGATGAAAGCATCAATCCGCACATGGCAGCGGATGAAGCAGCTACTACGTGCCCAATTCCTCCCTAGCAATTACGATCAGGTATTATTCCAACAATACTAAAATTATCGACAGAGTAGTCGGTCGGTGAGAGAGTACGCAGAAGAATTTTACCGCCTGGAGGCGTGTAACGATTTGGTCGAGACTGAATCGCAGCAAGTCGCCGATTCAATGGTGGATTGCATATGGCGATTCAGGATCGGGTCCAGATGCAGTCCATCTGTACGATGAATGATGTGATCAAGTTGGCTACTAGGGCAGAAGCTCAATTTGAACGTCCTAACATACGGACCTATCCTACTGCAAGGATTACTGCGACAGGTCCACCTCAGGGAGCTCCACAGCCTAAGGGGAAGGAGCCTGTAGGAGCACGCACTCAACCTCCTACGTCTGAGAACCGAGATTAGGGAAGCGGGCAAGCTAGACCCCAAAGGGGCTTCTCGACTGCTACTGGTCCAAGTAGAATTCCGAACTCTTATGCTCCGCCAAGGCCCGATAGCTGCTATCGTTGTGGCCAGCCCGACCACCTGTCAAATACTTGTCCCCAGCGAAAAGTGGCAAATCTCGCTATTAATGATGGTAGTGCTGATAATGTTTATGAAGATCCAGATATTGAAGAACAGGAGCATACCACCGAGGACGAGGTAGATGATTCAGATTGGGTTTAGCAAGATCACGGCGAGTCGCTCGTCGTGAGGCGGCTATTATATGCGCCAAGAAAAGAAGTGCATCCACAACGGCATAACATCTTCCGCACTAGGTGTACAGTGAATCGAAAGGTTTGTGACGTGATCATTGACAGTGGAAGCAGCGAGAACATCGTCTCCAGGGGTATGGTAGAAAAATTACAATTGAAAACAGAGCGTCATCCCTCTCCATATACAATCGGTTGGATCAAGAAGGTCAGCGAGACAAAGGTAACTGAATGGTGCACCATATCCTTTTCAATTGGCAAACATTATAAGGATGAAGTAGTATGCGATGTGGTTGACATGGAAGCATGTCACATACTACTCGGTCGACCCTGATAATCTGACCATGACGCTACTCATAAAGGGCGAGATAACATATATATCTTCGTCAAGGATGGCCGGAAGACCATATTGGCCCCTATGGATCCAGAAGGACCACCTGAAACTTCTAAAGTGGAGGGTCATTTTCTTTTAACTATTCGGGACTTCGTGGAAGAATCCAAAGAAACAGGACAGACTTATGCATTAATTGTAAAAGGGGAAGAACTCGAGCCTACCATCATCACTGAAAGACTAAGGCCTTTGTTACATGAATTCCAAGAAATCTGGCCCGAGGACCTTCCCGATGGGTTACCCCCTATGCGAGATATCCAACACCATATTGACCTTGTCCGTGGGTCCAGTTTACCTAATCATCCTCATTATCGAATGAGCCCGAATGAGTGCAAGATTCTGCAGGGACAAGTGGAGGAACTAATCCGTAAGGGTCTTATTCGAGAAAGCATGAGCCCATGTGCTGTACCGGCTCTGCTAACTCCAAAGAAAGATGGGAGTTAGCGCATGTGTATCGACAGCCGGGCCATCAACAAGATCACCATAAAATATAGGTTTCCTATACCACGGTTGGATGATATGTTGGATATGCTAGATGGCGCAAAAATATTCTCTAAATTGGACTTAAGGAGCGGCTACTATCAGATTCGAATACGGCCGGGTGATGAGTGGAAAACAGCCTTCAAGACCAAGGAAGGATTGTACGAATGGATGGTCATGCCTTTCGGTCTTTCTAATGCGCCTAGCACATTCATGAGGTTGATGAACCAAGTTTTGAAACCTTTCATTGGGCGGTTCGTTGTGGTTTATTTTAATGATATTTTGATATACAGTCAAGACGAAACCACCCATATGGAGTACCTCAAGAAGGTCCTTCAAGTGCTCACTGAAAATAAACTGTACCTCAATTTTAAAAAGTGTAGCTTCATGACTGATAGCCTATTGTTTCTGGGTTTTGTGGTTACATCCACGGGCATTCGAGTGGATGGGAAAAAGGTGAAGACAATCAGAGAATGGCCGGTTCCCAAAAATATTCACGAAGTGCGAAGTTTTCATGGACTAGCGACATTCTATCGTCGGTTCGTGAAAAATTTCAGCAGCATTGTGTCACCGATCACAGATTGCATGAAGAAAGAGCAGTTTCAGTGGACTGACGAAGCCGACAGGAGCTTTGTCGAAATCAAGTGCAGATTATCCACGACCCCAGTTCTTGTACTTCCCAACTTCGACAAACTGTTTAAAGTCGAATGTGATGCCTCATATGTCGGGATTGGGGGAGTTTTATCTCAAGAAGGTAGGCTGGTAGCCTTCTATAGTGAGAAACTTAGTGATGCACGTAAGAAGTGGTCTACATATGAGATCGAGTTGTACGCGGTGATCCAGGCACTATGACACTGGCGACATTATTTGATTCAAAGAGAATTCATACTTTACACGGACCATCAAGCCCTTAAATTTATTAATAGTCAAGCTAACATTAATCGTGTGCATGCTAGATGGATCTCGTTTTTACAGGAATTCACATTCGTGCTAAAGCATAAGTCAGGGCAACAGAACAAAGTAGCCTTTGCGCTGAGTCACCGTGCAACTTTGCTAGTCACTATGAGCAATGAAGTTGTCGGGTTCGATCGCCTCAAAGACATATATGCCGACGACGACTTCAAGGACGCATGAGTTAAATGTCAGGAAGGTTGCCCTGGTGACTTACATATACAAGACGGGTTCCTTTTCAAGGAAAATCGACTATGTATCCCAAAGAGTTCGTTAAGGGAACATATAATCCAAGAGCTACATGGAGGTGGCCTCAGTGGACACCTTGGGCGAGACAAGACGCGAGCTTTTGTCGAAGAACGGTATTACTGGCCGCAATTGGTACGTGATGTGGGAAAGATAGTCCAACGTTGTTATATTTGTCAGACTTCCAAGGGGCAATCTCATAATACGGGCCTCTACACCCTGTTACCCGTGCCTGATGGCCCTTGGGAGGATTTATCTATGGACTTTGTGCTTGGTCTCCCGCGAACACAACGTGGCATGGATTCGGTATTCGTGGTAGTAGATCATTTTTCCAAGATGGCGCACTTTATTCCATGCAAAAAGACTCTCGATGCAACACACGTGGCGAATCTATTCTTCAGAGAAATTGTGCGGTTTCATGGGGTTCCTAAGACTATTACTTCCGACCGTGACACGAAGTTCATAAGCCACTTTTGGCGGACTTTTTGGACTCGATTCGATACACGCCTTCAGTTCAGTAGCGCGTACCACCCACAGACTGACGGTCAAACTGAGGTTGTGAATCGCACATTGGGAAACCTCCTTCAATGTATTTCAGGAGAAAAACCGAAGCAATGGGATTTGGCCTTGTCTCAAGCGGAGTTTGCATTCAACAATATAGTAAACAGCTTGACAGAGAAATCCCCATTCCAGATTATTTACGGACGAGTACCTCGCCACACACTAGACTTAGTCCCTTTGCCCAAGCTCCCTGGCATGAGCATTGTAGCAGAACATATGGCAGACAAAATCATGGGCATTCATGCGGAGGTACAGAACAAGCTACATGCCTCGAACGAAAAGTACAAGGAGCAAGTGGACAAGCATCGGCGACAGAAAGTGTTTGAGGTGGGCGACCAAGTAATGATCCATCTGCGCAAAGAAAGATTTTCGACTGGAACGTACAACAAGTTGAAAAATAAAAAGATTGGACTGGTACCAATCATCCGAAAGATCAATGACAACGCTTATGTTGTTGATCTTCCAGATGATATGACGATCTCACGGACTTTCAATGTCGTGAACCTGACCGAGTATCATGAACCAGAGCATAATGATAACTCGAGGACGAGTTCTTTTGAAGTGGAGGAGACTGATGTAGAGCGTATCGCGGACAATTACATGGCAAAGATGGATCAGAAAAGGCCCGGTCGGCGACAGAAGTGATTTGGACCATCAGACCTTCAATCAGGCGTATCTCGCAATCCGGGATGAGTTAGCTGACGTAAAATATATGATTTTTGGGTAGAACGAGATACTTTAGCCAATGCCGGGTTGCGATGCTCGGAATTGCGAGAAACCCCTGATTCGACGGTCGTTTTCCTGTTTCAATTTCGTTTTTACTATAAATAGTAAGTTTTAGTTTGACTATAACTCTTCATCAGTCGGGCTTTAGGAGTTGCGCCCAACGTGAAAAGAGCTTAGAATAATTAGGGGAACGGTTTGGTGAAGCCAAATAGGACACTTACTATTTTTGGCCGAAAACCTTGCTCACTAGTAGACATCACGACCGTCTATAAATAGTAAGTTTACTATTTATAGTAAGTTGCGAATTCTAGGAGTTTTAGTTGTAGTTTGATTATGATTTCTTTCCCATTGCTTAGTACCCTTATTTAAAGGGTTGTGAACTCATTTTTATGCATTGATTAATCTATTTCAAATTTATTAGAATTTATTTCTATTTTCTGCTCTCTTTTCTCGTGGATTCGAGAAAGTTTCTGTGAGGAGTCCAGAGAAGTTCTGTGGATTCGGAATAGTTATCTTCTTGAGGAAGATGGTGCTCGACCTCACGTCCTCCCCTGCGTCAAGACACGAATACCATTTGCATGATTGTGCCATTTTTGCTTGACTAGAAGTTCAATTTACTATACTATATGTTGATGATCAACATCACAAAGTTCTATCAATTTATTCTGTTATCTCTTGATAGTTAACATCGTAAAATGTTTGGTTGCAAAACAGATGTGTTTAGAAGGTTTAAAGATGAAAACGGTGAGTTTAAGGAGACATTAAAAGATGACATCCAAGGATTGTTAAGCTTGTATGAAGCTGCATATCTTGGCACACGTGAAGATAATATATTGGATGAAGCCATAAATTTCACCACTGAGCACCTTAACTCAGCAATGTCACATTTGAGCTCTCCCCTTTCAACTCTAGTACAGTTTGCCTTAGATCTACCATTGCACAAGCGTGTTGAAAGGCTACAATCAAGGTACTACATCTCAATCTACCAAGAAGAGAAGGAGCGGAATGATATATTATTAGAGTTTGCGAAGTTGGATTTCAATATGCTGCAGTCTTTGCACTAGAAGGAACTAAGTGACATCTCAAGGTGTGTTTTGAGAGCAATTCCAATGTTTTCTTTTCTTTTCTTTTCCTCTTTCTCTCTCTCTCAATTTTAATTATTATTATTATTTTTTTGGAAGCAAACCACCTATAATTGTATTACTGAAGTAAAAGATACACCTTCAACCTAGCCCGTAAGTTAATCTCTAAATCGAGGAAGCATTAACACAACCATATAAAAAAGGAAGAAGAAGAAAACAAAGGAGCCAACCCAAGGTCAACCATACCCGTGCTTATATACATCCTCCGGAACCCTAGATAACTCCATTGGCTCCGAGGCCTACCTGATCCATAGCAATGCAACCCCAGCTAATTCTAGGAAGTTCAAATAGATTACTAAATAAGACCTTAACAGCCCCGTTATTACCCAACTTGGTCAAATGTTTTGAAGAGAGTAACTGATCACTATACTATACTATCCAATAACTTCTGCTTCAACCAGGTCTGGTTCCTCGATGACAACCTTGAGTCCAATTTCACCTTTTTTTTTTTTTTTTTTTTTGTTTTCAATTTCACCTTCTTGATGGGTCTAATTGAACATCTTTCAATTGACGAGTATAGAAGAATTTAATGTTTCTGGCCACTTCCTGCAACCACTGGTTCCTGAATTTCTTTCCAATAGAATATCAGCCAATATGGATCGTACCTCTTCTAGTGCTACACATCCCTGATCTGATCTTGACATTAGGTTAGGGCTACAAGAGTTGAAGGGTAGGGTTCATGCCTAGATTATATGCCCAAGTAGGAAATGGGTAAAACTTAAAGTGACCCTTGATGCAAGCCTGAGCCACCAACCCCTCAGCTCACACTGCCGAGCTCAACTTTCATTAAGAAACCTAACAGAAAGTACTCCAGTGATAATTACTTAAATTAATGGGGTAGCTTAATGAAAACTCATTTTTGAAAAAGGTAGTGCAATGTAAATTCTATATCAAGTAGTTTTTTTTTTTTTTTTTTTTTCTACCATTAACATTTTTTTAAAAACTGGTGTGTACTTCTTTTAAAACTGGATGAAATCTCATCTTCAGATGGTGGAAAGAGAATGATTTTTCAACAAAGCTTTCATTCATCAGAGATAGAATAGTGGAGTTGTACTTTTGGATATTAGAAGTGTATTTCGAACCACAATATGCCCGAACAAGAAGGATGATGACCACAATAATATCTTTAACATCAATATTGGATGACATTTATGACGTACACGGTACATTGGAGGAGCTCGAACTATATACTGTTGCAATTGAGAGGTTTGATACTGTCACCCTTAGTTCTTTTTTTTTCATTTATTCTCATGCCACATCTGAATCTTGTGTAATGCGTGAATTGGTACTTAATTTTCAGATGGGATCAGGCGATCATGGATCAGCTGCCTGATTACATGAAAGTGTATTATAATGCGCTTCTAAATGCAGTCGAGAAATTTGAGGACGAATTAAGCAAGGAAGGGAAATCCTATCGTATACCCTACTTAAAGAAAGCTATACGTGTATGCAAATTTACTACATAAAGTTTTTTAGGGCATATTTTGAAACGGATGGGAAATACTTCCCTCAAATCGCAAATGGTACACTTGTGATTTGGAGAGAAAGAAAGTAGGCAATGGGAGCCTGCTAATGTGGTTGAAATTTTTCTAGCACTCCAAATGAATCCATTGAAAAACCAAAACCAATATGGAACCCATTTGAATTTCATGGTCAGGATTCCACTGTAGTTACTGCAATGTCTTTTTTTTTTTTTTTTTTTTAGAAAAGGAAAATTCATTAAAACCGAAGGCCAACAGGAATACAATGTACAGCTTTAGGCTGACCCCGCAACAAAAGGGGGGGGGGGCGCTATCATATATTAGCATTATACAAGAAAGAACCAAAAGGGAGCGATAATCACGGAAGAAGGGGAAGTCAGAGACGGTGCGGATCGACCCAAGCCCAACCTTGTCAAGGAACACTAGGCCCTTAGTTTGCCTGGGGAGGGAAGAGAACTGATCATGACAGTTCATCACCTGCATTTCGCTTCCCACTTTCGCCAAGCTGTCAGCCGGGCCATTTCCTTTCCTTAGAATATGTCGGAAGGAAAATGTGCCGGATTGCCTCAAGTTGTTGATCCTATCCACCCACGGTTTCCAACTCCAAGGGTAACGAGAATCTCCCGCTAGGATGTCAATTGCCATCTTTGAATCCGATTCAACAATTATCCCGTCCATCCCTTTAAGGAGACATAATTCTAAACCATCGTAGATTGCTCGTAATTCAGCACGGTTGTTAGTCCCAATGCCATAACCAGTCGAGAAAGCGAAAATGAAGGATCCGTCTTCCTTTCTACAAATACATCCGCCTCCTGAGAAACCAGGGTTAACCCTAGCAGATCCATCGACATTTAATTTAACCCAGCCAGGAGTGGGTTGTTTCCATTTAACCACTAAAGAAACTGACCTGTTTGGCCTTGGAGTAGGGGAGGTTGGGGTGTCTCGAATTGAACCTAGGGAGATCGAAGTTAAAGGGGACTCTAACGTCTGGAAGTTTTGGATTGTGTGGGAGGCCCACCGCTTGATCCGAACAATGGACCTGCGAGCGTTCATCGCCCTGTCACCAACGGTAGCTTCATTTCGAGCTTTCCACAATTCCCAGAAAATCAGCAGAGGGAGGGAAGAGCGAATATGTTGAAAGGCAGCCCCAGGTGCTGATGCATTTCTCCACTGGGTGATTTTACCGAGAACAGAGATCTGACAGACTGAGGAGATACCGCAAAGGCCCTCGAAGTGGGACCAGATTTGGGCCGCTTGCTGACCATAGAGAAATAAATGGCTAATAGATTCTGTGTCTGGAAGGGAATCAGTTTCATGACGGCAGCAACGACATTTTGAAGAGATGGCTATATCTTTTGCCTGGATTCTAGTGTCAACTGGTATAGCATTTTGCAGCAACCGCCAGATGAAGATTGAGACTTTGGGAGGAATGTTGTCTAACCATATCCCATTTCCCCACGAGACATGGTCGTGCACACCCCTGATGAGTTTCCAGGTTGAGCAAAGGGTGAAAACCCCTGAGTGATCGTAAGGCCAGACGCAATCCATTGCTTCGTCCGTGATGGCGAAACCCCTAGCGAAAATTTCATCAATGATTTGTTGAGGAAGAAATTCCCAAATCCTGGAGGGAGGGAGAGGGCCCGATTTCCCGAGCAGCGTTTTGAGCTGCAACTACTTCAGTTCGAGGGGGATGGGTCCTGGGACCAATTACTGTAATGGACCCAGCCCAGTCCAATTAACCGTCCAAATGTTTGCTTCCCCTCGACCCACCGTCCAAAGACTATTATCATGGATAGTTGGAAGGAATTGCCTGATTTTTTTTTGTGCTGATTGATAGGAGAAGAGACGTCCCTCAGGTCCCTGCTGTGTTTGGCCTGCATCAGTGTAACCCACGGGCCTCTGTTTTTTCTGCAAACCACATTCCAAGCCAGCTTCAATCGAAGGGCGTGAAGCACCTCCCGTAGATTTCTGATACCCAGACCTCCCTCATCCTTAGGCTTGGTTGCTTTCCGCGAAGTAATCCAATAATGTTTCTTTTTCCCTTCAACCCAACCCCAAAAAAAATCAGCAAACTTTCTTTCAATATTTCGAATTACCTGCACAGGAAAGTGCATCGCTGCCATGATGTGGATCGGGTAACTTCCAAGGACATGGCGGATGAGAGTCGCTCTGCCCGCCTGCGAGATGTGCCTAGCTGACCAACCTGCAATTTTATTACTGATCTTATCCTGCAGGCCTTGAAAACCAGCAGCCTTGATTCTTCCTCTAACCAGCGGGGCCCCTAGGTAACACATACCATCTCTCACCTGGCTAAAACCTAGCGTTTCCTTGGTGGATCTGATTTTGGACACTGGCCATTTTGAAGGAGCAATAAAAACACTCTTGTTGTAATTTATTTTTTGTCCTGTGACAATTTGGAAGAAGCTTAGGAAAGCCCCCATAGAGTTGAGAGAAGATTTACTAGCGTTGAGAAAAACCAATATATCATCCGCATACAGAAGATGTGATATAGGAGGGCTACCTTGAGAGAATTTGAAGGGACTGCAGCAGCCTGCCTGAAACAAAGAATTTAAATTAATTGAGAAGGCTTCCATGGCCAGGATGAACAGCGCTGGGGAGAGGGGGTCTCCTTGTCGAAGACCTCTCGATGATTTGAAGAACCCTGTAGCTTCGCTGTTGATGAGAATGGAAAACCAATTATTTGCCCAACACGCTTCAAGGAGATGTACACTTTTTTCATTGAAACCGAATTTTGCCAAGGCCTTCTTGAGGTAAGACCAGTTTACCCCGTCATACGCCTTCTCAAGATCGATCTTGAGGATAAGATTTCCTCCCCTGGTTTTTCTGTTTATTTCTCTCATAGCTTCTTGCGCGAGTGCAATGTTTTCTGCGATGTATCTCCCTTGAACGAATGCTCCTTGTTCTTGCGAGATCAACTTGGGCAAAATACAGCTTAGACGGTTATCTAGGACCTTAGCAAAGATTTTATACAACACATTACATAGGCTAATTGGCCTGAAATCAGAGAACTTGGTTGGAGAAGCGCTTTTTGGGATTAGGCATATCAGCGTGGATTTGAAGGCGCGAGGAAAGGGCACCCCAGCGAACATAGCTAGAGCAGCCTTATGGATATCTTCACCAATAATACCCCAACAGTTAATGAAAAATGCAGCGGAGAAGCCGTCCGGTCCCACAGCTCCATCAATAGGAATGGATTTGACGGCGGTAAGGACCTCCTTCTTCGTGGGAGGGGATTGGAAGGTGTCATTATCATGTTGTTGGAGCTGCCGGGGGAGTTTTTGGATTAGATCAGCCGTTAGAGTAACTTGTTCCTCTTATAGCAGGCACTGGAAGAACTGAACCACCACCGTCTTGATATCTTCTATGTTGGAAATTGTAGATCCATCCTCAGTGGTGATGGAGTTAATAGCCGATCTTCTGATCTTTTCAGTCGTAGACGCGTGAAAGAATGCCGTATTCTTATCACCTTCGTGGAGCCAAGAGTTTCTAGATTTTTGTTTCCAAAAAATCTCCTCCATTAGTTGCAAACGTTCTAGCTTTTGATTCATTTTCAGACTTTGATTTAGGAGGTCTTCAGAGCTGTCATCCTGCATTCTGTTGTCAAGGGCCTCTAGATCCTCTTCAGTCTTTTTAATTTAATGGAAAATATTCCCAAACTGCTCTTTGTTCCAGACTCTTAGAAGTTGTTTCGCCTCTTTTAGCTTGAGAAAAATGTTGATGAAGGGGTCAGCAGCACAATCACCTTCCCATGCCTTAGAAATCACCGACTGAAATGAGTCGTGTAAAATCCACATTCTGAGGAAACGAAATGGTTTTGGCTTGGCCACATTTTGCGCTCGGAAATAGAGGCGGAGAGGGGCATGATCTGACCTTATCCTTGGCAGATGCTCCACCTGGAAACGGGGAAAGTTAGTGGCCCACGAGCTATTCATCAGGACTCTATCGAGCCTAGCCAAAACCCAGGTAATACCTTGACGATTATTGCACCAGGTAAATCTGTTGCCTTCATAGGCCGCATCTAGGAGACCAACTGATTGGATTGTGTCCGCAAATTTTGACATTGAAGAGCTGTCAGGGGACCGAAATCCCCTTCTTTCCTCCCTATTAAGCACTGCATTAAAATCTCCAGCAATGGCCCACGCACCTGGAATGATACTGCTGAGAGAGCAAAGGTCGCTCCATAGGCTTCTCCGTTGAATCTTACAGCAGCAGCCATAAGCAACAGAGAAATAAATCGGGTTTGAAAGGGTAGGCAAGGAGGCTTTTAAGGTAATCATTTGGTTGGAGGCTGAAATGATGGATATATTGTGTTGGTTTTCATAGAAGACCCAAAATTTTCCTCCCCGATCAGCGTTTGAGCTAGATGAATGGAAGCCAATCTTCAACCCCGTTGCAATTCCCCCGTCTTCCCTGAGCATCGGTTCAATAATAGCTACCAGGCGAGGAGAGAATTTTTTGACTAATTTCTTGAGTGTTCGAATCGTGGGAACATTACTGACCCCACGCGCATTCCATATAATGACGTTATCCATCAGTCATGCATCCTTTGTTCACAGCCCGTCTCTTTAGTCTTCGTAGCCTGCTGTACCAAATTGTTGGGACTTGCCTGTCTGCTGTTAGCCTGGAGGGTGATATTCTGATTTTCTACCTTACTGGAGAGTGAAGCCTCTGTTGGGTATATTGAAGAGCTTGATTGTGTTCAGCTTGGTTGTCAGTTTCTGAGCCATTTGACATGCAAGGACTTTTGGTACCTTCTTGATGGAAATAATGTGAGAAATCTATTGATATAGTACCCAATTCGTCATTTGAAGATGTAGAGATTTCCTTTCGCCATCTTCTCAGCTCCTGCAGTCTAGATCCCAATTCATTAATGGGATGGTCAAATAGATCACTTGAAGGTCTCTGGTGGAGAAACAGGGGAGACGCCCCTTCAGTTCTGGCACTGTGAGGGAGAGAGTTGTGAGTAGCTGGTTGTTCTGAGGGTGTAGGGTGATTCAATCCATGTTGAGGAAAATCCTCCAAGGGGAGAAGGAGGGGCTGATTGATCTCGGAAGAAGCCACATGGTGGAGGGGAGGACTAAACTGCGGTTCTGGGTCTGGGTTAACTTGAGTAGCATTCAATCTGCACTCACTGCAGATATGTTGAGTAGGCTGGAGTGGTTCCATATGATGGGTTAGGGGAGCGGGCTCTGCAGAGGGTCTGGGAGGGGGCTTAGCAGAGTGTATAGAAGCGGGCTCAGCTGTGGTTATGGGAGGGGGATCTATTGAGGTAATGTGGTATTCTAGGAGGGGGATAAGGGCCTCCACTGATTGGGCCTGGGTGAGAGGAGGGTCAGTTGTGGGATTGTGGTATTCCAGTAGGGGGGTCTGGGCCTCCACTGTGTGAGGAGGGTCGGGGGATGAGGAGGAAAGGTCCTCTGCTACAGGGGAAGGTCCAATGGGCAAGTTGGACGTTAGGGTGTTAATTGTAGGAGTATGTATGGGGAGTGGGGAAGGGGGAACCTCAATAGATGGAAGAGGACAGGTCTGTTGGGAAGGGTCCATGGACTCGATGGGTGGTGTGGTGGGCGTTAGAGTAATGGGGGGAGGCAATGGGTTGAACATCCTGGGGAGCAGTCGAAGTCCGGGTGGGCTGGGCATTTTGGCAAACAGTTGAGGGGGTGATAGGGAGGGGCTGATGTTGGGGATGAAAGGTTTGGAGAACCCAGTCTTTGGTGGAAGAGGGGAGGGGAGGCCTGCTCATAGAAGGAGCTTTTTGGACGAATGCGAATCTGTTATCTTCTAGGACCCCAAAAACTGGATAAGTGGTTCCAGTCACTATCAATACTCTGGAGAGGTGAATGCTATGTTGCGAGGAGAGTGTTATGCGAACTCTGGCAAAACTTTGAAAAGTGGCGTGGACCGTCATTGAATCAATTTCCTGAAGCTTACCAAAGGTCTTGGCAAGATCAGAAATCACATCTGGGTGCCAAGCATGAGGTGGTATTCCAATCAACCGGATCTAGGTACCTTGAAGAAGACCAGCCGATGCCGGGGACCACTGCCGAACATTCCGAATCTTCATCTGATAGTGAAGCTCACGAGCTGAACCAAACAGTTTCATATCCTCCCTAGATTGAAATTTTAGCAGGAACTGAAGTGGGGAGATTCTTGTGAAATCCACCTGCAAACCGCCAATGGCCGACTTGCGGAATACATCGATGAGGTGTAGAATCGAAATAGACTCACTTTCTGCTGAGATCGTTAGGGCCTTTGAAAGCGACCGCTTGAAGTTTCTCACCACCCGGTCATCTGTCTGAATGTTGAAGGTCGCCAATGAGGGATGTTCTGAAGGTGGAGTACTTGACGGTTTCAGAGGTGGAAGATTGGTTTGCACTGATTGGGAGAAGGATCTCTTCTGAGAGGGACCTGATGGTCTGTTCATGTGGTAGCCGCTGCTGTGGGGGCAGATCTTGATTTAGGGGAGGATTTTCTCGGTTCGCTTGATATGGATCTCGTTGATGATCATGCTCTGTTTGCCTTGTGTGTTGCAATTGCTCCTTGTTTAACGGACCTGCTGAAGGGGATTTTGCCCAGGTGACAGTGACTATTTTTCCATCAATGCGTCGGTTGTGCAAATAGCCTATGGCATTATGTGCTTCTTGTTCATAGCAAAAGCGGATGAAAGCAAAACCTCGAGATCGATTTAGGGTTCTATTCTAGGGGATGAAAACATCCACCAGTCTTCCATATCTGCTAAAGATTCGGTAGACATCTTCAAAAGTGGTGTCAAAAGTGAGGTTGGCGATGAAAACGGAGAAGAAAGAAGGGCTGGATCTAGGTTTTCGTCGAGTTACTGTCACCCAAGGGGGTTCGAAATGCCCCCGATCTCCCATCAGACAGTGTGCATGAGTAAAAATTTTTGTATGTTACTGCAATGTCTTTCATTTATCCAGTTCAAGTAAAATTATGCTTATTGTGTGATTCCCATGCTCTGATCAATAAAAATTTTGGATGATAGTTACAACCCATTAAACTTCTTTTAACCATCCATAGATTTTTCATTGATCAGATAGTAACAATCCATAGAATGGATGGCGTGGATCAATGGGCATTATGTCGTCTGACTCCAAAGATGGCCTATACATAGAGAATAGTGTAAAGCTTATGAACAGGATCTTTCTTCTTTAATTTATGCTCGGTAGTTAGCGAAATGAGTTCTTCGATTTCTAACTTGTTTAGATTTATTTATTTATTTTTTTTTGATTTTTATTTTAATTTTTTGTGCATGTAGCTTACGGTCTTAGCCGAAGGCTATCTAGAGGAAGCGAGATGGACCAGCGAAGAGTATGTGCCAACATTGGAAGAGTATATGAAAATTGCATTAATCACTAATGGCTATCCCATGCTTAGTGTAGCATCTCTGGTTGGAATGGGAGATATCGTAACAAAGGAAGCCTTTGAGTGGGCCATCAATGTACCGAAGGTGGTTGAGGCTAGTGCTGCAATTTGCGGTCTCAGGGATGACATCACATCAAATGAGGTATAGCACATTAAATGATGGACGACCTTACCAAATGGATGGCTCATTATTGATTGGACCTCTTTTTTCACGAACAATCCTCACCATCCACATCATGGGCTTTGATCTCTCTTCTTCTTTTTTGTTCTTTTTCTTTTTTAACTTTTTTATATATGAGAAAGGTGGGAACACAACACTTGAAATTTTATTGATAAGTCTAAGAAATATGGACTTACCAAAGGGAGGGGAAAAAAAAACCTAGCCCTGCCTTTTTCTTTTCTTTTCTTTTGAAACCAAATCACACCCACAACTCCACCGCCATCAACAGTATACTCCTTTTTTTTTTTTTTTTTTTTTTTTTTTCTTTTTTGAAAAGAAAGGAATTCATGGGCTAAACGAGGAGACTCCCAAACCAAGAGACTCCTCCTTTTTCTTTTTCTTTTTCTTTTATTTTATTTTTTTGAAAAGAGGGGAATTTATGGGCAAAACCTGGCCTTGCCTCAACCAAAGAAGAATGGAGGCTCAACCAAAAATCAAGAAGTCTCCCAAATCTCCCAAACATAAACCCCGAGCACACGTTATGGGCTATTGCTTGAATCTTAATCATAATTTTAACTTGTAAGTCATTAAATGTACTATGGACCTAATGGACAGTTCTCATTGGTTTCTTGTACTGTCCAAGTGTGCCCATGTGACTAGAAGCAATACAACTTTGGAGTACTCAAAAAAAGAAAATAGTAATAATAATAGTAATAAATCATCCATAGATTTGTATTTGAAAAAAATCCACTAAATTCATTATGTTTCTAACAAGGTCCTTGACTACCTATATTTCCTCAGTCTGAACCCATCGCGCGCGGTAAAAGTCCATTTGTGATTTATATTATTAGACACCATTTTATTATTATGTTGTAATTCTCACTCCTTATTCATTAAGGAAATACTTTTGATTTTCATTTCTTTTTTTTTTTTTTCTTAGAATTTTTAATATTTTATCATATACTCAGGCCTTACCTGATGAACAGTGTTGATCAGTTGCCTGGGTGCTTTTAAGTCCCTCATCTCACATTTGTGACCCACCTAACTTGGCTAACATTTTCTTCTTTGTAACAATGTTACCGAAGTTTGAGCAAGAGAGAACCCATATTGTTTCCGGAATCCACTGTTTTATGAAGGAGCATGGCACCACATACAAAGAAGCATGCAAGGTATTCCTAGAGAAGACTGCAGATGCATGGAAAGATGCTAACATGGAATGCATGGAACCCACTCCCGTTCCGAGGGAAGTGATCAAGAGGCCCATGAATCTTGCACGTGTGATCGAACTCTTGTACCAGCACCAGGACTCATATACCAATTCAATGTTTGAGACCAAAGAACATGTCACAATGATGCTAATGGATCCTATTCCCATTTGAGACGAGCTTCTACGTTAGCGTGCGTTTGGTTGCATCGAGTATCATGAAGCCATGTGCAACTAAACATATCCTCACATATATTATATACATTTCTTATATGCGTCACTATATTGTAATTGACCTTTTCTATGAGACGGAGTCACGGAGAGAACACAGAAAATGTTGGCTTTACAAAGCCCTAATGATGACAAGTGCAGGTCCTACTTTAAAGGAGAAAGAAAATATGCTATATTATTTTTGACCAAAGACTGCTATTGTTGTGAAGAGAAGCACTTCTGCTTTTTTCTAACACAGCTATATGTTCATAGCACTCCTATTTATAAGTTTAACAAGATATTACAAAAGACACTACTGCCCCTGTATGATACATTCACCAGGAGTAAATACACCACAAATTTCTAAAAATAATAAATAGCATTAGGCAGCCAAACATTTCAACACTCCCCTTCAAACCAAAACTGGCTTCATTTCGAGCATCAACCGTAGTCGTCTGATTGCATCTGTCGATAGTGCCTTAGTGAAAATATCTGTCACCTGTTTAGTAGTATGGCAGTAATCCAATTTTACCGTTTTCTACTTGACTTGATCTCTTAGGGCCTGTTTGATTTTCCAAGATACATGTAAATCTCGGTAAGTTAAGTAATTATTATCTTTTCACCTTGTTTGAAAACGTTAGAGTAATTCCATCTCAAAAATTGATACAAAAGTGTTGACTTGAATCTGTGGACCCCACCGTAATGTATATGACATATCTGCACCATCCATTTATTTTAATAGAACCTTGTGGGGCATCAGCCAAAAAATGAGGTAGATCCAACACTCAAATGGCCCACACGAAAGGAAACAGTGACATTTATTCGTCCACCGTTGAAACTTATTTCCTTCATTAGCCCTACATTGAGGTTTTTTTCATCATCTAACCCGTTCAAAAGGTCACACGAACATGGATAAGGGAAAAACACAAATATCAGCTTGATTCAAAACTTATAAGGGTCCTAAGAAGTTTTTAATGGTAAGTGTTTGATTCCCGCTGTTTCCTATAGTGTGGTCCACTTGAGCTTTGGATTTGCTTCATTTTTTGTCCCATGCCCTAAATTTAGCTGACATAACAAATGAACAGTGTGGATAAGTCACATACATCACAATGGGCCCTACATTGATTTCGTAAATTTCTTGATATAAGTGTTAAAAAAAGTAAGTTGTCACATCCGCATTGGGAAAGATGTGGTAATTACCTAGGTAAATAATTATTACCCATTTACATGGTAATTACAGTTGAGCCAAAAGATCAAACAGGCCCTTAGAAAGTGATAACTAGTATCAATGTGCTTGCTCCTTCCATGTTGCACCGGATTTTGGGCAAGTTCGATTGCTGACTTCTTATCCACGTCTATAACTATGGATTCCTCTTGTGGATGTTTCAGCTCTTTTAGGAGGTTCTTCAATCATATTGCTTCACAGACTATGGACGATCACTACGCCAAAACAACAAAAAAAGGACGGTCCAAAACCGTCTCAAATGACTAAAAAGGACGGTCATGGATTGTTGCATGGGCCGTCATATTTTGAGGCATCGTATTACTTAGGACGGTTGATAATCATCATTCTTATTGACGAAAAAAGGATGGTCATGGACCGTCTCTTATGAGCCTTTAAAGGACGGCCATAGACCGTCCTTAAAAGGGACGGTCATGGACCGTCCTTAAAAAGGACAGTCTTGGAACGTCTCTTATGAGCCTTCAAAAGACCGCCATGGACCGTCCTTAAAAAGGACTGCTATGAACTGTCTCTTATGAGCCTTCAAAGGACTGTCATGGACCGTCCTTTAAAAGGACGGTCATGGACCATCCTTAAAAAGGACTGCTATTAACCGTCTCTTATGAGCCTTCAAAGGACAGTCATGGACCGTCCTTTAAAAGGACGGTCATGGACCGTCCTTAAAAAGGACTGCTATGAACCATCTCTTATGACCCTTAAAAGGACATTTTCAAATTTGAGACGGTCGATATACACCTGTTACAATATATTTCATCGTATTCCTCCTGTATACACCTGTTATATAATGTATTTTCATATTCACATTCACATCCATCTAAACCCAAACTACATATATAAATCCATCCAAACCTAAACTACATTCATCCAAATATAAACTACATCCATCCAAAAACAAACATTCTTATCGACATTACATTCATCCACGCATAAATACATATAAGTTTAACATCATAAATAAAAAAGGAAAAAAAATCAGCAACAATTTTCTTTGTCTTTCATCTCATAAAAAAAAATTTAACCAACAAAATATTATAATTCAGAATTATGAAGAATTACCGAAACTTCTTCCAAAAAAGTGGGCACTTTTAAAAATAAAACTGATCATTAAAATAAAACTAATGCAAGCAAATAATGCAAAAAAGTGTTTCAATTCAAGTTAATAGAAACAACAACAAAAATTAAAGCTTTGTAAAAAGGGGTATGTGTTAAAAGAGATACATTCTTGTTTGTTGCCATGTGATTAGGCTACATTATTACAACAATCGGGTTCGGGATCGAGTTTAGGCATGGGTTTTCAAGTTTAGGTTTAGGTTTAGGTTAGGGAGTTGAGATTAGGATTAGGTGTAGGTCTAGGTTTAGGGATTTGAGAATACATTTAGGTTATAGGTTTAGGTTTAGGTTTTAGGTTATAGGTTTAGGTTATAGGTTTAGGTTTTAGGTTATAGGTTTAGGTTTTAGGTTTAGGTTAAGGTTAGGTTATAGGTTAAGGTTAGGTTATAGGTTATAAGTTTAGGTTATAGGTTATAGGTTAAGGTTTAGGTTATAGGTTTTGGTTTAGGTTTAGGTTATAGGTTTAGGTTAATGTTATAGGTTATAATATATAGGTTATAGCTTTAGGAATTGAGAATAGGTTAAGCTTAAGGTTTAGGTTTAGGAAATCGGGTTCGGGTTTAGGTTTGGGTTTTCAAGTTTAGGTTTAAGTTTAAGTTAGGGAGTTGAGATTAGGATTAGTGTAGGTTTAGGTTTAAGGATTTGAGAATACATTTCGGTTTTAAGTTTAGGTTTAGGTTTTAGGCTTAGGTTTAAGTTATAGGTTTAGGTTTAAGTGCGAGTTATAGGTTTAAGTTTAGGTTAGGTTATAAGTTAAGGTTTGGGAATTGAGAATAGGTTAAGGTTTACGTTTAAGAAATCGAGGTTCGGGTTCGGGATTGGGTTTAGGTTTGGGTTTTCAAGTTTAGGTTTAGGTTTAAGTTAGGGAGTTGAGATTAGATTAGGTGTAGGTTTAGGTTTAGAGATTTAAGAATACATTTAAGTTATAGGTTATAGGTTAAGGTTTTACGTTTAGGTTAAGGTTAGGTTATAGGTTATAAGTTTAGGTTATAGGTTATTAGTTTTGGTTTAGGTTAAAGTTATAGGTTTAAGTTTAGGTTATAAGCTATAGGTTTAGGGAAATGAGAATAGGTTAAGGTTTAGGTTTAGGAAATTTGGTTCGGGTTTAGGTTTGGGTTTTAAGTTTAGGTTTAGGTTTAGGTTAGGGAGTTGAGATTAGGATTAGGTGTAGGTTTAGGTTTAGGGATTTGAGAATACTTTTAGGTTTTAGGTTTAGGTTTAGGTTATAGATTATAGGTTTAGGTTTAGGTTTAGGTTATAAGTGTAAGTTTAGGGAATTGAGAATAGGTTAAGATTTAGGTTTAGGAAATCGGGTTTGGGTTCGGGATTGGGTTTAGGTTTGGGTTTTCAAGTTTAGGTTTAGGTTTAGGCTACGGAATTGAGATTAGGATTAGGTGTAGGTTTAGGTTTAGGGATTTGAGAATACATTTAGGTTTTAGGTTTAGGTTTAGGTTATAGGTTATAGGTTGAGGTTATAAGCTACAGGTTTAGGGAATTGAGAATAGGTTAAGGTTTAGGTTTAGGAAATCGAGTTCGGGTTCGGGATCGCGTTTAGGTTTAGGTTTAGGTTTAGGTTAAGGAGTTGAGATTAGGATTAGGTGTAGGTTTAGGTTTAGGGATTTGAGAATACATTTAGGTTTTAGGTTGAGGTTTAGGTTATAGGTTATAGGTTAAGGTTTAGGTTTAGGTTTAGGTTATAAGCCATAGGCTTAGGGAATTGAGAATAGGTTAAGGTTTAGGTTTAGGAATCGGGTTCGGGTTAGGGATCAAGTTTAGGTTTGGGTTTTCAAGTTTAGGTTTAGGTTTAGGTTAGGGAGTTGAGATTAGGATTAGGTGTAGGTTTAAGTATAGGGATTTGAGAATACATTTAGGTTTTAGGTTTAGGTTTAGGTTATAGGTTATAGGTTTAGGTTTATGTTATAAGTTATAGGTTTAGGGAAGTGAGAATAACTTAAGGTTTAGGTTTAGGAAATCGGGTTTGGGTTTGGGATCGAGGTTTAGGTTTGAGTTTTCAAGTTTAGGTTTAGGTTTAGGTTAGGGAGTTGAGATTAGGATTAGGTGTATATTTAGGTTTAGGGATTTGAGAATACATTTAGGTTTTAAGTTTAGGTTTAGGTTATAAGTTTAGGTTTAAGTTTAGGTTATAAGTTATAGGTTTAGGAAATTGAGAATAAGTTAAGGTTTAGGTTTAGGAAATCGGCTTCGGGTTCGGGATCGTGTTTAGGTTTGGGTTTTCAAGTTTAGGTTTAGGCTTAGGTTAGGAGTTGAGATTAGGATTAGGTGTAGGTTTAGGTTTAGGGATTTGAGAATACATTTAGGTTTTAGGTTTAGGTTTAGGTTATAAGCTAAGGTTATAGGTTTAGGTTTAGGTTATAAGTGTAGGTTATAGGTTTGGGTTTAGGTTATGTTATAGGTTAAGGATTAGGGAATTGAGAATAGGTTAAGGTTTAAGTTTAGGAAATCGGGTTTGGGTTCGGGATCGGGTTTAGGTTTGGGTTTTCAAGTTTAGGTTTATGTTTAGATAAGGGAGTTGAGATTAGGATTGGGTGTAGGTTTAGGTTTAGGGATTTGAGAATACATTTAGATTTTAGGTTTAGGTTTAGGTTTAGATTTAGGTTTTTGGTTATAGGTTAAGGTTTAGGTTAAGGTTAGGTTATAGGTTATAAGTTTAGGTTATAGGTTATAGGTTAAGGTTTTAGGTCATAGGTTTTGGTTTAGGTTAAGGTTATAGGTTTAGGTTTAGGTTTAGGTTTAGGTTAAGGTTAAGGTTTATGTTTAGGTTATAAGCTATAGGTTTAGGGAATTGAGAATAGGTTAAAGTTTAGGTTTAGGAAATCAAGTTTGGGTTGGGATCGTGTTTAGGTTTGGGTTTTCAAGTTTAGGTTTAGGTTTAGGTTAGGGAGTTGAGATTAGGATTAGGTGTAGGTTTAAGTTTATGGATTTGAGAATACATTTAGGTTTTAGGTTTAGGTTTAAGTTATAGGTTATAGGTTTAGGTTTAGGTTTAGGTTTAGGTTTAGGTTATAAGCTATAGGTTTAGGAAATTGAGAATAGGTTAAGGTTTAGGTTTAGGAAATCGAGTTCGGGTTTAGGTTTGGGTTTTCAAGTTTAGGTTTAGGTTTAGGTTAAGGAGTTAAGATTAGGATTAGGTGTAGGTTTAGGTTTAGGGATTTGAGAATACATTTAGGTTTTAGGTTTAGGTTTAGGTTATAGGTTATAGGTTAAGGTTTATGTTTTAGGTTTAGATTAAGGTTAGGTTATAGGTTATAAGTTTAGGCTATAGGTATAAGTTAAGGTTTTAGGTCATAGGTTTTGGTTTAGGTTAAGGTTATAGGTTTAGGTTAAGGTTTAGGTTTAGGTTTAGGTTATAAGCTATAGGTTTAGGGAATTGAGAATAGGTTAAGGTTTAGGTTTAGGAAATCGGGTTCGGGTTCGGGATCGGGTTTAGGTTTGGGTTTTCAAGTTTAGGTTTAGGTTTAGGTTAAGAAGTTGAGATTAGGATTAGGTGTAGGTTTAAGTATAAGGATTTGAGAATACATTTAGGTTTTAGGTTTAGGTTTAGGTTTTAGGCTTAGGTTTAGGTTATAGGTTTAGGTTATAAGTGTAGGTTTAGAGAATTGAGAGTAGGTTAAGGTTTAGGTTTAGGAAATTGGGATCGGGTTTAGGTTTGGGTTTTCAAGTTTAGGTTTAGGTTTAGGTTTGGGAGTTGAGATTAGGATTGGGTGTATGTTTAGGTTTAGGGATTTGAGAGTACATTTAGGTTTTAGGTTTAGGTTTAGGTTATAGGTTATAGGTTTAGGCTTAGGTTATAGGTTATAAGTTAAGGTTTAGGTTAAGGTTAGGTTATAGGTAATAAGTTTAGGTTATAGGTTATAGGTTAAGGTTTTAGGTCATAGGTTTTGGTTTAGGTTAAGGTTATAGGTTTAGGTTAAGGTTTTTTGGTTTAGGTTATAAGCTATAGGTTTAAGGAATTTAGAATAGGTTAAGGTTTAGGTTTAGGAAATCAGTTTGGATTCGAGATCGGGTATAGGTTTGGGTTTTAAGTTTAGGTTTAGGTTCGGGTTAGGGAGTTGAGATTAGGATTAGGTGTAGGTTTAGGTTTAGGAATTTGAGAATACATTTAGGTTTTAGGTTTTAGGTTTAGGTTTAGGTTATAGGTTTATGTTTTGGTTTAGGTTTAGGTTATAAGCTTTATGTTTAAGGAATTGAGAATAGGTTTAGGTTTAGGTTTAGGAAATCGGGTTCGGGTTTAGGTTTGGGTTTTCAAGTTTAGGTTTAGGTTTAGGTCGGGAGTTGAGATTAGGATTAGTTGTAGGTTTAGGTTTTGGGATTTGAGAATAGGTTTAGGTTAAGGTTATTAGTTTAGGTTAAGGTTGTAAGTATATGTTATAGGTTTAGGTTTAGGTTATAAGTTTAGGTTTTGGGATTTGAGAATAGGTTTAAGTTAAGGTTATAAGTTTAGGTTAATGTTATAAGTATAGGTTTTGGTTATAGGTTAAGGTATAGGTTTAGGTTATGAGTATAGGTTTTGGGATTTGAGAATAGGTTTAGATTATAGGTTTAGGTTTAGGTTATAAGTTTAGGTAATAGAGAATAAGTTTAGGTTATAAGTTTAGGGTGTGGTTTAGGTTAAGGGTATGATCCCAGCAAATACAGATATAAACATGGCCTGTCCAAATGGCCAGGCCCCTCCAATGCTGTCCATAAGAAATGGACAGCTTCATCATGGTCATAACAACGGTTCCCACCTTCCACGGACCCCCGCTCATTCAGATAACTCCGACGCACATCCGGTCTGCTCCATTAATTTTGAGAAAATACATAAACACGGCCTGTCCAAATGGCTAGGCTCCTCCAATGCTGTCCATAGGAAATGGACAGCTTCATCATGGTCATAACAGCGGTTTCCACCTTCTAGGGACTCCCGCTCAACATCCGGATAGCTCCGATGCACATCCGGGTCTGCTCATTTAAATAAAATGGATTATCAAGATCATTTAAATAAAATTAGGTCCAATCAACAATCTGATCTGGAGGATTCTGTTAGCATTGTTGACGACACCTCGAATCTTGTTTTATGGCCTAGAAATTCAAAATTAGATACAAAAATTAGAAAAACCAAAGAAATTTAAGAAAGGTAGTTAAAGTCCATGTGAATGAGCATAAGTATGCACCTACGTATGAATTCTCAAAAGCTATTGCATATCATAAAAAAAAATAATAAAAAATAAAAAATAAAAAATTTGCGTTTGGATATTCAACAAAATGGGTTATAATAAATTCATTTGCCTAATTCATGGAAACTTTGCATTTGGATATTCAACAAAATTGAATTGTAATAATTCAATTCAGTTCAATAAACTCAGATTTCTGAGAAGGATTTAATGGTTTTAAATCCATGGTTTTCTGAAAAAGGTCTATTTTCTAGATGTCAAATTCAATGGGAAAAGTAAGATGGTTAATATTACTTTTCACAGTGCAAAGCTTCAATTATGTCTCTTCTTTACCTTTCATTTTTTTCTTAGCAAGAAAATTCATATTTTCTAATATTCTCATTTTTTTTATTTTTCAAAAGAATGAGTTCGGACTCCGAAAGCGTCGGCTCCGGCACTCGTACTTTCAGCCCAAACCCTAACCAAGGACTCTAAAATTACCAAGTACTCATAAACATTCATTGCAAGCATTTTTTGTCTATGTGCATGACGACCATACTGTTAAGATCAATCATCTTATTTTCATTTACAGAAACTAGTGGATGACAAATTATGTGCAACATACAGAGATGGTTCAGCCACTTGTGCAATTAGGAAAGGTTCAAAAGGACATGCATAGTTGAAAGTTAGTCATATCTTAAACATACGTATTATGGATGGAGACATTGTTTTCATTAATGGGCTATCTAATACTCATAAAAATTCATTGCAAGCATTTTCTGTCTATGTGCATGACGACCATACTGTTAAGATCAATCCTCTTATCTTCATTTACAGAAACTAGTGGATGACAAATTATGTGTAACATATAGAGTTGGTTCAGCCACTTATGCAATTAGGGAAGGTTCAAAAGGGCCAGATTTCCACATCAAGCATCAGTTGCATACATATGATACAGTATCACCTTCAAAATTGGAAACCATATCAGGTAAGAGAGCTAAAATGGTTGGTTATGATTTCGGAAGTCTAGATCATATTATGTAGAAGTAGGATTGTCGAAGGGCTGCATGAGGCAAAGTAAAATCAAAACTTTGAATAGGTCCAGCCTGAATAGTTCAAAATCAGGGCAGAAGCTGACTCTTGAAATCCATATGTGATTAGTTTTCCGACTTCGAATTAAGATTTCAGATTTAGACTTTAGATTCAGACTTCGGATTTCAGATTTAACAAACAGGCCCTTAGCCTTCCATCCTTCTAGAAATATGTAAATCCAATTCATGGAACAAGAGTACTCAAGGGATGACAATTTTACCTTGTTAATTTGGTATCTTTGAAGATGGACCGCAGTACAGGAATATTTGGCAAAACAGGATTTTTAAACCAAATCTAGCATCTCTTAAGTACCTTTCCAGCAGATGAAAATCTGCACTCTACATACACAGATGCCAAAATAACTATAGCTAACCTCAGACCATAAAATGTCAAGAAGCTCATGTATCTTCCTTTGTAGTTCTGATAGTAATAACATATCTCAACAATTGAAATGCAAAGGAGCAGGGGATAAAGAATTCCAGAGAACTTCCCAAGGATCTTTTGAGAATAAATGCCGCTATGAAACTAATAGCCTCAACAAGGAATTATTATCTCTACTTGTTAGTAAACCATAAAAGGGAATTTTGTTCATTCTTAGAAGTCAGTATATATCCTTAATCATACAGCTACTGGAGAAATGATTCATAATGTGGTCCACCAATCATAAGACTTCTCAAAGGAGTGTTCAAAATATCATGAATATCTAATCCGCCATGGTTCTAGGCAATCTATTGGCATTCCCTCCCTTACCTAATGTTGAGGGTCAAATATTGCATATTAGACCCCAGTTACTACCTAGATTTACAAACATGATGCTGCTTAACGATTTATTTTAATCGTGTTGTGTTGCAAGGTGTATTTACGAGCTTGGACTAAAACAGGGTGCTAAAAGCATGGATTTAATGCTCTAATGACACCAAAGGCAAGGAACGGACTTCAGGGGACCAAGATCGACGGGTTTACACGTCAGAGATCCGAGAAAATCGAGAAACTGAAGCTCAAGTGGCCAGAAAGTCAGCCATAATGCAAGATCATAGGGTTTTCACCATCCTTTCGGGCTCAAAGCTTCAGATAGGGCTTGAGGGCCATAAATTAACTGTACACATTAAATTTTAACCATTAGATCTTTTTGAAAGTGGGCCAACTGATATATCAGCCCATGAATCTCTACTTTGGGGCCCACCTGACATCAGGTTATACTTTAATTTTGGTCTTAACCCTTTGAGTGAGATTGGAAGGTGGATGAACGGAGCGGATTCTGCGTAAACATTACAGTGGACCCTATGCCGTGGTGCATGTACACCATGTACAAGCAAGCCGGCCATGCACCGGAATCGAGAGACGGGTCAGCGTGCGCTGACCCGAGCTCTCCTTCTCAAAAACGGAAATCCCATTTTTCTTCCAGCGTCGCACAAGGACTTGCGGACGGATTCTTGTGGGCCACCACAGTGCATCGAAGGTCCGATCCGGACCGTCCATTGGAATCCCACTGATCCTCTTATCCTCACCTAGGTGTCAGTTCAACCCCATATAAGCTAGCGAAAGATCCTAACCGTTGAACATAAGATGGACGACAAAAGAAAGATCTCATGGGCCATTATGTTTTGGATCCAAAACCGTCCATACCCAAACGGTTTTTCAAGAAGACTTCAATGAACGGTGTGGATTTTGCACCTGACACCAAGAAGTGGGCCCCACCAACTTCAGCGCAAGACGCATTGATGGCTTTGTTTCGCTGTTTCACAAACGGATTACGGTTTTCCTTTGTGGGCCACCACCGTATAACAATAGTCTAATTTGGACCGTCCATCAGGAGCTACGGGTCCTCTCACCCTAACCTAGTTGAAACATTTTAGGGAGCCGTGAAGATCGATCTCCATTCGTCCAAATAGAAGACTGGTGGTGCAATAGAAAATATGGGTGGGGCACGCCAAATTCGGTCCAGAAATTGTCCACTTTTACTGAATTTTCGAGGGCAATCCAATGAATGGATTGGATTTCTTAGCAATTCTCGATAATGGCCCCCAATTTCAACACAGCGCAAGACCATTACGCAGGGGGTGCGTAACACTTCCGCACCTGCTGTGCTTACAGAACACGTCCGCTGTAAGCTTCCATCGACTCTCCTCCTTATAAAAGGTGGAGAAAGAGAGAGAGAGGGAGATTTTTTTAGAGACCTGGGGGCAGCCGTGGAGGCCAAGAGAGAGGGAGATAGTAGAGTTTATTTTTCTTTTATTTTTATTTTTATTTTGTTTTGTTTAAGGGATCCAAATCATTCATGTTGGGCTGAACCTCTTAGCTAGGGCTAAGAGGTGAAGCTTGTAGCATGATGGGAGAACTATTTGCTTGAGCTTTTTATTCACCCTGGATTGATGTTGATTTTAGTTTAATTAAGGGAATGTTTTTAGTTATTAATGGTCTGTTGTGACTAAAATTACAATGGGTCTGTGATGGCTTTGAGCATGTTCTTTTCCTTTTTATGATTATGACATCAGGAAGCCCTGTTGTTCACCATCGTCTCCTGGGCATGGTTGGATAACGGTACCCTTCCTAACCTTCATAACATGTTGATTAGTTGGTAATTAGTTTAATTCTGTTGTTTACTTTGTCTCCTGGGCATGGTTTGGTGATGAAATCCATTCTAATTCATATACCCTTCATCTCTTGAAAACTATATCAAAGGAAGTTCAGTCTTAATTCCTATGGTTACACCTTCAACTGGATGAAGATGGATTCTAAGTCCAGTTGAGTTTCTGATACAGGCATAAGATCTCCCTGATCTCTACAAGTGGATCCTCTGAATCCCTAGTTTCCTTTCCTTTAATTCTCTAAAATTTAGATAAATACTTCACCATTATTCCTCAAATTTATTTGATTTAGATTTCATCTTATTCTAGTTCTAGTTTTACTTAATTTCAAACTATGTACAGGTTTTAGTCCCTTGGGATTCGACCTCGGTCTCACTGAGTTTATTACTACATCACAACCCTATACTTGGGGAGTGAACACCTAACATAATACAACATGAACGAAACTTATTATTAGAAAATAATAAGAAATACTAGGGAAAACATTTAAGTGAGGATGAACCAACAAGAAGACTTAACTTGCTTATGACAATTTGAAGCGAATAATAGCCAAAATGAGAAAAAAAAATGGAAATATATGAAAGATTTGAAGTGAAATCAACTCATTCATTACTGGAAACCAAACAGACCCCGACTTTTTTAAACTCATCTATATCATGGCATGTAATTAAAAATACTAATATTAACTGAATCATGTGTTATCTCATCCTCAGTCACACCACTAAATCATACATAGCCCTATAAAATATCATGAATTCCCAACCACACCCCTATCCAGACACCTTGAAGCATGTATAATTCCCATCCCTATTACTTCAATTGCAAGAATGTTGGTTTTAAAATACATACCATATAAAGTACTTGTTAACAACTTTGAGGGCAACTGATTAATTTCTCATCCATATTGCCTCGTCTTTAGTCATAACTGGCTCAGAAATTTTGTTAAGAAAGAGTCTACACAAACAGATACAATTGATAAATATTATAATAATGTGTCTGTCATGTACAACTGAATATATGACACACTCCATGACATTGTAGTTGACTCAAAAGGGTTGATTTAAAAATATTAAAAAAAATAGTTATGCCTTGTTTTATAGACATCCATTGGTTCTGAATTAACATTTTTTTTTATTCTTGATACCAACACATGAAAACAACCATTGGTTTACAACTTGGGTTGCATAAAAAAGCTGAAAACTTCAAATAAAAATTATAGAAATTGGTCCTAAAGATTTCAGTTGTAGTATGAGAATGCACTCAAGTAAATTCATGAAACTGACACATTGAAGTTCATGTGTTTGTTGTTCCATAAAGATGAAAATACACTTTTGAAAAACAGATGAACAACGTGGATATACAACATATACATCAAGGTGGGTCCCACGGTCATGGCCTCACCCACTAAGCTGTTAACCCTGCACTCAAACCAAGAAAGCATCTCATATCTAATTCCAAATTAGAATTTTCATTTTAGAATTGAAGAGAACTGACCTATGTAGAAGAGAGAGGCTTAGAAAGTTTTGGTGGAGACCTAATTTTTGGAAAGAAAATAATACAATCAATAATTGAGGAGATTTGGTGGGTCCACATGGATATATAGGGAGATCCATTGAGGAGATCTTTTTTTCAGGGTATGCCCATTATTAATTCAACAACCTGGATAACTGAATTAATACAATCGACGGTTTCACATAGAGAAATGATAGATATGCAATTATACCTTGGTTACCATTATTGAAGCCTCTCCACCATGAGCTCCGTGGAATTCGATCATTTGCCTGAGCGAGCACTACCAAAAAATCGAGCAAAGGCTACGGACTTTAAAAGTTTTCGGCTATAGATCTAATCCGTAGCTAAAACCCAATGGATCCGTACCTAAAGCTTACCCCTCACTATAGCCGTATTAGATATTGACGGTGCTTAAGGGGCTCCATAGGGCCCATTGAAATATATATTTTTGATCTAAGCCATCCATAAATTCTATATATAATTTCAGTGGATTGGGCCAAAAGTCATGTTGATTAAAGGTCCAAGTGGACCACACAATAAGAAATCATAAAAATTGAATATCTATTGTTAATATGTTGTGTGGTCTTCTTACCGCTTCGATCTGACTCATTTTTTGCATCAACCCTTAAAATAATATTTTAAATTTAATGGACGGAGTGGATAAATAACATACATCATGGTGGGCCCCACGGTCCTAAAACCCACCATCCTAATGAGCCGTCCGTCACGTGCCCCACCCCCAAATTTCATTCCGCCATTTTCTCCCGCCCACGTGCCTCCCAAAACAAAACGAGGGTTTTTGCGTCCACCATTTTCTCCCCCTCTCCATCTCCCAGGCTCCCTCACCCTCTCTGTCTCTCTCACACTCAGCCTCTCCCTCGCCATCTCTCCCTCTCCCCGTCTCTTGGCTGCATTCCTTGCTCTTTGTTCCCCAACATCTCTCTCTCGCTAGCATTTTCAAAACCCCCTTTCAAAACTGTATTTGTACTGATCAGCAGGGCCATTATGATTTGAGGGAGTCATTCTGTATTCAAGGATCCTCGTGATCATGTACACCATTTGCTTTGTCCTCTACAACTTGGTCGTTAGCTGCATCTGGTAAGCTCTTTAGCACCTGATACAAGTACCAAGAAGCAAAAGCATCTGTAGTAGCATATTGGAGTTGCTCCTTCGATAACGCATTGGCTTCCCAGTTTCCCATTCTAATTTTGTTGGGTTTCTCTAACCGTTTATAGGTGAGCGTTTCAGTTAGTGAACCAAGGCCCCACTTCTTAGGAATTCCACCAAGCTTTATATTTGCAAGGCTAGACAGGTCTTCCAAGGATTTGATACAGACATTGTAATCTTTCATAACCTTCACTACATCATTGGCTATACAAACTCCAACCTTGACAGATGTGCTGTCCTCCAAAAGAGATTGCAGAATAAGAGGAATCCCAGAGTGAATGATGTGCATCACATAACAGTTATCAGTGCCCATGCGTAACTGTAGAACCGAAGCCTTTCCTTGGGCTTCTCCTCGCTCGAATGTGGGCCTCCATTATATGTCAAATCCAAGTGGAATTTGATTGATATTTGGTTTATTCACTTTAATTGTCTCTAGAAGCTCCATTGCTTTATTCGCTTTAATTGAAAGAGCATGTGTAGGAACCAAGCATCTGACTTCCTCTAAACGTGCTATGCTATAGAAATTTTAAATTTCTCCTTCTTAACATTAATAGTTAGAAATTTTTGGTGTTTATGTTTAAAATCTGTGTGGTGCTTGGTGATGAAAATTGAGTTCATTGATATAAAATTGATTGCTTGTTGTCATCTTTTATTTTGATTACGCATCTTTGGTTCACGTGACTCCATGGTTATTTTGATTTCAACAACACAATTCACTGAGGCAGTTTAGATTTATTTAAGTGGGGGGCTGTTATTTCAGTTAGATTTTTTTGAATTCTATGCAAATTTATTAGGATTTAAAGGTTTTGCATAGGAGCCCTTACTTGGTAAATGGTTGGACCAAAAAGGACATGAAGCTCATATGGTCCTCAATAAGATACATTGAGTGGAATTTATAGATTGAGTAAACAATATCAAGATTAAAAAATTTCAGTTAGTCTTCTCTATATGTTGGTTATAGATTGAGTAAACAGTATCAAGATTAACAAATTTCAGTTTGTCTTCTCTATATGTCGGTTATGGAAGGGAAAACAACAAGAAGATTGTCATTCTTATTAGATAAGCTAACTAAAAGAAAAAGAGGACCAAAGAGAAACATTTGCATTATGGGCTCATGGGGGAACATGGAAATCAATTCAATTGGATTATGTGAGCTTCCCCTCCATGATCAATTGACACCTCATTAGGCTTGCAAAGATCTTCACACTCGTTGTAATGGCAAAAAATTCCACTATTACAGGAAAGGGTGGCAATAGAATCTTTAAAAAAGGAAAAAAAAGGTGGTGGTGGCAATAGGCTGGGTACCCAACCTGGCTCAAAACAGGCTAGGTATGGGGATGGTTAAATGGGTGGGGTGCAGGTATGGCTATTAATTTAAGCCCATTTGATGGTTTGTTGTGCAAAGAGAACAATCCATTCTATAGGGGAGCACATGGACTTTGCATGTCCATCTCTGTGCATTATTAAAAATGCAGTGAGTATCTTTGGTTTTATGGTTTTACTTATACATTCCTATATTGATTACTCAAGCATGACGGTTATGCGCATTCTTTCAGGTGGATGTTGCATGTGGGAGGATTGGAGTTGCGTATTTCAGATTCAAGCATGTGGTACGTCTCTTGTCAAGAATGCACATGATTGGAGTGGTCTGACCATTTGGACATGCCGTATTTATGTATTTGCTCAAAATTGATGGAGTAAACCCGAATGTACGTCAGAGCTATCCGAAAGAGTGGGGGTCCCTGGAAGGTGGGAACTGCTGTTATGATCATGATGAAGCTGTCCATTTCCTATGGACGGCGTTGGAGGGGCCTGACCATTTGGACAGGTCATGTTTATGTATTTATTCAAAATTAATGGAGCAGACCCGGATGTGCGTCGGAGCTATCCGGATGAGCAGGGGTCCCTGGAAGGTGGAAACTGCTATTATGACCATGATGAAGCTGTCCATTTCCAATGGACAACATTGGAAGGGCCTGCCCATTTGGACAGACCGTATTTATATTTGTATTTGCAGGGACCACACCCTTAACCTAAACCTGATTTCCTAAACCTAAACCATAACCCATTCTCAAATCCAAAAACCTATAACCTAAACTTAAACCAAAACCTATAACCTAAACCCGAACCCATTCTCAAATCCTAAAACCTATAACCTAAACCCGAACCCATTCTCAAATCCCAAAACCTATAACCTAAACCTAAATCAAAACCTAAACCTAAACCCATAACCTAAACCAAAACCTATAACCTAAACAAAAACCAAAACCTATAGCCTAAACCCGAACCCATTCTCAAATCCTATAACCTATAACCTAAACCTAAACTAAAACCTAAACCTAAAACTTATAACCTAAACCAAAACCTATAACCTAAACCAAAACCAAAACCTATAGCCTAAACCCGAACCCATTCTCAAATCCTATAACATATAACCTAAACCTAAACCTAAACCTAAACCTAAACCTAAACCAAAACCTATAGCTTAAACTTGGGACCCATTCTCAAATCCAAAAACCTATAACCTAAACCTAAACCTTAACCTAAATAGTTAACCTATAACCTAAATCAAAACCTATAACCTAAACTAAAACCACAACCTATAACCTAAACTCGAACCGATTCTCAAATCCCAAAACCTATAACCTAAACCTAACCCTTAACTTAATCCTATAACCTAAACTCATATCCCTAAACCTTAACCTATAACCTAACCTAAACCCATACTTATAACCTAAAACTATTCCTAAATTCTAAAACCTATAACCTAAACCTAACCTTTTCCTAAACCTATAACCTAAACTTAATTTCCTAAAGTTAAACCCACACCTAATCCTAATCTCAACTCCCTCAACTAAACCTAAACTTGAAAACCCAAACTTAAACCCAATCAGAACGAACCCGATTTCCTAAACCTAAACCATAACCCATTCTCAAATCCAAAAACCTATAACCTAAACCTAAACCAAAACCAAAACCAAAACCTATAACCTAAACCCGAACCCATTCTCAAATCCCAAAACCTATAACCTAAACTAAAACTAAAACCTATAACCTAAACTCGAACCCATTCTCAAATCGCAAAACCTATAACCTAAACCTAAACCTTAACCTAAACCAAAACCTATAACCTAAACCAAAACCATAACCTATAACCTAAACCCGAACCCATTCTCAAATCCAAAACCTATAACCTATAACCTAAACCAAAACCTATAACCTAAACCAAAACCAAAACCTATAACCTAAACCCGAACCCATTCTCAAATCCTAAAACCTATAACCTAAACCAAAACCTTAACCTAATCCTATAACCTAAACTTAAATTCCTAAACCTTCACCTATAATCTAACCTAAACCTATACTTATAACCTAAAACTATTCCCAAATCCCAAAACCTATAACTAAACCTAACCTTTCCCGAAACCTATAACCTAAACTCAATTCCCGAAAGCTAAACCCACACCTAATCCTAATCTCAACTCCCTAACCTAACCATAAATCTAAACTTGAAAACCCAAACTTAAACCCAATCCCAGAACTTGAACCCGATTTCCTATACCTAAAACATAACCCATTCTCAAATCCAAAACCTATAACCTAAACCTAAACCAAAACTAAAACATATAACGTAAACCCGAACCCATTCTCAAATCCAAGAACCTATAACCTAAACGTATAACCTATAACCTAAACCAAAACCAAAACCTATAACCTAAACCCGAACCCATTCTCAAATCCCAAAACCTATAACCTAAACCTAAACCTTAACCTAATCCTATAACCTAAACACAAATCCCTAAACCTTAACCTATAACCTAACCTAAACTTATACTTATAACCTAAAACTATTCCAAAATCCCAAAACCTATAACCTAAACCTAACCTTTCCCTAAACCTATAACCTAAACTCAATTCCCTAAACCTAAACCTACACCTAATCCTAATCTAAACTCCCTAACCTAAACCTAAACCTAAACTTGAAAACCCAAACTTAAACCCAATCCCGAACACGAACCCGATTTCCTAAACCTAAATTATAACCCATTCTCAAATCCAAAACCTATAACCTAAACCCAAACCAAAACCAAAACCTATAACCTAAACCCGCATTCTCAAATCCCAAAACCAATAACCTAAACCAAAACCAAAACCTATAACCTA
This sequence comes from Magnolia changhungtana, assembly GCA_030180095.1. Classification (NCBI taxonomy): domain Eukaryota; kingdom Viridiplantae; phylum Streptophyta; class Magnoliopsida; order Magnoliales; family Magnoliaceae; genus Magnolia; species Magnolia changhungtana. The sequence continues at coordinate 66,371 of JASAUF010000111.1, forward strand.
AACCTAAACCTTAACCGAAACCGTATACCCTAAACCAAAACCTATAACCTAAACTCGAACCCATTCTCAAATCCCAAAACCTATAACCTAAACCTAAACCTAAACCTAAACCTAAACCTATAACCTATAACCTAAACCAAAACCTATAACCTAAACCAAAACCAAAACCTATAACCTAAACCCGAACTCATTCTTAAATCCCAAAACCTATAACCTAAACCTAAACTTTAACATAAACCTATAACCTATAACCTAAATCAAAACTTATAACCTAAACCAAAACCAAAACCTATAACCTACACATGAACCCATTCTCAAATCCAAAACCTATAACCTAAACCTATAACCTAAACCAAAACCAAAACCTATAACCTAAACCCGAACCCATTCTCAAATCACAAAACCTATAAAATTAAATCTAAATCTTATCCTAATCCTATAACCTAAACTTAAATCCCTAAACCTTAACCTATAACCTAACCTAAACTTATACTTATAACCTAAAACTATTCCCAAATCCCAAAACCTATAACCTAAACCTAACTTTTCCCTAAACCTATAACCTAAACTCAATTCCCTAAACCTAAACCTACACCTAATCCTAATCTCAACTCCTAACCTAAACCTAAACCTAAACTTGAAAACCCAAACTTAAACCTAATCCCGAACACGAACCCGATTTCATAAACCTAAACCATAGCCCATTCTCAAATCCAAAAACCTATAACCTAACCCAAAACCAAAACCAAAACCTATAACCTAAACACGAACCCATTCTCAAATCTCAAAACTCAGTAACCTAAACCAAAACCAAAACCTATAACCTAAACCTAAACCTTAACCTAAACAAGATAACCTAAACCAAACCTATAACCTAAACCAAAACCAAAACCTATAACCTAAACATGAACCCATTCTCAAATCCCAAAACCTATAACCTAAACCTTAACCTAAACCTATAACTTATAAACTAAACCAAAACCTATAACCTAAACCCGAACTCATTCTTAAATCCTAAAACCTATAACCTAAACCAAAACTTTAACATAAACCTATAACCTATAACCTAAATCAAAACCTATAACCAAAACCAAAACCAAAACCTATAACCTAAACCCGAACCCATTCTCAAATCCAAAAACCTATAACCTAAACCTATAACCTAAACTAAAACCAAAACCTATAACCTAAACCCGAACCCATTCTCAAATCCCAAAACCTATATCCTAAACCTAAACCTTAACCTAATCCTATAACCTAAATTTAAATCCCTAAACCTTAACCTATAACCTTACCTAAACCTATACTTATAACCTAAAAATATTCCCAAATCCCAAAGCCTATAACCTAAACCTAACCTTTCCCTAAACCTATAACCTAAACTCAATTCCCTAAACCTAAACCTACACCTAATCCTAATCTCAACTCCCTAACTTAAACCAAAACTTAAACTTGAAAACCCAAACTTAAACCCAATCCCGAACCCGAACCCGATTTCCTAAACCTAAACCATAACCCATTCTCAAATCCAAAACCTAAAACCAAAACAAAAACCAAAACCTATAACCTAAACCCGAACCCATTCAAATCCCAAAACCTATAACCTAAACCAAAACCTAAACCTTAACTTAAACCGTATAACCTAAACCAAAACCAAAACCTATAACCTAAACTCTGAACCCATTCTCAAATCCCAAAATCTATAACCTAAACCTAAACCTAAAACTTTACCGAAACCTATAACCTATAACCTAAACCAAAACCTATAACTTAAACCAAAACCAAAACCTATAACCTAAACCCGAACTCATTCTTAAATCCCAAAACTTATAACCTAAACCTAAACTTTAACATAAACCTATAACCTATAACCTAAACCAAAACCTATAACCTAAACCAAAACCAAAACTTATAACCTAAACCCGAACCCATTCTCAAATCCAAAAACCTATAACCTAAACCTATAACTTAAACCAAAACCAAAACTTATAACCTAAACCCGAACCCATTCTCAAATCCCAAAACCTATAACCTAAACCTAAACCTTAACCTAATCCTATAACCTAAACTTAAATCCCTAAACCTTAACCTATAACCTAACCTAAACTTATACTTATAACCTAAAACTATTCCCAAATCCCAAAACCTATAACCTAAACCTAACCTTTCTCTAAACCAATAACCTAAATTCAATTCCCTAAACCTAAACCTACAGCTAATCCTAATCTCAACTCTGAAAAGGCCAAGCTATATGTCCTAGAGGGGGGGGGGTGAATAGGACTATGCCAAATTTAAAAAATAAATCAGCGGAACGAAAGTAAATCAATACTCTTCCAATAATGAATCAATTTACAATGCTAAATATAAATCACCTTGATAAATAATTATTGAGAGATTGATACAAATTCAGTTCTAAGGACAACCTTACACCATAATAAACAAGGGCTTATGGTAGGACAACCTTATTTCTAGAACCTCTTTTGAATCAAGAACTCAATGTTAATATAATTAAATGAAATAGCAAGGAATTGAAACTAAATGCAGAAGTAAAGATCTAAATTATTACAACAATCCCCACACTTGCTTGAAAATGTAAATAGTTACAACATTCACATCCACTTGTACATTCCACACAATTGAATGATAAAAGATATGAAAATTAATCAAGCATTCAATCCACAAGACAAAGAGTTATAGTGGTTCGCCTGTGTGTACACCAACTGTTTTACAACAGCCACACAGAATGCTACTCCACTCCTAATATCCTCACACAGGGGATATTAGCGTTCACTATCAAATAGGTTTTACAGGTTCACCAAAAACCTTTACAATTGTGTCTTTTTTCACTTGGGCTTACACAATTCAAAAACCCCTTTTTCTGAGTTTTCTGGTTTTCCTCAGACAACCAAAATAATGAGATTTTTCTGGCTCAACCTCAAACAAAACCAATACAATGAGATTTTTCTGGCTCAACCTCAAACAAAACCAATAACAAATGAATTTTACAGAATTGTAAAATACCTGGATTTCTCCTTTAGCGTTAAATAGGTAGAACCAATCGGAGTAGATGATTGAATATCAAAGTTCAATTTCCAATACTCACATTCATAGGTTCTAAATTCTAATAGATTTTAGATTTAACTTGTCAAGCGTAGCTATATTTGATTTTGATTCCAAGAAGAAGGAATAATATAATTCCTCTTTTCAAATAAGATTGGAATAGAGAAACAAAATCAAATAAAATAAGCTAGCAAAAAGGAATATTAAATAAGCACAATTAAGCTTAAAATAAACACAGACTTATCTCAGAGTGATAACTTGAAAATTCTTGAATGGAATGGAGTTCTGAATATCAAAACTCTGAAATTCGTGTTCAATTTATAGACGAAAAAATCGTTCCTACGACTGGTCTTAGAAACCTAGGACAGGTCGTAGCTCTAACAGATTTTTGAAAAATTGAGCGCGATCTTTGAAAGCCGTTCTACGACTGGTCGTGTGAACCCTACGACCGGTCGTGGGTCACCTACGACTGGTCGTAGATACCTACGACTGGTCGTAGGACCATGAAATCAGTTGCTGGTCTTTCAGTCGTAGCTCCACGACAGATCGTGGACGGGTCGAAGCCAACCTACGACCGGTCGAAGGACTTCCAGGACAGGTCGTGGGCGTTCCAAAAAATCCGAAAAAAACTTCAACAACTTAGGACTGATCGTGGGATTTCTTGGACTAGTCGAACCAATGCTAGGACTGGTCGAACAAGAGCTAGGACTGGTCTTGGAATAGACCAACTTTATGTTAAATAAAGATTTGATTTATGTATCCAAAATGACCTACTTAAAGTGTCAACCTAAGGTCATTTAAACCTGAAACATGTCGTATGGATATTGAACTTCAACCATTCAACGAATGTAGATTGTTTGAACCAATATCGTGCTTGAAGTCTTGAATAATATCAGTTTGAAGTCTTGACCAATATCAGCTTGAAGTCTTGAGATCTTGAGCTTCAACATCTTGTCGCTTTTTATGGCTTTTTGAACTTTAACATCTTGTGCTTCAACTTGTAGCATCTTGAAGTACTTAGGCAAAGTGTCTTGAATAAAATAATCATCATACCAAAGACAAGACACGATAGATGTTTTGACACATCAAAATTTGACAACCAAAGGAGTATGAGATCATAACCCTTACAATCTCCCCTTTGTCAAATTTGTGACAAAACACCACACCAAATAATAATTCTTCCAATAGACATAAGAGAAGTACAAAGCAAGCACAGATGCACAGATGTATAGACATGATAAGCAATAATCATATTCCCATAACTCTTGAGAAGTTTAACTCCCCCTGAGTAATAGAACTAAGCAGTTTAACTCCCCCTGAGTAATAGAACTAAGCACAGAAATAAGTTATAAGTTAAGCAACATGACGTAATTTCACCAAACTTTAATGACGTAATTTCACCAAACTTCTCCCCCTTTTTGTCACAAAAGGACAAAGGAAGAAGAACAGTAATAAGATAGTAGAAGTAGCAAGAGAAAAATGTCAACAAAAAGTTTTGAGAGGCAAGCAAATATTAGTAAATATTACAGACCAAAAAAAAATTCAGTCAGAACCAGAAGAGGGCGCAGGATTAGATGGATCAATTTTGTGTAATCCTTTAGCAATTCGCCTCATATATTTTCGCATATAAGAAAATTGTGTGTCTTGAGTAACACGAATTTGAGCCACCTGCTCTTGAAGAGAATTCAACCTTTCATCAAAATCAGACGGCTGAAAATCAGGATCATCAGCCGAGTCTGACTCAAGTTCTTCAAATAAGTCATCCATATTCACATCCTCAGGAAGATCACTAGCTTCAGCATTACCTGCTGCACCACCACTGCTACCAGCATCCACTTGTTCTCTACCCAAATCTAAAGTCATCTTATTAAGATTGGAATTATTAAAGGGAAGATGGTGGATGGGTTTTTCTCTAGTAGGCATGGCTATGAGCATATGATTTGCTAACCTAGTCAAGAATAACCAAAGGGTATATCACTATGTCCTGGATGGTGACGTGTGAGAATAATGGAATGACAAATTAAAGAAGGGAGGCATATATTAACACCAGAGACAACATAATGCAAAACACGAACCATAAAAGAAGTGAGTTCGGTTTTATTACCAGAACGTGGATAAAGATTTGAAATGAATATCTTATGTAGTACTCTGTGTCTGGGTAACAAATACCTTGAGGGAAGTGTATGACCTTTATGAGTCCAATGAACATCCATATTACATAAATCTCTAGTAAGCATTCGTCGTTCAGATTCTGAGAGACTATCATGTAAAATATTAATTGGAATGCTTTCATCATTGATAGGTATTTCCATAATATCTGCAATCAAATGACGATCTACAACAAACAAACCTTCTTGAGTATCAACTTTAAAAATTAAATTCTCAAGAGAAAAATCACAGATACATGCAAACATGGATTGGGCAATGGACTGGTATGCAGCTCCACCCCAATGTAGGATGTTATCCCATCCCACAGATTCCAACAAAGAAGGAATACCAAAAGAAGCAATGTGATTGACAGTAACATGACGTTCAACAATTACATTACGCATACGTAAATCTCGAGCATCAGTAGGATCATTTTCAGGAGAACGAAGATGACGTTGAACAATAGAAGTTGATCTAGACGAGGATGGACCTCGAGTAGTTTTCTTTTTACCTCTAGGATCCATTTTCAAAGAAAGATTTCAAGGGAACAAATAGATGCAAGATAGAAGGAATGAGATTTAGATAGAACAGATTTTTTTTTTTAAGAGAAAAACCCCAAATCCTGCAATCAATGAGCAAATAGATTCCACAAACATGAGTTTTGAAGCATTAATAGTAAGAATCTACAAGGAAAATGTAAAAGAATCACTAACCTTGAAGAACAATGAAGATGGGTTGGGGCAAGTCGTAGCTAGGAAGGTTGGAAAGAAATGAAGAAATGAAGAAGAAGACTAAAATCCCCAATTTTAAGTGAAATCCCGTGCTTTACGACAGGTCGAGTATGTGTTCGACCGGTCGTAGCACGACCGGTCGTGTATTCTCACGACAGGTCGAGTATGACAAAAAATTTGCAATTTTTTTCTATTTTTTTTTAAATAATTTCAAGTTTAAGCAAATAAAACATCAAACTTATGATACACAAAATCATGCAAACTCAATTTAAATTGCACATACCGAGATCAAATTTTAATTTATTAAACCGGTTTTTGTCGAGCGGTTTAGTGAAAATGTCCGCAAGTTGAATTTCGGTTGGAATGTAATCCAAATTTATTAATTTTTCTTCCACTAATTCACGAATGTAATGAAATCTAATGTCAATATGCTTAGTACGTGAATGCCGAATCGATTTTTAGAGATATTTTTATTGACCGGAATTATCACAAAATAAAATCATAGAATCTTGAGTAATTCCATAATCGCTTAACATTCGTTTCATCCAAACAAGTTGAGTACATGCATTTCAAAGAAGAATGTATTCAAATTTTCATAGATTGATAGCGATATAGAACTTTGCTTCTTGCTAAACCAAGAAACAAGACAATTTCCAATGTAGAAACAACCACCACTGGTTGATTTCCTATCATCAATGTTTCCAGCCCAGTCAGCATCTGCGTCGGCTAATTGAACATTAGTCTCATGTGGATACCAGAGACCCAATTTAGTAGAACTTGCGACATAACGTATAATCCGCTTAACAGCAGTTAAGTGAGATTCTTTAGGATTTGATTGATAACGAGCACAAATACCAACACTCAAAGCAATATCGGTCTACTAGCAAGTTAGATAAAGTAAGCTACCAATCAAACTACGATACAATTTAGGATCCACATCATTACTCGTAGAATCTTTTGAGAGTCTTACGCTTGTACTCATTGGAGTATCAAAATTTTTACCTTTCTCGAATCCAAATTTTTTAATTAAACTCGAGCATATTTGGTTTGTGAAATAAATATTCCATCAAAGTTGTTGTTTTACTTGCAATCCTAGGAAATAGTTTAATTCTCCAACCATGCTCATTTCAATTTAGACTTCATCAAATCTCGCAAACTCAACAAATCATGTTAGTACAGTTGATCCATAAATAATATCACAACATATATTTGAACCATTAGAATATCATCGTTATATTTTTTAACAAAGAGTGTCTTATCAACACACCCCATCCGAAAGTTATGACTCAAGTAAAAACTTAGTCAATTTTTCGTACCATGCTCGGGAGCTTGTTTTGCACCATAGAGAGCTTTCTTAAGACGATACACATGATCAAGTAAATTTAGGATCTTCAAACCCTGTAGGTTGTTCAACATATACCTCTTCATGTAAATCACCATTCAGAAAGGCACTCTTAACATCCATTTGATAAATTTTAATTTTCTTAAAACATGCAATGGAGATAAAAAGTCTGATAGATTCAAGACGAGCTACAGGAGCAAATGTTTCATTATAGTCAATACCTTCGATTTGAGTATATCCCTGTACAACTAGTCTTGCTTTATTTCGAATAATATTTCCAAGCTCATCGGATTTGTTTTTGAAAATCCATTTTGTTCCAATAATATGTTTATCTTTAGGTCTAGGAACAAGTTGCCGACATCATTTCTGACAACCGATTAAGTTCTTCTTGCATCGCAAGAATCCAATTTTCATCGAAAGTGCTTCTTTTACGTTACCCTTGGCTCAATCTGGGATGTAAAACATACGTAGTTACATATGTCCTCTAATTGTCTACGAAAGTGCGCACACGGTGAGAGGATTTCCAAGTATTTGAGAGGTTGGATGATCTTTAACAGTTCTTAATTCAGATTAGTTTCATTTGATGAAGTTTCTTGTTTTTCAAGTATAAGAACTTCATCATTATCTAAACTAGGAACAGGTGTTTTCAAAAGATCATCAATCACAACATTTATTGACTCTTGAATTACACCAGTCCTGTTGTTCAGAACACGATAAGCACGATTGTTTAAAGAATAACCTAAAAAGATCCCATCATCACTTTTAGTGTCGAATTTTCCCAAATTTTTACGGTCACGCAAAATATAGCACTTGCTGCCAAAAATTCGAAAATATTTGACAGAAGGCTTTTTCTCAAACCACATTTCATAAGCCGTTTTATTATTAGATTTACAAATATAAACACGGTTAATAATGTAGCAGGCTGTATTCACTGCTTCAGCCCAGAGATTCCTAGGTAGCTTCATGCTATTTAACATAACATTTCCCATTTCTTGAAGCACTCTATTCTTCCTTTCGACAATTCCATTTTGTTGAGGAGTTTTAGGTGCAGAGAATTCATGCGATATTCCCTGATCGCTACAAAATTTCTCAAAACCGCTATTTTCAAATTCAGATCCATGATCACTACGGATCTTGCTGACTTGAGAACATTTTTCAGTTTGAATCCGTTTTATAATCTTTTTCACTTCATCAAGGGTTTTCGATTTATCTTTCAAGAATGAAACCCAAGTATATCTTGTGTAATCATCTACAATAACTAAGATGTACTTTTTGCCACCTCGACTTTCCGTTCTTGTTGGTCCTATAAGATCCATATGGAGAAGCTCGAGTGGTCTTGTGGTGATATTGGAGTTCACCTTTTGTGAGAGCTCCTAGTTTGTTTACCATACCGGCATTCACCACAAATCTTGTCTACTTTTTGCATTTTAGGTAGACCTTTTATTAGTTCACTTTTGCTCAATCAGATAAATTTCGGTAGTGTACATGTCCAAGGCGTTTATGCCATAAATCTATCTCATCGGTATGGACCATGTAGCACGTTTGATTAGATGAGCTACCGTTGCTTACTATATAGCAGTTTTCAGAAGTTCTGCGACCAGTTAATATTACAGAACCCTTTTCATTTGTAATTTCACAACCTTGATTAGAAAATTTAACATTATGGTTGTTATCGCATATTTGAGATATGCTCAACAGGTTGTGTTTTAAACCTTCAACATATAACACATTTTTAAATAAGGGAAGGTTATAGAGTTGGACCGTACCTTTGCCAATTATCTTGCAGTTGCTACCATCACCAAATGTGACTGACCCATCAATCATATCTTTAAGATCAGTGAATAGAGCTTTGTCGCCTGTCATATGTCTGGAGCATCCACTGTCTAGGTACCATTTTGAATGGCTTGTAGCTTTGAAAGCAAGTGTGAGCAACCAAACAAGTAACCTTGGGAACCCATTTCAGACATCTTGTTTTGGGTTTAGGAGAATAATTGGTCTTCTTTTGTTTATAGTTATAAGAGTGACCTACTGAGTTAGATTTTAACAGCTCCTTAAGTAAATCAATAATTTTTTCAGCTAGCGGGTTTCGAATCTGATTTTTGAAATTTGTATAGCTGCTTTTGTGTTTTTGAAAGGTTTTTGTATTTTTAGAAACAGCTTGATTAGTACCTTTTCCTTTTGAGTTAGAAGTCTCTCCTTTCACAAAAATGGAAGGAGCATTCTTCTGTTTAGGAGATGTGTTTTTATCAAACCCCAACCCGGATCGATCACCACATTTTCTTGATCCGGATAATAATTTTTCTAATTTTGGATCACCTTGGGCATATCTCCATGTGTCCTTCAAACTCGAAGAGAGGATACTTCATTTTTAAGTTTCTCATTTTCAGATTTCAAATTTTCAATTAGGGAGGTTTTAAATTCTAAATCACACTTTGATTTTTCAAAACAATCAAATTTGAGATTTTTCTAAAACAAGGGTTTCAAAACATTCTTTAAGTTTAAAAAACTTTTCTTTTTGAAGTTTAAGTTTGACAGCAATTTTACAACTTTCCTTATATAAGGCATTATAAGCATCTTGAAGATCTTCATCATTTTCATGATCACTATCCATATTTTCTTCACTTGTTGAATCATCGTGATCTGAAAAGGTAAACTTGGCTAGAGTCATAAGGGCCTTAAGTTCACTGCCCGACTCAGTTTCTGAATTTTCTGATTCAGAAGAGGCTTCAGAATCGATGATTCATCCCAAGTAGCCAACATACCCTTCCTTTTGGATCTGCCCTTTTAGGACATTTGTTTGCTAAATGCCCATATTCTTGACAGCTTATAACATTGACTATCTTTCAATGATTTCCAAGTTTTAGACTTAGGTTTAGAACGTTTCTTTTCATTTGCCTTTTGAAAGTCAACTCTTTTCTTACTTTTGAAAATCTTATAAAACTTTTTCGCTAAAGGGCCATATCATCTTCGACTTTTCTCAATCAATTTTCTTGAGTAATACTTTTAGATGACTTCAAAGCAATAGACTTACTTTTAGGAGCTTTAAAACTTAATTCATAGGTTTGCAAAGAACCAACTAACTCTTCTACCTTCATATTGTCCGTATCACGAAGTTCCGGATTGCGGTTACCTTTGAATTGAACCGCTCAGAAGAAGAGAGCGTAGTATTTTTGCACACACTTTACTTTTCGAGATCTTTTCACCAAGACCCCACATAGAGTTTACAATGTCATTCAATCTAGTGTAAAAGTCCATAAACATTTCATTTTCCTCCATATGAATTTCTTCAAATTTAGTTGTGAGGAGTTGGACTTTAGATTTCTTGACAATTGTAGTACCTTCGTGTGTCATTTCTAAAATATCCTGTGCTTGCTTTGCAAAGTATCACAGATATGATTCTTTTGAACTCATCCGGTGATAGTGCGCAAGTGATGCATTTAGTGCTTTAGCATTAGCACTACTCTCATTTTTCTCAAGTGTGGTCCATTGGAAAAATGGTGTAATTTTCATAGATTTTGAACCATCAACACCATTACTTCCATGGTAGGAGGATTCCATTCACCATGTGGCTAGCCACACACTTTCATCCATTGATCCGAGGAAGATTCTCATTCGGCTTTCCAATAGGCATAGTTGGAGCCATCAAAAGGTGGAGGCCTAGTAATCGAAAGGCTATCAAAATTTGACATCTTTTTAAATAGCTTAGATCGTTAGCTCAGAAATAAATCCAAATAAAAAATAACAAGTAATGAGCTATTAGGCTCGATACCACTTGAAAAGGCCAAGCTATATGTCCTAGAGGGGGGGGTGAATAGGACTATGCCAAATTTAAAAATAAATCAAGGAACGAAAGTAAATCAATACTCTTCCAATAATGAATCAATTTACAATGCTAAATATAAATCACCTTGATAAATAATTATTGAGAGATTGATACAAATTCAGTTCTAAGGACAACCTTACACCATAATAAACAAGGGCTTATGGTAGGACAACCTTATTTCTAGAACCTCTTTTGAATCAAGAACTCAATGTTAATATAATTAAATGAAATAGCAAGGAATTGAAACTAAATGCGTATAAAGATCTAAATTATTACAACAATCCCCACACTTGCTTGAAAATGTAAATAGTTACAACATTCACATCCACTTGTACATTCCACACAATTGAATGATAAAAGATATGAAAATTAATCAAGCATTCAATCCACAAGACAAAGAGTTATAGTGGTTCGCCTGTGTGTACACCAACTGTTTTACAACAGCCACACAGAATGCTACTCCACTCCTAATATCCTCACACAGGGATATTAGCTGTTCACTATCAAATAGGTTTTACTAGGTTCACCAAAACCTTTACAATTGTGTCTTTTTTCACTTGGACTTACACAATTCAAAACCCCTTTTTCGAGTTTTCGGTTTTCCTCGACAACCAAAATAATGAGATTTTTCTCGCTCAACCTCAAACAAAACCAATACAATGAGATTTTTCCGCTCAACCTCAAACAAAACCAATAACAAATGAATTTTACTGTAATTGTAAAATACCTGGATTTCTCCTTTAGTTCTAAGTAGAACCAATCGGAGTAGATGATTGAATATCAAAGTTCAATTTCCAATACTCACATTCATAGGTTCTAAATTCTAATAGATTTTAGATTTAACTTGTTAGGCGTAGCTATATTTGATTTTGATTCCAAGAAGAAGGAATAATATAATTCCTCTTTTCAAATAAGATTGGAATAGAGAAACAAAATCAAATAAAATAAGCTAGCAAAAAGGAATATTAAATAAGCACAATTAAGCTTAAAATAAACACAGACTTATCTCGAGTGATAACTTGAAAATTTTGAATGGAATGGAGTTCTCAATATCAAAACTCAAATTCGTGTTCAATTTATAGACGAAAAATCGTTCCTACGACCGGGTCTTAGAAACCTAGATGTGTCGTAGCTCTAAATGATTTTTGAAAAATTGAGCGCGATCTTTGAAAGTCGTTCTACGACCGGTCGTGTAGAACCCTACGACCGGTCGTGGGACACCTACGACCGGTCGTAGATACCTACGACCGGGTCGTAGGACCATGAAATCGATTCTTGCCGGGTCTTTCGGTCGTAGCTCCACGACAGATCGTGGACGGGTCGAAGCCAACCTACGACCGGTCGAAGGACTTCCAGACAGTCGTGGGCGTTCCAAAAATCCGAAAAAAACTTCAACAACTTAGACTGATCGTGGGATTTCTTGGACTAGTCGAACCAATGCTAGGATCTGGTCGAACAAGAGCTAGACTGGTCTTGGAATAGACCAACTTTATGTTAAATAAAGATTTGATTTATGTATCCAAAATGACCTACTTAAAGTGTCAACCTAAGGTCATTTAAACCTGAAACATGTCGTATGGATATTGAACTTCAACCATTCAACGAATGTAGATTGTTTGAACCAATATCAGCTTGAAGTCTTGAATAATATCAGTTTGAAGTCTTGACCAATATCAGGCTTGAAGTCTTGAGATCTTGAGCTTCAACATCTTGTCGCTTTTTATGGCTTTTTGAACTTTAACATCTTGTGCTTCAACTTGTAGCATCTTGAAGTACTTAGGCAGTGTCTTGAATAAAATAATCATCATACCAGCACAAGACACAGATAGATGTTTTGACACATCAAAATTTGACAACCAAAGGAGTATGAGATCATAACCCTTACAAACTCCCTAACCTAAACCTAAACCTAAACTTGAAAATCCAAACTTAAACCCAATCCCGAACTTGAACCTGATTTCGTAAACCTAAACCATGGCCCATTCTCAAATCCAAAAACCTATAACTGAAACCAAAACCTATAACCTAAACCCGAACCCATTCTCAAATCCCAAAACCTATAACCTAAACTAAAACCAAAACCTATAACCTAAACCTAAACCTTAACCTAAACCATATAACCTAAACCAAAACCTATAACCTAAACCAAAACCAAAACCTATAACCTAAACCAGAACCCATTCTCAAATCCCAAAACCTATAACCTAAACCTAAACCTAAACCTATAACCTATAACCTAAACCAAAACCTATAACCAAAACCAAAACCAAAACCTATAACCTAAACCCGAACTCATTCTCAAATCCTAAAACCTATAACCTAAACCTAAACTTCAACATAAACCTATAACCTATAACCTAAATCAAAACCTATAACCTAAACCAAAACCAAAACTTATAACCTAAACTCGAACCCAATCTCAAATCTAAAAACCTATAACCTAAACCTATAACCTAAACCAAAACCAAAACCTATAACCTACACCCAAACCTATTCTCAAATCCCAAAACCTATAACCTAAACTTAAACCTTAACCTAATCCTATAACCTAAACTCAAATCCCTAAACCTTAACCTAAACCTATACTTATAACCTAAAACTAGTCCCAAATCCCAAATCTCAAAACCTATAACCTAAACCTAACCTTTCCCTAAACCTATAACCTAAACTCATTCCCTAAACCTAAACCTACACCTAATCCTAATCTCAACTCCCTAACCTAAACCTAAACCTAAACTTGAAAACCCAAACTTAAACCCAATCCCGACCCAACCCGATTTCCTAAACCTAAACCATAACCCATTCTCAAATCCAAAACCTATAACCTAAGCCTAAACCAAAGCCAAAACCTATAACCTAAACCCGAACCGATTCTCAAATCTCAAAACTTATAACCTAAACCAAAACCAAAACCTATAACCTAAACCTAAACCTTAACCGAAACCGTATAACCTAAATCAAAACCTATAACCTAAACCAAAACCAAAACCTAGAACCTAAACCAGAACCCATTCTCAAATCCCAAAACCTATATCCTAAACCTAAACCTAAACCTAAACCTAAACCTATAACCTATAACCTAAACCAAAACCTATAACCAAAACCAAAACCAAAACTCAGAATCCTAAACCCGAACTCATTCTCAAATCCCAAAACCTATAACCTAAACCTAAACTTTAACATACAACCTATAACCTATAACCTAAATCAAAACCTATAACCTAAACCAAAACCAAAACTTATAACCTAAACCCGAACCCAATCTCAAATCTAAAACCTATAACCTAAACCTATAACCTAAACCAAAACCAAAACCTATAACCTACACCCAAACCTATTCTCAAATCCCAAAACCTATAACCTAAACTTAAACCTTAACCTAATCCTATAACCTAAACTCAAATCCCTAAACCTTAACCTATAACCTAACCTAAACCTATACTTATAACCTAAAACTACTCCCAAATTCCAAATCCCAAAACCTATAACCTAAACCTAACCTTTCCCTAAACCTATAACCTAAACTCAATTCCCTAAACCTAAACCTACACCTAATCCTAATCTCAACTCCCTAACCTAAACCTAAACCTAAACTTGAAAACCCAAACTTAAACCCAATCCCGACCGAATCCGATTTCCTAAACCTAAACCATAACCCATTCTCAAATCTAAAACCTATAACCTAAGCCTAAACGAAAGCTAAAAAACCTATAAACTAAACCCGAACCCATTCTCAAATCTCAAAACTTATAACCTAAACCAAAACCAAAACCTATAACCTAAACCTAAACCTTAACCGAAACCGTATAACCTAAATCAAAACCTATAACCTAAACCAAAACCAAAACCTATAACCTAAACCGAACCCATTCTCAAATCCCAAAACCTATAACCTAAACCTAAACCTAAACCTAAACCTAAACCTATAACCTATAACCTAAACCAAAACCTATAACCAAAACCAAACCAAAACTCAGAACCTAAACCCGAACTCATTCTCAAATCCCAAAACCTATAACCTAAACCTAAACTTTAATATAAACCTATAACCTATAACCTAAATCAAAACCTATAACCTAAACCAAAACCAAAACTTATAACCTAAACCCGAACCCAATCTCAAATCTAAAACCTATAACTTAAACCTATAACCTAAACCAAACCAAAACCTATAACCTAATCCCAAACCTATTCTCAAATCCCAAAACCTATAACCTAAACTTAAACCTTAACCTAATCCTATAACCTAAACTCAAATCCCTAAACCTTAACCTATAACCTAACCTAAACCTATACTTATAACCTAAAACTACTCCCAAATCCCAAAT
This sequence comes from Magnolia changhungtana, assembly GCA_030180095.1. Classification (NCBI taxonomy): domain Eukaryota; kingdom Viridiplantae; phylum Streptophyta; class Magnoliopsida; order Magnoliales; family Magnoliaceae; genus Magnolia; species Magnolia changhungtana. The sequence goes on from JASAUF010000111.1 coordinate 81,803, forward strand.
CCCAAAACCTATAACCTAAACCTAACCTCCCTAAACCTATAACCTAAACTCAATTCCCTAAACCTAAACCTACACCTAATCCTAATCTCAACTCCCTAATCTAAACCTAAACCTAAACTTGAAAACCCAAACTTAAACCCAATCCCGAATCAACCCGATTTCCTAAACCTAAACCATAACCCATTCTCAAATCCAAAACCTATAACCTAAGCCTAAACCAAAGCCAAAACCTATAACCTAAACCCGAACCCATTCTCAAATCCCAAAACTTATAACCTAAACCAAACCCAAAACCTATAACCTAAACCTAAACCTTAACCGAAACCATATAACCTAAATCAAAACCTATAACCTAAACCAAAACCAAAACCTATAACCTAAACCGTAACCCATTCTCAAATCCCAAAACCTATAACCTAAACCTAAACCTAAACTTAACCAAAACCTATAACCTAAACCAAAACCAAAACCTATAACCTAAACCCTAACTCATTCTCAAATTCCAAAACCTATAACCTAAACCTAAACCTTAACATAAACTTATAATCGATAACCTAAACAAAACCTATAACCTAAACCAAAACCAAAACCTATAACCTAAACCCGAACCCATTCTCAAATCTAAAAACCTATAACCTAAACCTATAACCTAAACCAAAACCAAAACCTATAACCTAAACTCCGAACCCATTCTCAAATCCCAAAACCTATAACCTAAACCTAAACCTTAACCTAATCTTATAACCTAAACTCAAATCCCTAAACCTTAACCTATAACCTAACCTAAACTTATACTTATAACCTAAAAACTATTCCCAAATCCTAAAACTTATAACCTAAATCTAACCTTTCCCTAAACCTATAACCTAAACTCAATTCCCTAAACCTAAACCTACACCTAATCCTAATCTCAACTCCCTAACCTAAACCTAAACCTAAACTTGAAAACCCAAACTTAAACCCAATCCCGAACCGAACCCGATTTCCTAAACCTAAACTATAACCCATTCTCAAATCTAAAACCTATAACCTAAACCCAAACCAAAACCAAAACCTATAACCTAAACCCGCATTCTCAAATCCCAAAACCAATAACCTAAACCAAAACTAAAACCTATAACCTAAACCTAAACCTTAACCAAAACCGTATACCCTAAACCAAAACCTATAACCTAAACTCGAACCATTCTCAAATCCCAAAACCTATAACCTAAACCTAAACCTAAACCTAAACCTAAACCTATAACCTATAACCTAAACCAAAACCTATAACCTAAACCAAAACCAAAACCTATAACCTAAACCCGAACTCATTCTTAAATCCCAAAACCTATAACCTAAACCTATAACCTATAACATAAATCAAAACTTATAACCTAAACCAAAACCAAAACCTATAACCTAAACATGAACCCATTCTCAAATCCAAAAACCTATAACCTAAACCTATAACCTAAACCAAAACCAAAACCTATAACCTAAACCCGAACCCATTCTCAAATCACAAAACCTATAAAATTAAATCTAAATCTTATCCTAATCCTATAACCTAAACTTAAATCCCTAAACCTTAACCTATAACCTAACCTAAACTTATACTTATAACCTAAAACTATTCCCAAATCCCAAAACCTATAACCTAAACCTAACTTTTTCCCTAAACCTATAACCTAAACTCAATTCTTAAACCTAAACCTACAGCCTAATCCTAATCTCAACTCCCTAACCTAAACCTAAACCTAAACTTGAAAACCCAAACTTAAACCTAATCCCGAACTCCGAACCCGATTTCATAAACCTAAACCATAGCCTCATTCTCAAATCCAAAACTTATAACCCTAACCCAAAACCAAAACCAAAACCTATAACCTAAACTCGAACCCATTCTCAAATCTCAAACTCAGAACCTAAACCAAAACCAAAACCTATAACCTAAACCTAAACCTTAACCTAAACCGTATAACCTAAACCAAACCTATAACCCAAACTAAAACCAAAACCTATAACCTAAACATGAACCTATTCTCAAATCCCAAAACCTATAACCTAAACCTTAACCTAAACCTATAACTTATAAACTAAACCAAAACCTATAACCTAAACCCGAACTCATTCTTAAATCCCAAAACCTATAACCTAAACCAAAACTTTAACATAAACCTATAACCTATAACCAAAATTCAAACCTATAACCAAACCAAAACCAAAACCTATAATCTAAACCCGAACCTATTCTCAAATCCAAAACCTATAACCTCAAATCCTATAACCTAAACCAAAACCAAAACCTATAACCTAAACCCAAACTCCATAAACTAAACCAAAACCTATATATAACCTAAACCTAATCCTAATCCTATATTCTCAAATTTAAATCCCTAAACCTTAACCTATAACCTTACCTAAACCTATACTTATAACCTAAAAATATTCCCAAATCTCAAAGCCTATAACCTAAACCTAACCTTTCCCTAAACCTATAACCTAAACTCAATTCCCTAAACCTAAACCTACACCTAATCCTAATCTCAACTCCCTAACTTAAACCAAAACTAAACTTGAAAACCCAAACTTAAACCCAATCCCGAACCCGAACCCGATTTCCTAAACCTAAACCATAACCCATTCTCAAATCCTGAAAAAACCTAAAACCAAAACAAAAACAAAACCTATAACCTAAACCCGAACCATTCAAATCCCAAACCTATACCTAAACCAAAACCTAAACCTTAACTAAACCGTAACCTAAACCAAAACCAAAACCTATAACCTAAACTCCGAACCCATTCTCAAATCCCAAAATCTATAACCTAAACCTAAACCTAAAACTTACCTAAACCTAAACCTATAACCTATAACCTAAACCAAAACCTATAACTTAAACCAAAACCAAAACCTATAACCTAAACCCGAACTCATTTCTAAACCAAAACCAAAACTTAAACCTAAACCTTTAACCTAAACTTAAACATAAACCTATAACCTAAACCAAACCAAACCTATAACCTAAACCAAAACCAAAACTTATAACCTAAACCCGAACCCATTCTCAAATCCAAAACCTATAACCTAAACCTATAACTTAAACCAAAATCAAAACTTATAACCTAAACCCGAACCCATTCTCAAATCCCAAAACCTATAATAACCTAAACCTAAACCTTAACCTAATCCTATAACCTAAACTTAAATCCCTAAACCTTAACCTATAACCTAACCTAAACTTATACTTATAACCTAAAACTATTCCCAAATCCCAAAACCTATAACCTAAACCTAACCTTTCTCTAAACCAATAACCTAAACTCACTCCCTAAACCTAAACCTACAACCTAATCCTAATCTCAACTCCTCTAACCTAAACCTAAACCTAAACTTGAAAATCCAAACTTAAACCCAATCCCGAACTTGAACCCGATTTCTCAAAACCTAAAACCATGGCCCATTCTCAAATCCAAAACCTATAATCGAAACCAAAACCTATAACCTAAACCCGAACCCATTCTCAAATCCCAAAACCTATAACCTAAACTAAAACCAAAACCTATAACCTAAACCTAAACCTTAACCTAAACCATATAACCTAAACCAAAACCTATAACCTAAACCAAAACCTATATCCTAAACCAAAACCAAAACCTATAACCTAAACCAGAACCCATTCTCAAATCCCAAAACCTATAACCTAAACCTAAACCTAAACCTATAACCTATAACCTAAACCAAAACCTATAACCAAACCAAAACCAAAACCTATAACCTAAACCCGAACTCATTCTCAAATCCTAAAACCTATAACCTAAACCTAAACTTTAACATAAACCTATAACCTATAACCTAAATCAAAACCTATAACCTAAACCAAAACCAAAACTTATAACCTAAACCCGAACCCATCTCAAATCTAAAACCTATAACCTAAACCTATAACCTAAACCAAAACCAAAACCTATAACCTACACCCAAACCTATTCTCAAATCCCAAAACCTATAACCTAAACTTAAACCTTAACCTAATCCTATAACCTAAACTCAAATCCCTAAACCTTAACCTAAACCTATACTTATAACCTAAAACTAGTCCCAAATCCCAAATCCCAAAACCTATAACCTAAACCTAACCTTTTCCCTAAACCTATAACCTAAACTCAATTCCCTAAACCTAAACCTACACCTAATCCTAATCTCAACTCCCTAACCTAAACCTAAACCTAAACTTGAAAACCCAAACTTAAACCCAATCCCGACCGAAACTCGATTTCCTAAACCTAAACCATAACCCATTCTCAAATCCAAAACCTATAACCTAAGCCTAAACCAAAGCCAAAACCTATAACCTAAACCCGAACCCATTCTCAAATCCCAAAACTTATAACCTAAACCAAAACCAAAACCTATAACCTAAACCTAAACCTTAACCGAAACCGTATAACCTAAATCAAACCTATAACCTAAACCAAAACCAAAACCTATAACCTAAACCAGAACCCATTCTCAAATCCCAAAACCTATAACCTAAACCTAAACCTAAACCTAAACCTAAACCTATAACCTATAACCTAAACCAAAACCTATAACCAAAACCAAAACCAAAACTCAGAATCTAAACCCGAACTCATTCTCAAATCCCAAAACCTATAACCTAAACCTAAACTTTAACATAAACCTATAACCTATAACCTAAATCAAAACCTATAACCTAAACCAAAACCAAAACTTATAACCTAAACTCGAACCCAATCTCAAATCTAAAAACCTATAACCTAAACCTATAACCTAAACCAAAACCAAAACCTATAACCTACACCCAAACCTATTCTCAAATCCCAAAACCTATAACCTAAACTTAAACCTTAACCTAATCCTATAACCTAAACTCAAATCCCTAAACCTTAACCTAAACCTATACTTATAACCTAAAACTAGTCCCAAATCCCAAATCCCAAAACCTATAACCTAAACCTAACCTTTTCCCTAAACCTATAACCTAAACTCAATTCCCTAAACCTAAACCTACACCTAATCCTAATCTCAACTCCCTAACCTAAACCTAAACCTAAACTTGAAAACCCAAACTTAAACCCAATCCCAACCGAACCGATTTCCTAAACCTAAACCATAACCCATTCTCAAATCCAAAACCTATAACCTAAGCTTAAACCAAAGCCAAAACCTATAACCTAAACCCGAACCGATTCTCAAATCTCAAAACTTATAACCTAAACCAAAACCAAAACCTATAACCTAAACCTAAACCTTAACCGAAACCGTATAACCTAAATCAAAACCTATAACCTAAACCAAAACCAAAACCTATAACCTAAACCAGAACCCATTCTCAAATCCAAAACCTATAACCTAAACCTAAACCTAAACCTTAACCTAAACCTATAACCTATAACCTAAACCAAAACCTATAACCAAAACCAAAACCAAAAAACTCAGAATCCTAAACCCGAACTCATTCTCAAATCCCAAAACCTATAACCTAAACCTAAACTTTAACATAAACCTATAACCTATAACCTAAATCAAAACCTATAACCTAAACCAAAACCAAAACTTATAACCTAAACCCGAACCCAATCTCAAATCTAAAAACCTATAACCTAAACCTATAACCTAAACCAAAACCAAAACCTATAACCTAAACCCAAACCTATTCTCAAATCCCAAAACCTATAACCTAAACTTAAACCTTAACCTAATCCTATAACCTAAACTCAAATCCCTAAACCTTAACCTATAACCTAACCTAAACCTATACTTATAACCTAAAACTACTCCCAAATCCCAAATCCCAAAACCTATAACCTAAACCTAACCTTTTCCTAAACCTATAACCTAAACTCAATTCCCTAAACCTACACCTACACCTAATCCTAATCTCAACTCCCTAACCTAAACCTAAACCTAAACTTGAAAACCCAAACTTAAACCCAATCCCGAATCTGAACCTGATTTCCTAAACCTAAACCATAACCCATTCTCAAATCCAAAAACCTATAACCTAAGCCTAAACTAAAGCCAAAACCTATAACCTAAACCCGAACCCATTCTCAAATCCCAAAACTTATAACCTAAACCAAAACCAAAACCTATAACCTAAACCTAAACCTTAACCGAAACCATATAACCTAAATCAAAACCTATAACCTAAACCAAAACCAAAACCTATAACCTAAACCAGAACCCATTCTCAAATCCCAAAACCTATGTCACGCCCCAGACTCGGTAACCGGACTCACAAGGAACCCGATGGCCGGTTCTGGCCGCAACAGCCTCCGTAGTACCCCATTCTCGGCTCCTGAGGCAGGTTCCGATCTTGGGATCCTACAAGGAGGATTTTCATAACAATATAATCATTACCAATACGAGCATTCCCAAGATCACAGCAAGTACATTTGGAAGTAACAAAAGATACATATCACAAAATTCACTAAGAATTTGAACTTTTACAAGCTTACATCAGGTCCGAAAGGACATACATAAGATAATTTGAAAAGAGAGAAAAGAGTCAGCAACACTAGAGTCCTCAAGCTCAACTCTACTCCACACTCTGCTGCTACAATGCCTGCCTAGGATCTCCTGCACGCATCAATCATGCATAAGCTTATAGAAAGCTTAGAGGGTGGTGAAAGTGGGTGATAATAGTGCTCAGAAGAAGATAGAGAATGCAGAAGGGAGTCATGATCAATACCAATACCACTAGCCTTACCAAGGCTATCATGAATGTAAGAAACTATACCAAGGCAGTACGATAATGTAGGAAGCCATACCAAGGCTATATAATGCAATGAGTACTGTAATGCCATGAGTACTGTAATGCAATGAGTACTGTAATGCAATATGAGGCTTACACAGCCGATGCAAATGCAATGCAAAGTAATGTCCGTACTCATATCCAATCCACATATCTAATACATTTCCATCATAAGGAAATCACCGGGGTCCATTACACTGCTGGATGACTGCCGCTCTACAGACCCCGCACAGTCAAACGAGCGTAAGAGACCTCACTACCCCGCTCGCGACAACCAATCACTAAGAAGGCCCGAAGGTAGCGGACCCATTCACGAGCCGGTCGACTCACCAGCATTGCCCCTTACATCAAAGTAGTAAGGCCACACCCCTATCCAACCGACTACACGACAAGTGGGAGTCGCGCCTAACGGTATAAGGCCCTCATGCGCTCATATATACCACCCGGTCACGCCGTTGGAGCAGATCCTGGTACCACGGAAGTTTTGGGAATTTCACCCATGGGCATCCTATGCACCCGGTATGCTCAAGTAACATTTTCGGTGTCCAAAAATGGCCATCCACGATGTATCTGTGGAGGCTACAACCCTGATGAAGCAAGGGCGATAATGCTCATATGCTATGCAATGTCAGATGCATGAATCACACAATCAACCATGCATCAATCCCAAGCATCCAACGTGCTCAAGAGGGGATACTACGTCCCTCGGGGAAGGTATCATGCAATGCCCAATATGACCACACACACAGTGTCAACTAAGTATACAATGATGCACATGGTCATGAGGATAAATTTAATCGCACTATAGGGCGATACACAATGTATATTACATTCCTCCTATCCAAGAAGGAACCAAGACCAGGTACTTGACAATATCCTTAAGAAATCCAACTTCTAGTGGGGGCCCATTTACCTGGGGTAGCCCACGAACTAAGTATACAAGCTATGAGTCTAAGTAATGTGGAAATGAGCCTAACAAGAGTCTAAGATGAGTATCTAATCACAATTAGATACAATCGGGCCTAGAGGGGTCCATAATGGGGACATTTAACCACCATTCCCCAAGAAGCATCTCAACCATGAACTATATGGATACAAGGCCCAAGGCCCTACATTCAAGATAAGAACATAGGTAACCATATACATACATTCCTCATAATAGGCTGTAAAAAGATACAATACCACTTTTAACAACATGGGCCCCAAGAGAGAAATTAAGGCCCAAGGCTCAATTCCCAATGGCCATAGAATCCATGCATTAAGTTGGACTTGGTGGGCAGCCTGCATACACAATATACGGCCCAAAATAAGTTTAAGTTTAGATGATGAAATGGGCCCAACTACATCAGCCCAATAACTAACGATTTAAGTGGGCAACCAAGAGCCCAATACTATCCTTATATTAACCCACAAGTCCATCAAAATGGTGAAAGCTGCCCCAACATATGGTTGGGCTAAGCTGGGACATCCTAGCCCACTCTAGGCCTAAGGGATGTCCTAAAAATCTGATCTAAGATGGGATCCTCATGTGATCACTATAGGTGACCCAAAAGAATGCACTGATTAAGCCCAAAGATTATAAGAAAACCCAAGAATGCAACACGTACACAAGTTCTCAATATGGTGGGTCCCATGTCCAATAAAGTTTCAACCATAACAATGTACATTTGAGGCCCCTTGATAAACGTTCGGCCTACGCTACTTCCTGGGCTTGCGAAAGGCCAGAAATTAGTCAAATAAGTGGGAATGATCTCATGAAGGCCAACAATATTCATAGGGGGGACCCACCAGGTGGAGGGTGTGTATACATCAAGAAAAGATCAAGTGGGCCTGCTATTGGATTGTGAATCCAGTAGCAACCTAAGGCAGAGAGTGCCTCCATGATCGGGCGATCCAAGGCTTGGACGGCCTGGACCACATGCATTAAGGTAGGTTCCACATACATACACATTGAGCCTTAAACAAATGGGCTAGGTTATATGGTGGGCCTTTAACCATCCATAGGAAAACCCATGGGCCTACCTTAGAATCACCCAGGAGGACATCCAACCTCAACTGGTTTCCAAGAGGTAGCCCGCCACTACTCGAGTATGGAATAAGGCCCAAGGCCTAAGCAATCCATGGCCTAGTGGGCCACACACTAAGCCCAATACTTAGGTAGCATGGTGGGCCCTTAAGCAAGGTTTGGGCCCAACCATAAAGGTCATAAATCCATATATTGTGGTGGGCTTCATGGGCAAGCCCAAGAATACATTTACATGGGCAGGTTTCACATTTAACACAAGTGAGTTGGGCCTCACTTTTGGCCCAAGTACAGGGTCAGTTTAGTGGGCAGCCAAGGGCCCAACTTCTTGTGTATTATTGTCCCTAAGCCCATCACAATAGATAGGAGACTATAGGCCTAAGATCAATGGGCCTATCCAAAAGAACTGAGTCCACAAGGCCTACTTGCTAACACAAACATGCATATAATATATCACATAATGGGCCCAAAACAAATGGCCCAAACAAAAGCCATCCAATTCATACATTATGGTGGACTTGAAGTTAGCCCGTAAACCCAAGAATACACATGGGTAAGGCCTATACTGACAGTGTGGGCCTTGCCACATCAGCCCAAAGACTTAGCAAGGTCCCCACAATATACATTTATGTGGGCCTTGCAAGTCAGCCCACAATTAAGCACTTCATGAGGGCATCAAGGCTAATAAATGCACATGATCAGCTTGTAGACAGCCCGTTGGGCCCGTGAATCAATAAGGTCAGCCCTTGCATAATCTTGGGCTCAACGGATAGGTTTCTAGCCCATAGGGCCTATAAAACTATCAAAAATTCTGTTTAAGGCTAACCCACAACCACCAAAAAGGTGGGCCTCAAGAGGGCACTCATTAAACCCAAAATGTCTAACGAAGGAGGGTAAAGAGTGTGTGCAACACTCCCTTAAATCTGGTGGGCCGCCACGGCTCCAAAAGATCAACTATGCACAAATTTGGGCTCCTTGCTAGAATTCCAGCCCACCCACTTCCTGGGCCTACTGGAGTCCAGAAATTTATTTAATTTAAATGGGTTACTGACCCATGGTGACCCACACTCATCACAATGGGTCCCACCAGATAAGAAGGGGGATATACAACACTTACTTCAAGTGGGCCATGCTGTTAGAATGCAGGCCCAGTAGCCCAAGGTAGGAGCATGCCATGGTGGTTAGTCATTTGGACCTGGGTATTTGGCCCAAAACTGACCCAATTTACAGGCCATACCACGGTCAGTCCAGGGGCCTGATGGCCCTAAAAATTTACAGGATTGTCCTTCCATAGGTGGACCATAACCCCACAAAATTTTAAAATTTTTGGACATCTAGAAATAATTTAATTAATTTGAATAAAACAAGCTGTCCAGAAAAATCGGACTGGCTTGGACGTCCCAACGTGGTGGGCCAGTCCGGGCCTTGTCACGGTATGCATAGGGTTCCATTAGACCTGAAATTTGGTAGGTAGGTTCTACCATGAGTTTACTACCTCTCTATAAAGTTTCATAATTTTTAGATACTCAAAAGTATTTTAATTAATTTAAAGAATACAATCTATACAGGGTGAAATACTGCTGGAATATAACTGTCCTGAATTTGGGCCATCAAATGGGTGGGTTCTGGGCCTCCAAAATTCTTGAAACTTGGACCCAAGGTCCCTCATTAAGCCCACAACAAGGTGGGACTAAGAAATATGGCCCACCTTCTAAGAAAATATTTTTTTTAAAAATTTATTTTTATGAAACTATGCTGCTGGACTGCATAGCAGAAATTTCTGGCAGCCCACTATATTGGCCCACCCATTTGGATGCCCAAATGGTGTCCATTGGCCCTAAAATTTTGCAGGTAGGCCCTAACATGGGTGGGACACCTCTCTGCAAAATTTTAGAATTTTTGAGATATTAAAAGTATTTTATTTAACTCCTATAATTTATGGACAGCAAGGTATTTTTGAAATAATGTTGCTGCTGAAACAATGCTGCTGCCCCTGATTTGTGCACCCCATTAGAGTGGGTCCAGGTCTGCCAAATTTTAAGAAAATGTAGGACAAACATCCCTACACAAGTATACAATAAGGTGGGGTCCACAAAGGTAGCCCACCATTTCAGAAACAGACTGATAATTCTGTTCGTACAACAAGCACAGTTGCCAGACAGTCCAGAAAATCTGGACTATCCACCCTCCTTGGCCCACTCTTTTGGGTGATCAAACAGGGACGGATGAGGTTGAAATTTGAGAAACATTTAGGTGGGATCCCTACCTTTAAGAGGTATATATCAAATGGGACCAAACACCCCATCAATCATCCACAAAACTGAGCTCAAGACAGCTCAAAAATCTGTCCAGATGGCTTTTGGACAGCAACATAATACTAAATTAAAATAATTATAATCACTATAAAAAGAGGAAATCAATCCATGGAAATTGTGGTATGAACCACCCCAGTGGGCCCAACAAACATCCAGACCATACCCCCTCCATAAAACCCATTGCATGTGCCCAAAATGGAGCAAATAGAGTGCCAATGTCCAAGGAATGGACAGCCATGGGCGTCCACTTTGCTTGGACGGTCTGGATATTCCGAGGCCACTAAGTGGGCCACACACATCAGGAAATCAAGAATAGAATAATGGAAAATAAAAATAATCCAGCCATAAGAAAGGAAAATAACATGCATCAAAGGAAAATGCTATGATGGGGTCCATGGAGAATGGCCCCATCCATGGATCATGCATGCAAGGAAAAAGGGCCATTGGCTTCAACCATGAAGACATGAGGGACCTCCATCACCACTTGATGGGTCCCACAAGCTCCTAAAAAAGAAATAAGAAAGATCTAAGAGCACCCACCTAGATCAACCTTGAAACTTACATCACCATCATCTAGAGGCTCCAAGCAACATGGATCAATGGTTAAGATCAAGTGAGAAGGGTTAGATGAGAAGGTATTTTAGGGAGAAGGGGCTGGAGAAAATGGAGGAATTGCTGGAGAAGAAGAGAAGAGAGAGAGAGAGAAATGAGAGGGAAAGAGAGGGAAAAGCCTTTTAAGGGAAGTAATCATAACCTATGGTGACAATAACAATGTTGCTAGGGTAGGTTAGGTGTGGGTAGTGTTTAGGGTGGGTAGTGTTTATTCCATGCAATAGTGTAGTGTGTGTGTGTGGTGTGCATGAAAAATTGTGCCATGGAGGAGTGGGGTCCACATACATTTGTACAAAAAGTGGGCCACATGATGAAATGCTCATAACTTGAGATGTACACGTCGGATTAATGCATGGGACGCGGCGTTAGAATCGCGGCGCCGATACGGACAAGATGGCATGGGTCTCGGGTCAATCCGAGTTGGGTCTATGTGACCAGACTTAAGGATGACCACAAAGATAATCAAGGGTCGCGAGTCACCGGGATTCGACCGGTAGGACCGCGGGACCAAAATGAACGAAATGCACACTTATACACACACATGCACACATGAGAACTCAGGTCGGGTCTCACAGCCTATAACCTAAACCTAAACCTAAACCTTAACCTAAACCTATAACCTATAACCTAAACCAAAACCTATAACCAAAACCAAAACCAAAACCTATAACCTAAACCCTAACTCATTCTCAAATTCCAAAACCTATAACCTAAACCTAAACCTTAACATAAACTTATAATCGATAACCTAAATCAAAACCTATAACCTAAACCAAAACCAAAACCTATAACCTAAACCCGAACCCATTCTCAAATCTAAAAACCTATAACCTAAACCAAAACCAAAACCTATAACCTAAACTCGAACCCATTCTCAAATCCCAAAACCTATAACCTAAACCTAAACCTTAACCTAATCTTATAACCTAAACTCAAATCCCTAAACCTTAACCTATAACCTAACCTAAACTTATACTTATAAACTGAAATTATTCCCAAATCCTAAAACTTATAACCTAAACCTAACCTTTTCCCTAAACCTATAACCTAAACTCAATTCCCTAAACCTAAACCTACACCTAATCCTAATCTCAACTCCCTAACCTAAACCTAAACTTAAACTTGGAAACCCAAACTTAAACCCAATCCCGAACGAACCCGATTTCCTAAACCTAAACCATAACCCATTCTCAATTCTCTAAAGCTATAACCTATAACTTAAACCTAAACCTAACCTAAACCTATAACCTTTCCCTAAACCTTTAACCTAAACTTAAACTTAAAACCTAAATGTATTCTCAAATCCTTAAACCCGAACCTACACCTAATCCTAATCTCAACTCCTTAACCTAAACCTAAACTTGAAAACCCAAACATAAACCTAATCCCGAACCTGAACCCGATTTCCTAAACCTAAACCTTAACCTATAATCAAGTTCCCAAAAGCTATAACCTATAACCTAAACCTAAACCTTAACCTAAACCTAAACCTATAACCTTAACCTAAACCAAAACCTATAACTTAAACCTTAACCTATAACCTATAACCTATAACCTAAAACCTAAACTTATAACATATAGCCTAATCTTAACCTAAACCGTTAACCAAAACCAAAACCAAAACCTATAATCATATGGCGAGACCATTTCTTTTGTGTCAATTTCATTCTTCTTTGAGTTTTTTTTTTTTTTTTTTTTTTTTTTTTTTTTTTTAATTCATTAAGAAAAAAATGGTTATACTTGATACACTTCTTTCACTTTGTCTTTCTTTTCCCCAATGGGCATTCTAATTTATGAATGACATGACTGTTTATAGGATGATGGAATATACGAAGCTGTTGAAATTTCAGGGTGAAGTCGAACACATTTCTCTAATGAAGCCAAAAATTTGTATTTTCAGCATTGTTGTAATTGTAATTTTAATTGATTGAATGAATTGGATTGTAATTGATTGTAATTGTAATTGATTGAATGAAGGATTGTAATTGATTGTAATTGAATGAATGAATGAATGATTGTAATTGAATGAATGAATGATTGCACAGGTGGTAATTGAATGAACAAATGATTATATATATATATATATAATTTTTTAATGTACAAAATAGCTATGGATATTGACCATAGCCACTAATCTGATAGGTGTAGCCTTTTCAATTTAGGCATATTCTACGGACTTTTAGCTACAAATAATATCCGTAGCTGTTTGAAGTTTTCGCTACAGATATAATTGCTACGGATTATATCTATAGTTATTACACCCTATAGCTACGGATTAAATCCATAGCCATAGGTTAAAGACCTATTATGACGGCACCTACGGCTAGGGTTTTGGTCGGTTATAGTCAGGCTACAGACCAAAACTGTAGCCATAGGTCTATGGCTACGGCTTTTTTCCATAGCCTTTGCTCGATTTTTTGGTAGTGGGGTACTCACTGATAATATAGAGTTTGTTTGGATGCAACCCAAAATGCAATTGGTTTGATTTTGATTTTGATTTTTTATTTTTACAGACCGAATGGCATAATCTGTCCTCCCCTGCATTTGAGATGGTTGGGATTGTCGGATGCTGTTAATTCCAACTTGTGTGTACTTTTCTTTTTTGAGTATCTCTTATGCTATTGTGGGCCACATCACATGCCAGCTGTTAGATCTGTTCGTATGTGTGCATGATACTTCAACGCGATTTGTTTTTGGACATTTTCTGTCTTACATACAAGCTATACCATGCAATATCTGTCATCATGTATGTGCTTGGCACAGGGTATGAGAACTAAGAAAACATTGAACTCCACTAGGGGCATTCTGCTTTTCCCACCTGTCAGGGAAGGTTGACCATATTGTGGCAAATCTGAGCTCTTCAAAATTTTGAATATTTTCTGGATCATGCAGTGGTCACTTGACGGCTAGCAATGGAGGGTGTTTTAAGGGATGTAATGAAGTGGCTGTTGAACGATATGTTCAATGTATTGCTTTCCTTTATGATGAGATTAGGGATATCATGTTGAGGCTAAACATTTCATTCTCCTTGATCATATTAACAGCAAATGGTTGGCTAATACCCAGGTTGATAGGAGTGTAACACACTTGGATATCTACATTGGGGTGTCTGTCCCTCAAATGTAGTTTTCTGTTTATTGTGTTATCTATTTTAAAAAAAAGACGATGTACTTCAGTTTTTAGCAATTTAGTAAAAAAGGAAGCATTTCAATTCTAATGCTCTGCTTTTAGTCTTTCTGCAATGATAAGATACCAGTACCCTCGTACTTAATTAACCAGGTAATAGAGATCTGAAATAATTTAGATATTGCATTGAATAGGTCTGTTCGAGGTTTGCGTTGAGTACGGGTATAACTCACCTGTTTAAAAGCTTCGAAAAACAAATTGAAGGTTCAACTAAAATTTAAGTCTAACCCCACTCCAAACCCATTGTTTTCTCCAAATCTCCTAGTTCCAAAGATTTTATTCATTAGTGACTTAACCAATAACACATGTGACTAACCCAAATTTGGATATTCCACTTCAGTTGACCATCCATCCAACAAATAAGTGTAGAAACATATCGAAGATAAAAAAAAAAGAGTAAGCTTCTTCAAAACAAAACATGAAGAATAAAAAAAATTGCATCAATAATGTATCGGCACTGCGACTTCAGATAATCTGCTAAATTCATTGAAGCCCTATAATATATGCTGAGAGGAATGCTAAGGCAATCCACACAAGGCAAGACCGTCGAAACAATTTGCAGTCCACATGTCTACTGGCAAATACGTGAACATTCCTTGTTCTTTTACCAGGTGGGTCCCATTGTGAACATGCCCTAGCATAAAAATCAGGTTGATCCACTAATCAGGAAGGCAACACATGCACATATTACATTAAACGTCGATCTTTTTTTTTTTTTTTTTTTCTAAGCACCCTTTTTACTCAACCATATGTGGACAGGTAGGTGGGCAATATTGGCCTGATTTTCAGGCCAGAACATAACAATGCAGAAATTGCATTAGCGCCTCTTACTTGCTCAGTTACACACACACACACACACACACAAAAACACAAAGGTCCATGCCATAAAATGAGGTTATAAAACAAAATGGGGATTGAATACTTACCGTTGAAAACTTTTTTGGGGCCACATAAGTTTTGGATCTACCTCATTTTTAGTCCCATGCCATAAAATGAGGTTATAAAACAAATGAACAGTTTAGATATAACACGTGTGTTATTCTTAGTAATTTTAAATAATGGTGGGTATATCCATTTAATGTACCACCGTATTACAAACAAAGCATGACATTAATCTTATCCCATGACAATCGGGGACAATCCCTGCCATGGGTAATAATTATGTTTTTTGAATCTCATCCCACCTAATCCCTTCTAATCCCACCGCCCAAACACGCCCTCAATTTGACTAGTTACTCGCCTTAATTAGGCTACATATGAGAAAAGATATTGGGCAAATAAAATTGATCAACAATTTGAGTGAATTTAATTTGATTTAAACATCTGAAGTTATTTACTCTTCAATCTAGACTGATCAGATTGTCCAGAAACAGTTAAAGGTTCAATTAGTGGATATGCATAATAATTTAGTAATTTTTTTTTCACAGATAAATTTGAATTTCCTTTTAAAATTAACAATTTTTTTTTTCAAAATGCATATTTTTTCTCTTTTAACAAAATATCATTTTTATTAAAAAATATTTCAAAAAATATTTTATATACAAATTCTGAATTTTTATTTTCAAAATCTCAAAAAATTTCTCATATTTTAATTTTTTTCTCAAAAAATTCAAATTGCCAATTTTTTTCTTCAAAAGCATCATTTTGTTCTCAAAATTTTTCTCAAACATTGTTAAAATTTCTAAACTTCTCAATATTCTTTGAAATTAATTTCATCGCTAAAGGGAAACAAAAATTCAGAACACCCTTTAGCGATGGACATTTTCGTCGCTAAAAGCCACCATCATAATATCAAAATGATATGAATGAAGGGAAAACACAAACATCAGCTTGATCCAAAACTTCTATCAAATGCACGGTGTTGATGTTCAACACACATCATGATGGGCCCTACAAAACTTACTAACATTAATTCTTAGAGTCTCAGGGTGTCAATAAGTTGGGTCATAATTTTGACTAGAATATTTGACCCGTTTTACATGTCTGGTCCATTTACTTTATTTTACTGATCATTACCCTCAATTTGACTAGTTACTCGTCCCGATCATGCTACATATGAGAAAGATATTGGGCAAACAAGATTGATCAACAATTTGAGTGAATTTTGATTTAAACATCTGAAGTTATTTACTCTTCAATCTGGACTGATCAGATTGTCCAAAAATGGTTAAAGGTTGTTCATAATATCAAAAATATATGAATGAATAGAAAACACAAACATCAGCTTGATCCAAAACTTCTATGGTCTCCAAGAAATTTTAAATGGTAGAGGTTCAATCACACTATTTCCTGTCGTGTGGTCCACTTGAGCTTTGGATATGCTTCCTTTTTGTTCTTTAGACCTCAAATTATCTGTTAACATGGATGAATGGAGTGGATAAAATAAATAAATAACAGTGGAACCCACAGAGTTTACTCTGGTAAGTATAGCGAGTAACTCACCTAAATGTAGTAGAGAAGGGTTTCCTTAAAACATTCATAATCATATATTGGGCCTGCCTAAATGTGATTCACATATCCAACCCATTCATTATGTGTGTCCCACTTGGATGAGGGGTCAGACCAAGTTTCAACCGCATCTATGTCTGTATTAACTTATAAACAGGTTGGATCTCAAATAAACATCGCGGCGGGCCCTAAGAAGGTTTCAATAGTGGGTGTCAGTATCCCACTCTTTTCTATGGTGTGGGTCCACTTGAACTTTGGATCTGCCCCGTCAGTCAGATGCACCATTCCATGGTTGGCCACGAGCTTAAAAATAAAGTCAATCCATGACTTGGGTGGGCCACACATAGTTTTAGATGCTATGGCCCACCCGAGTTTCGTATATGATTGATTTTTGGACTTAAAGGGGACACATCAAATGCATGGTGTTGATGTTCTACACACATCATGGTGGGGCGCACACAGATTAACCTCATGGGAAGTTCCCATGAGGTGACTAGTACCATTTCACTATTTTAGGTAACTCCTTTATGGGTGTTACTCTAACCGTGTAGGGCCCACTTTGATATATTTTATGTATATCGATACCGTCCATACATTTTTTCATCATATTTTAGGATGTGATTTCAATTCATAAGAACTAAATAATCTTAGGTGGGCCTTACCAATCAAAATAATATAATGAATAACCATTAAAAACCTTTTGAAGGCTACAAAAGTTTTGGATCAATTTGATCTTTGTATTTTACCTTCATCTAGATCTTCTTTACATTATCAACAAGTTGGATTGCAAATAAACATTATTAAAACCTTACGATGGGCTCTTTATAATTTTTAATGGTGAGGTACTATATTATCATTCTTTCCAGTGGTGTGGTCCACTTAAGATTTAAATCTACACAATTTTTTATACCCGACCTAAAAATGGGTTGGAGAAACGTATGGGCACCAAGGACATACAACACATCATCAAAATCTCACTTTTGTTATCTAATTTTTCAATTTTTCTTGTCAAAATACAAAATCTAGTTTTCTTTTTTAAAATATATATATATATATATATATATATATTTTACAATTTGACAATTTTTTCACAAATTTGTTTAATTTTTAAAATTTTCTTTTTCAAAATATTATTTTTTAATCGAAATCTCACTTTTGTTATCTAACTTTTCAATTTTTCTTATTAAAATACAAAATCTAGTTTTCTTTTTTTAAAAATATATCGTTTTTTTACAATTTGTCAATTTTTTCACAATTTTTTTAAAATTTTTTAAAATTTCTTTTTCAAAATATCATTTTTTAATCTCACTTTTGTCATATAACTTTTCAATTTTTCTTGTTAAAATACAAAATCTTGTTTTCTTTTTAAAAAAATATATATATTTTTACGATTTGTCAATTTTTTCACAATTTTGTTTTATTTTTTAAATTTTCCTTTTCAAAATATCATTTTTTTATCGAAATCTTTTTTTTTTTTTTTCAAAATTACCAATAGTTTTTTTTTTTTTTTTTTTATTCAAAATTTAAATTTTTCTTAAACATTGTTAATTATTTTTCTAAGCTTCTCAGCTTTTTTTTTTTTTTGTTTTTTTTCGAAATTCATAATTTTTTTGAGCTTATGAATTTTTGACCTGAGCATTAGAGACGGTTTAGGACCGTCTCTAATAGAGACGGTCTTTGACAGTCTGTAATAGAGATGGTCTGTGACAGTCTCTAATAGAGATGGTATATGATAGTCTCTAATAGAGACGGTCTTTAAAAGTCTCTAATAGAGACGGTCTTTGACAGGGCTATAAGACGGCTAAGGACCGTCTTTAATAGAGACGGTCTTTGACAGTCTCAGATTACTAGTAAAAGATGGCCAATGACCGTCTCTAATGCAGACGGCCAATGACTGTCTCAGATGACCGCATATAAGACAGTAAAAAACCGTCTTTAATGCGGACGGTTTTTGACCGTCTCAGATGACCGCATATAGACGGTCGAAGACTATCTTAAATGATTTGTGGACGTTTAACATTTTAAGACAATATTAGGGACAGTCAAGAGCCGTCTAAAATTTTAGAGATGGCTTACGGTCGTCTCTAAACCGTCTTTAAACTAAGGAATTTTAGAGATGTTCCTGGACCGTCTCAAAATCCATCATTTTTTTCCATTTTTCACGTAGTGGATGCTGCCACATACTCTGCTTCACATGTGGACAAAGCAACCACACTTTTCTTTTTTGAGTTCCATGTGAAGGCAGTCGACCCAAGATAGAATACAATCCTGTGGTGTTCACCTCCCTAATAATTGTCTGAGTATACATATAATATTGCTTCATCATTATATGGATAGAAGTGTAACATCCCGAATTTTTGCCAACCTGGAATTAGACGTCCTTAAGCAATGGGTTGCTCCTAACACCTTATTAACCTGTCAGAACTCAATCCCAAAGTCTAAAGCCGCTTTTGAACCCATTTCCTTCACAAATCCCACCCTTTACCACCTTGTTCTTTCAATTTTTCTAAGTACTTTCACCCTAGACACTATCTTAAACTAGTTAAGTATTATAACTTGGATCACTCTATATACAAACTACAAAGGCTCAGGTACCACCTCAGACAGAAATCACTCAGGACTAAATCCTTTAGAAATTAGGCGAGAATTATCCAGTGTTAAACTAGAGTACCTGTGAAATTAGCACTAATTACTTTAAATACGATCTGCAAGACCCAAAACTTGTAGAATCATTGACGCTAGGTTACCCTAAAATCTGAGATCAATCTCATTACCCGGCTGCTCTCGGGAGCATCTCGAAACTCCGTATAAGATCTGTACCGCACGTCAGAAGTCTGATTAACATGAAGTTAAGGAATTAGGACCGCCTTGCTGGGCTTGACAACCATCTCGAAAATCAAATCCAGATAGTGTCCCAGCGCTATTCGCTTGAGCTCGGAGCGGGGAGTGTGAGAAATGTGAAAATAATTCTAAATTAAATTCAAAATAGTGAAATCTGAGACTTGTCACTTGCGGATCAGTATTAAGCAACCAGACCGTCAGAATCAGGCCAAATTACACCCTCGGATTAGGGATATTTCCCCAAACATATCCATGTACTCGGAATCTCCGATCGAGAGCCACTGACCGTTGAACTGAAACTGGACCGCCACGCGTGATCTGGGAATCCGACCAAAACGAAAATGTAAATTGACCTAGATCCAATGTTAGTGAGCTTAAGTCCGACCTTTAGCTCAAGGGGGACCTCCGAAAATGCTCCGCTTAGCTGAAACAAATGCCCTTTGGACAAAACCCAAGTATATCTTAGTCCTGAGTTTGTTTTGGTGAGTTTTGGGGCTATATAAGGACCTTGAAACCCTCTCTCATTCAGCCATACAAATTTGAGATTTGAGAAGAGAGAAAGTGTGAGAGAAGTGAGAGCATCTCCCTGCCATACTTCCCTGCTGCTATACGTATTTAACCACCTCGTTCTAATCACTTTCCCGGCGATTCCAGCTCCGTTCCTAGGTAAGAAACCCTAACCCTAATCTGTTTTGGAGTTTTGATAGTTGTAGGTTATGAAATAGTTAACCTATTTCGTTCTATAGGTTACCAAACTGCCGAATACTGAAGCTTAGTGAATTTATCGACTCTGTTACGATTCTATGACAAAAGGTGTGGACTTTAGGTGTATAGGTTATAGTTTTCAATGCTTTCAATGTCAGATAATGATAGATTCATAATCTGCATGCAATTGCACATGTACAAAGTGCTGTCCATTTCGTTTTTCGGTTATACGTAAACTATGTTGAATATACTGTATTCCTCGTATTTGTAGAAAATACCGTATACGTATAAATTTTGAAAGTATGTTTGACATGATTAATTATTGTATGAATATACTATATATATGTATAATACTCACTCGGCGAAAGGACTCGCCCTAATACATGTTTTGCTAATATACACTCTGTATGTTGAAACAGTGTATTCTAAGTGTTTGTGAAAATGACTGAATGATTATAGAATTCTCATTCGTGCTTGCCATGACTAATTGTTATGGATATATTGATTGTTGTATTGGCGATACCCCTTTGGTGAAAGGATTTGCCCTAAGTCACGCCACGATCTACATGTTAAATTGTGTAGCCCAAGTGTTTGCGAAAATGTTTAAATGAATATGGAACTTGGATTCATGCTTGCCATGATTATCCGTCGTGGGTGCACGCGGTTATAATTGGGGCAACTCCCTAGTGAAAGGATTTGGCCTTATACCTATGTGATCAACATACGTCATGTATGTTGATGTATGTAGTTTAAAGTGTTTGTTGAAATGTCTTAATGAGTAGTAGTTAGTAAATTGTAATGTATAAGGGTGTTGAGATAGGATTCTCAGCTACCTTAGAGATGTATATGATTTCCTCCATGTTGCTTGTTTAATTTAACCGCTTACTTATGAAATATAGGTGTTTGTATTTCCTGTTTATATTGTGCTTTATTACATGTTTTATGACATGCTTGTCGACATGCTTGAATTACTTTGTTTATTCTACTTTACTCTACATGCTTCTGGTCATGGATTGATCGTATTTGGGGCTATGATTATAGTTCAGGCAATCGGTAAAGGATTGAATTCGTGGCTAAGATTCATTTGCCACGTGCGATGTGTTCGACGAACCCGAGTCGTACTTCGGTTGGCGATAGTGGTTGGCCACACGAAGTGCTTATGCGCTTCATATCATTCAACTTGTTGTGCACTCGAGCTTGCCGAGCTCGTCAAGCAACCCAATCTGTCTTATGTATGTTCACCATATTTGGATGCTACTGCTTGAACCTAGGGTATCAAACTTACCAGTGAAATCCCATTAACCATGGTACCTCGATCCGTTAAGACTCATGAGCTGGGCATGGTGGTATAGGATACCGTGGTCGAGCTGTCAGCCTATGCTGCGGCCATGTGCCTCCCCGTAGTGACCAGTGAGCAACCAGGCTCGTGAGCCGATTATGGTGGTATGAGACACTATATTTGTGTTGTCGGCCTACATAGATAAGGTGATGGGGGAGTGGTGCAACGAATGCGTGTAATAGCCCTGACAGCCCTTTGTAGTGACCTCGAGCATACTCTGAATTTGCAGTGAGGCGACGAGTTTTTTCGTAGTGAATAGAGTATGAACTAGGCCTGTATCAATTTAGTGATGAATCGTTAAAAGGGTGATGGGGGAGTTGTGTAACGGTTCCGTGTAACAGCCCTGACAGCCCTTGCAGTGACCTAGAAACACACCATCGTATGAGATTAACTAGGACTGACGACCTTAGAATGGATCATGTTTGGGAATGATACAAGGGAGGTACCTTAGTTTCCCAATCCCGCTGTTTGAAATGGACTAATAACAACTCGGTAATCATGCTCATGATCGCATTGCTTGTGCCTGGAAGATGTGGAGCACTGAGGAATGCAAGCATGCCGCGAACGTAAGATGGTGTCACATGAGGGAGTATGTTGGTGAGGGCATACATCATAACTGCATTTTCATACTTACATTAATAAGAGTATTTAGGAGTGTTTGACTTTACTGCTTTATCATTACTGCTTGACTATTTTGATAACATGTTAACCTATACTTTACTGTTCCACTGAGTTGATCACTCACTCCCACATTACGGGACGATGTTGTACACACCAACTAGACTTGTTTGAGTTTTAGGTGATGGCAATGCTTATGAAGCAGAGCCGGACTACTGCTATGATGTTGAGGAGGAGTCCTCCTACATGTAACTCTCTGACGGGTCTATGAAGACCTAAAATTTCATTGACGGGGCCATGGTATTTGGGATAGAAGATATTACACTTCCACAACTTGGTATATTTTGAAATTATACTTGTAATTCATTAACCTGGTAACCTTATCACACTTTGGAGACTCACCACAGTTTATATCTTTTATCTATCTATCATAGTTTTCCGCTTGCAATTTAACTGTCTCTGGAGTATGATATGCTGTTTTGGCTTAATCTCACTCATGTTCACTACATTAATACAGACAACATTCAATCATCATTCATTTTGTTGCATAAGTGATGCGTTGGAACTCGGGAGTTGAGTTTATGCTCGACCCCCGATTTTCAGGGCGTTACAAGAAGAGACCGAATTTCATGCTTCCTTTGACATACGCGAGGATTCTTTTTGCAACGAGCCAGTGTGATTCTTTTGATGCTTCCGTGTACCTGCTTAAAAGCCTAACACTGTATACAATATCTGACCTAGTGAATGTGAAGTATCTGAGACTTTCAATCAAACTCTTGAATATAATCGAGTCCACACTTCTTCCTTCTCCTTCTTTTGTTAGCTTCAAGCCCGTTGCTACAGGCGTATTTATGGTATTGCAATCGGTCATCTTGAACTTTTCAAAAAGTTCTTTTACATACTTCTTCTGAGATATATAAATGTCGCCGACTTGTTGTTTCACTTTGATGCCTAAGAAGAAAGACATCAATCCACCGTAAGTCATCTCAAACTCACTAAACAAAGCCTGCTTAAATTCTACATACATCGCCTGGCTGTTTCCTATGAATAGCAAATCATCAACATATAAACAAGCTATAAGCATATCGTCATTGACATTCTTCTTTATGTAGACGGTATGCTCATACAGACATTTGACGAAACCATTCTCTTGAAGAAAGTCATCGATTCGTGCATTCCAAGCACAAGGGGCTTGCTTCAACCCATATAGGACTTTCTTCAGCCGATATATCTCGTGTTCCTCCCCTTGCATGACAAAGCCTTCAGGATAGTCAACGTAGACTTCTTCTTCGAGTACTCCACTTAAGAATGCAGATTTCACATCCATTTGGTAGATCATCCAACTGTGATAAGCTGTAAGAGAGATAATTATCCTCACAGTGTCAACGTGAGAAAGTGGGGTAAAAACTTCTTGATAGTCTACTCCATATTTCTTTTTGTAGCTCTTTGCTATGAGTCTTACCTTATATCGTTTGATCTTACCATCGGCATTTCGCTTAATTTTATGCACCCATTTGAGACCAATGGTCCTCTGGCCTTTAGGGAGTGAAATCAGTTCCCATGTATGATTCTTCTCGAGAGTATGGATCTCTTCTTCCATAGCCTTTCTCTAACATTCTCTATTCACGGACTCCTCGAATGTGAGAGACTCATGGTTCGCATATAGGTAGAGCAATTCCTCAACTTCTGTGTAGATCTTGATGAGGCTTCTCATTTTGATAGGAGCCAAGGGTGAAGGAGAATTGGATGAAGATGTGTTACCTGAATTCTGATTTAATGAAGTACTTTTAAGGGAGATGGAATGTACTCCTGGACTTCCGTGATCCGAAGGGGGTGATGTGGGTGTCTTTTCCTAATTCACATGCCTCTCTTCTTTATATCCTTCGGCCTTGACCTGGTTTTCTTTGGTCAAATCGTCCTGGTTCTACTTCCAAGATTCTTCCTCACAGAACACCACATATTTACTTATCACCACCTTGTTAGTTAGTGGGTTGTAGAGCTTGTATGCCTTTGACTCTTTACTATAGTCAATAAAGATACATTTCATACCACGATGATCAAGTTTTTTTTTCTTCTTGCTTCTAGAACTTGAACGTAGGAAACACATCCAAAGATTTTAAGGTGTGCTACGCTCAGCCTGTAACCGGTCCATACCTCCTGTGGTGTCATGAACCTAATGCTCTTAATGAGACACCGATTGAGCAGATATGCAGTACATGCAACTGCCTCTCCCCATAAGCTCTTCGGTAGGCCTTTCTCCTTTAATATGGTCCTCGTCATGTCGAGGATGGTGTGGTTCTTCCATTCGTAATTCTATTCTGTTGTGGCATGTAAGATGCAGTGTGATGCTGCTTAATGCCATATTCCTTACAATATTCTTGAAAAACATTCGAGGTGTACTCCCTACCTCTGTCAGATCTGAAGACCTTGATTTTGTAGCCACTTTCATTTTCAACTCGGGCTTTGAATTTTTTTAAGATAGAAAATGCTACAAACTTTTCTTTAATGAAAAATAACCAGAGTTTTCTGCTGTAATCATCAATGAAGATAATGAGATATCTATTACCTCTAAGAGATGGTGTCTTCATGGGTCCACAAATATCAGTGTGAACCAATTGTAATGGCTCCTTTGCTCTTCGAGATACTCCAATTAAGGAGTTAATTTTTTGCTTGCTAAGTATGCATGCCTCACACACATATTCTGGAGCTTCAATAGCAGGCAATCCATCCACCATGCTTGATGAAGACAGGAGCTTAAGGCCATTAAAGTTTAGATGACCAGAGCGAAGATGCCACTTCCATGATTCAATGTTGGCACGTCCATAAAGACACTTCTCGGGCTTTGTGTTTATATGGAGTGAGAACATTTAATTTTTCTCCATTTGGACTTGTGCCACATGTCTACTGCATGTATCTTTTAATGACATAACTGAGTTCTCTAAGTGTATCACATACCCCTTTTCAAGTAGTTGGTCGATGCTGAGGATGTTACTTTTCGTATTGAGTATGTAATATACATTAAAGATGAATTGTGGCTCATCATTTTTCTTGTAAATTTTGATTTTACCTTTACCTTTCACTGGAGTTTTTTTTATAAGTTTCCAAATGTCACATCGCGATGAACTCCTTTTGTGAGTTCTATAAATAGCTTTGTGTCGCCACACATGTGATTGCTTCAACCCGTGTTAGTATATATATCACACACGACCTTTCTCTTGTGTAAGGAAGAGTGTGGTTTTTTCCTCTTCATGATTTGATACTTCGACATAGTTGGATCATTCATCTCGATTCACTGGCTTGCTCCAACAATTTGATATATAATGGCTGAACTTGTTGCAATTTCAGCATTGAATAATTTTTTCATATTTCCATGACCTCATGTGGATCAGCCTCTACCATTTCCTCTACCACGGAAATTGGTAAAGTTTTATTGATTTTGTGGATTACTTGGAATATATCCACGCCATCTTCCCATTGCACGATCACTATTGGTACGACCACCTAAAAAATGGGAGCTTTCACGACCATGACTAGTCTTTTGTTCATTTAGAGTCAATCTTGACTCCAATGCTTGTTCTAGCATCATAGATCCGCCATTCTTTTGCATTCATTGCTCATAAACTTGCAATGATGCCATCAACTCTTAATGGAGAGATTTTCCAAATCTTTTGACTCTTCAATGGAGACAACCACATGTTCAAACTTGGTTGTGAGGGATCGATGGACCTTTTCAACTACATGAATGCCTTTGATCTTTTCACCATTTTGTTTTCAAGTTATTAACAATAACGGGTAGTCATGAAAAATAATCTGAGATGGTCTCACCTTCCTTCATGTGAGCAGCCTCAAACTTGGATCTAATAGTTTGTAACCGGACTCTCTTTACATGATCCACACCCTTGAAGATGGTGATTAGTTTATCCCATGCTTGCTTGCTTGATATCGCTTCAATGATCCTTTCAAAGGTAGATTCATCCAAACCGTAATAGACAAGAAACAATGCTTTCTTGTCTTTCTTCCTTTGATCTTTAACTGTGGCCTTTTGCTCGGCGGAGTAGGTAGCTTCTTGCTCTGTAGTGGGCTTTATGTACCGATCGGTGATGATCTCCCATAGTTCTTGTGACCTAAACAGAGCCTTCATATAAATGCACCAGTTTTCATAGTTGTCCTTAGACAACTTTAAAATTTGCAGTTGGATTGTGGTGGAGATCTTGTAAAGAACCTGGCTCTGATACCAGTTTGTTAGCTTTATAAAGCCCAAATTGTGACAAGTGCAGCTCCTAATACAAAGGAGAAAGAAAATATGCTATATTATTTTTCACCAAAGATTGCTACTGCTGTAAAGAGAAGCACTTGCTGCTTTTTTCTGATACACCTAAATGTTCATAGTACTCCTATTTATAAGTTTAACAAGAGATTACAAAAGACACTATTACCCTATATGAATACATTCACCAGGAGTAAATACACCACAATTTTCTAAAAATAATAAATAACATTAGGCAACCAAACATTTTTTTGGATGAATATGAAATTCCAGGGAATCTGCTTGATAAATCTGAAATTCAAAGAAGAATGTACTTGGTTGAATTTGAACAATTTGGTTTGGACATTTCAATAGAAAATGTATCACTCATTTTGGGAATGCATTCATACAATGGACTAGTATGATCTTATTTTATTTTTTATTTTTACCAAAAAGTGAGAGCACACCACTTATAGTTTTATTAACAAATCCAAAAGTTAAATATCAGCCTAGAGCAAGTGCTAATTCATCTAACAAAAACTACAACTGGGATAAGCCACACCTTCCCTATACAGCCATAACAATGCTGAGACCCAACAAAAAGGTTTTTTTTTTTTTTTTTTTTTAAATCACAATGGCGTGAACTTTTCCTTATGTGAGAGAAAGTGAGATTGTGGTTGTACATCCGATAGACCAAATCGTGTAAATACCATCAAAATTAGGCCAATCTCACTATCAAGTGGTATACGTTAGTGTTGAGGAGGCTAATCTCAATATCAAGTGGAACTCGAAGAAAGATAGGATGGGAGAGGTTAAGGAGGGCTGGACCAAAATCGAGCGACGACGACTACCAAAGCAACCCCACTCCCTCTTCGTGGCCAACATCCCATTTCGATGCCCCGCTTACGATATCAGGCTTTCATTCTCCAAGTTTGGGGAAATCGCAAACATCTTCATCCCGACAACCAGCTATGACCTACACCTCCTTCGCCTTTAGCAACCCCTCAGCCAGCCATTCAACACCGCCCGACTAACATCAGGCAAAGGAAAAAGGAAACTCTCAGGAGGAGCTTTCCCCTAGTGAGACTCAGGAAAAGGGTCATTGCGGAAGGTTGGGGATTCGATGTCTAACATTATATCATGAAACGTGCGTGGAGCTGGCAACGCTCCGACCTTGACACATCTGAAAGGATTGGTCCACATCAATAAGATTGCCATTCTACTGCTACATGAACCCATGATTCGACCCGCTAAAAGGAAACCGGTAGCTGCCAGATTGGGTTTTCATCAATCCACTATGGAAGACTCAGCTGAAGGGAAGATTTGGATCCTACATAGCCCTCCGTTCCATCTCCAAACGATAGCAACTACCAGGCAGTGTGTCACTCATCGAGTCAAACCGATCCCTCCTTATTATAGTGGCCTATGTGGCAGGCAACAGGTTAGAGCGAACAAATCTATGAGACGAAATCATCTCCATATCTAGATCAGCCAATGGACCTTGGCTTGTATGCGGGGATTTTAACACCATCACCTGTCCAGATGAGAGGATTGGAAGCCCTGCAGCAGAAACCAGGAGCATGGACGACTTCAGATCAGCCATTAGAGACACCGGATGCGGGATTTATCCTACCAAAGTACATATGGTGTAACGACTTAAAAATTTTCGTACAATGGCTAGAGGTCCACCTCGACCAAAAATCACTTAGGATTAAATCCTTTAGAAATTTGACAAAGTTAACTAAGTGCTAAACTAGAGTAGCCATGAAATCCATTTGAATCGCTTTAAATACGATCTACAAGACCTAAAACTTGTAGAATCATTGACGCTAGGTTACCCTAAAATCTAGGATCAAACT
The DNA here is from genome assembly GCA_030180095.1 of Magnolia changhungtana. Taxonomy (NCBI): domain Eukaryota; kingdom Viridiplantae; phylum Streptophyta; class Magnoliopsida; order Magnoliales; family Magnoliaceae; genus Magnolia; species Magnolia changhungtana. The sequence goes on from JASAUF010000111.1 coordinate 110,758, forward strand.
CATTACCCGTCTGCTCTCGTGGGCACATTGAAACTCCGTATTAGGTCTGGACCGCACATCGGGAGTCTGAATAATATGAGGTTAAGGACTTAGGACCGCCTCGCTGAGCTTGACAACCATCTCGAAAATCAAATCCAGCCAGTGTCCCACGGCTGTTGTTGAGGGTCAAATATTACATATCAGACCCTGATCATTACCAGATTTTACGTATATGATAATGCTTAATGGAGTATTTTAATTGTATTTTTGTTACAGGATGAAATCAGGAGCGTTAATTGAAAGATGATGTTAAAAGCATGGATTTAATGCTCCAAAATTATCAGAGCACGAGATGAACCTCAGAGGACTAATATTGAAGAATTTACATGCCAGGGACCCGAAGAAATCAAGCCGTTCACGTTTAAAGAGGCCCGAAATTGGTCTAGAATGCAAGATCACATGGTTGCCGTCATCCGATCAGTTCGAAACTTTATACATGGGATGAGGGCCATAAATTAACCGTACATATTAAATTTCATCCATTAAAGATCTCGGGAAGTAGGCCAATGGACAAATCAGCCCATTAACCTCCAATTTGGGGGCCCACCTGACATCTGAAACTGCCTCAACTGAGTATTGACGGGTTAAATAATATGGGAAAAAGGATGGACGGTGCAGATTTCTCATAAAAATTATAGTGGACCCCACGCTGTGGTGAGTGTACACCATACACCGTAGCCGAGCCGTGCACCGGACGGCTGAGTCGGTCAGCGCAAGCGCTGACCGACTCTTTCTCTCTCAAATACAAAATATAGGAAATCGCCGTTTCCAGCGTCCCGCAAACCGACCTGCGGTCTTCCGTTGTGGGTCCCACCTATTATCCAAATGGACAATCCAAACCATCCATCTGCTTCCTGGGGCAGCCATAACCCACGTCTAGCTGATGGAATTCGAAGACATCGAGTCATGGGATTCTTAACTGTCCAATAGCAGAAGGGACGGTAGGATTAAAACTCTGTGGACCTCCACAAATCTGACCTGAAATTCAGCATTCCTGATCGATTTCTCGTCCTTCGTCCAGTGAACGGTTTGGATTTCGCAATAAACATCAAGGTGGGACCCACCCATCACCACAGCAGTCGGGTTTCGCTCCAGCGTAATGACGGACGCTGTCCGTTTTTGCGAAAGTCAGTGGGCCCCGTACGTCATCCTTCTGGACGATCCAAGCCGTTCATCTTGAAGATGGGTTCGTAAACTTCAAAACCATGTTAATATTTTACACCCATGCGTGCACACGTGTGCGGTACAGAGGCCACAAAAGGGCTGCCCTACAATGTTCAAATCTGATCTTTCAGTGTTTTCTTCTCTGGGCCGCATCAATGGACATTCAAAACCACCCATTCTTGACTGAAATTTCGTTCTGAATCCAATGGACGGGGTGGATTTTCCAGAAAACACTTCTTTGGGGTCCACCGATCATGGCTGTGAAAAGTTGCACTCCATGTCCTGCTACAACTCTGCCACCTACTCCAGCCCTCCAACAACTATAAAAGAGAAAATTTGGATGTGGGAAAGGCATTCAGAAACAGGGGATTCCAGATCCGGAGCAAGGGAGAGAAGAAAAAGAAGAAAGAGAAGAAAGAAGAGAGAGAGATCGATTGGTTTGATTTTCCTTTTTTATGAATTTTGTTTATCCATCTTTTTAATGGATTTTATGGGTCACTAATCTCTTAGCTAGGGCGGAGATGAAGCCCCTAATTTGACTAGCTCTTGTATTGGTTGAATTTACTTTGAATATTAATTAATTTGTTTCTTTCTCTAAGTGGGCTTGATTGGTTTAAATTCTATACGTCTCCATCTATGAACTTGACCAAAGTATATATATGGATGTTGTTTGGATGCTTATTATAGGTGCTTGTGTCTGATCAAGAACAGGTTTCCTATAGAGGAAGAAACAGGGTGCTTTAATGAACTATATATTCCATGTACCCGATCAAGGACATGGGATATGTTATTCATGACATTGCTTAAAGGAATTAGATATTCTGTATGCCCGATTAAGGACACAGATTGTGCTTTCTCTATATAAGTGGTATCAATCTAGATTAAGGTGAATCAACAGACAAAACAAGGGTTAGGATAATTAGGGGTTGATTCGAAAGTCCTAGTGCTCTTTCTCTTATTGAATTTTCTTCCCTGTTCTTAATTATTATTTTTTTCCTAGAATTGTGCTTTGTGTTCATTCCATTATTTGTTGGATTAGTTAAGAAGAATTGTGAATTTGAATTGTGACGGCCAGTCCTCGTGGGAACGATCTCGTAATACGTACCGTATCTACATCTGATTCGTATACTTGCGAGTTTAAAAATCATTTAAATCATATTGGTTTAAATAAAACATCAGCTGTTCGCTTGAGTTCGGAGCGAGAGAGTGTGAAAACACTTGTTTTCTTTCCAAAATAAATATCTTGAATAGTAATCTGAGACTTGTTATTTGCGGTCATTTTGTAAGCAACCAGACCGTCAGAATCTGACTCAAATACACCCTAAGATCAGGAAAAATTCCATGTACTTTGAATTTCAGATCGGGATCCACTGACCGTTGAACTGAAACTGGTCTGCCACGCGTGATCTGGGAATCCAACTGAAATGAAAACTTAACTCCACCTAGATCTCGAGTACGTGAGCTTAAGCCCGACCTTTGGCTCAAGGAGGCCCACCAGAAGTCCTCCGTTGAGCTAGAAAAGTGCCGCTTTGGTTATAACCTAAGTATACCTTGACCTTAAGTCTAGTTTAGTGCATTTTTAGGCTATATAAGGACCTTAGAACCCTCTCTCTCACAGCCATACGAATTTGAGAGAAACCCTAGAGAGAGAAGTGAGAAAAGAGAGAGAGTGAGAGAAGTGTGAGAATCTTCCTACTACCGTTCCCTGCCGTTACACAAGCTGCACCACCCGATTCTCATCGCTTTCCCAGCGATTCCGACTTCGTTTTGAGGTAAAAAACCCTAACCCTAATCTATTTTGGAGTGTGAATGTTGTAGATTATGAAATAGCTAACCTATTTCATTCTTTAGGCTACCAAACTGCCGAATACGGAAGCTTAGCAAACCTAGCTGATTCGTTGCAATTCTACGGTATAAGGTGAGGACTTTAGGTGTATAGGTTACGGTTTTTAATGCTTTCAATGTCAGATAATGATAGATTCATGATCTGTATATAATTGCACATGTACAAAGTGCTGTTTATTTTCCATTTCGATTAAAGTTGTAGAATATGGAATTTTACATATTCTAGGTATTCGTAGAAAATACCGTATACGTATAAATTTTGGAAATGTGTTTGCCATGATTATTTGTTGTATGAATATATGATACATGGATAAAATACTTATTTGGCGAAAGGATTCGCCCTAATACATGTTTTGCTAATATACACTACGTATGAAGAAATAGTGTGTTGTAGAAAGTACCGTATACGTATAAATATTGGACATGTGTTTGCTATGATTATTTGTTGTATGAATATATTATATATGCGTAAAATACTTGCTTGGCGAAAGGACTCGCCCTAATACGGGTTTTACTAACATACACTGTATGTTGAAATAGTGTATTCTAAGTGTTTGTGAAAATGCTTGTGAGGGTAAGTGTTTGGATGATGGTGCCTTAGGTAGGTGTTAAAATGGGATTCTCAACTATCTTAGAGACCTGTAGATTTCCTCCATGTGGGTCGTCTACTTTAAGCACTTATGAAATATGTGTTTGTATTCCCATTTATGTAATGCTTTATAACATGCTTTATGACATACTTGTTAACATGCTTGAATTACTTTGTTTATTATGCTTTACTCACTATGTCAAAAAGGCCAATTTGCGACGTATTTTTACGACGGACTTAGTCCGTCGCAAAAATCTCTTGGTTTAACGACGGATTCTGTCACGCCCCAGACTCGGTAACCGGAATCACAAGGAACCCGATGGTCGGTTCTGGCCGTAACAGCCTCCATAGTACCCCATTCTTTGCTCCTGAGGCAGGTTCCGATCTTGGGATCCTACAAGGAGGATTTTTCATAACAATATAATCATAACCAATATGAGCATACCCAAGATTACAACAAGTACATCTGAGAATAACAAAGACACGCATCATAAAATCCACTATAAATTTGAACTTTTACAATCATCCATAAGGTCCAAAAGGACATACATGAGATAAAAGGAAAAGAGAGAAAGGTCAGCAACACTGAAGTCTTCAAATGCTCAGCTCTACTCCATGCTCTACTGCTATGTCGTCAGCCTAGGGTATCCTGCACGCATCAATCGTGCATAAGCTTATAGAAGCTTAGAGGGTGGTGTAGGTGTATGATAATGGTGCATAAAAGAGTAGGAAGAGATACAAGGAGAGAAGCATGATCAATGAGAATATCACTAGCCTTACCCAGACTTATCATGAATAAGATGCAATGAGTACTGGGTGTTATGCCAAGGCAATGCATGAAGGGGCTTGTACAACCAATGCTAATGCAGTGTAAGTAATGTCAGTGCTCATATCCAAACCACAAGTCATGTACATTTCTGATCATAAGGAAATCACCGGGGTCCATTACACTACTGAATGACTGCCGCTTTACAGACCCTGCATAGTCAAACGAGCGTAAGAGACCTCACTACCCGCCCGTGGACAGCCAATCACCAACAAGGCTTGAAGGTAGCGACTCTTTTACGAGCTAGTTAGACTCAGCCTAACAATGCCTCCTCACATCAGGCAGGTAAGGCCACACCCCTATCTAACCGACTACACGACAGTAGGAGTCTAGGCCTAATGGTATAAGGCCCTCATGCGTTCATATATTCCACCTGGTCACGGCGTTGGAGCAGATCCTTGGTACTATGGAAGTTTTGGGAATTTCACCTATGGGCATCCTATGCACCCGGTATGCTCAACTAATATTTTCGGTGTCCACACATATGGCCATCCACGAATACCCCTGTGGAAGCAAGGCCCTGATGAAGTAAGGGTGGATATCCATAAGCTATGTAATGTCAGATGCATGAATCACACAATCAGCCATGCATCAATTCTAAGCATCCATCTCTCGGGGAGATACCGACATGTCCTACACAATGACACAACCATGGCCAATCATACCTCAACCAAGCATGCATATGATGCGTATGGGAGTGGGCTATGAAGATGAATAGGGGTGCCAATGAGGTGAAGATGAACTCTCTACCTAACCATGAAGGGTGTATGTACTTAACCAATTCCTCATAAGGAATACAACCTCTAATGGGGACCCATATACCTGGGGTAGCCCATGAGACTAAGGAGAACAATGATATGGGCCTAAATAGATGAAACGAGCTTAGCAAAGGTCTATGGTGGGCCTTTAATCACCCATAGAAGCCCATGGGCCTACCTTAGGGCCACCAATGTGGACATCCAACCACAATTGGTCTCCAAGAGGTAGCCCATCTCTAATTGATTACGGATCAAGGCCCAAGGCCCACACAACATTAGAAATAAGAAATGGGTAGCCATTACATACCATGTTGGGCTTCAGAAAGGCGGCTCAAGGCCTAACCAAAACATGGGTCCAAGGGAAACACACATAGCCCAACTCATATATGCCATTATGGGCCTATAGGAGAAAGATTAGGGCCCAACATAAAGGCCACTAATCCCATATATTGTGGTGGCCTAGTGGGCAGCCCATTGCTCAAATCACATGGGCAAATGTCATGCTCTTAGTCAAGTAAGTTAGGCCTACAACCCGGCCTAAGTATAAAGTTGATTTGGTGGGCAACCAAGGGCCCATATACTTGTGTAGTCTGGCCCACTAATCCAACACAATAGTATGGTAAAAATGGCCCAAGAGTTCAATGGGCCTATCTGGAAAGTTCCAGCCCAATTGGGCCTAAAGAGTTCAACAACTAGCTACATTCATGGACCCAATTAAATCAACTGTGGTGGGCCTCAAAAGTGCATTTATTAAGCTCAACATTTAAGGAACTAAAGGTATAAATTATTACCTCTAAGATTCTTCACAATGTGTTGGGCCCCACTCCTCAAAATTTCAGCCCAAAGGCCAAGCATAATTATGACATGTTGTTGTCCTAAATTTGGGCACTCCATTGGAGTGGGCCCAGGGCCTATAAAACTCTAGGAATTGAGGGCCAAGGTCCCTCATCATGCATACAATAAGAGGAAACCCAAAAAGGTGGCCCACCATCAGAGGAAACATTTTTGAATTATAATTTTTATCAAGGCATATTGCTGGACTGCACAGCAGAAAATTCTGGCAAGCCAACCATCTTGGCCCATTCTTTTGGATGCCCAAATGGGGTCAGTTGGGGCTGAAATTTTACAGAGTGATACTTAAATAGGTGGGACACACCCCCACAAAATTTCAGAAGTTTTTGATATTCCTAAGTATTTTAATTAATTTGAACAATACAGTTTGTCCAGAAAATCGGACAGACCTGGACGTCCCAATGTGATGGGTTAGTCCGGACCTCGCCACGGTGTGCACAGGGGTCCATTGACTCTAAAATTTGGTAGGTAGGTCCCACCATGGGTGGAAAATAATTTCACAAATTTTTATAATTTTTAGACATTTAAAAATATTTTAATTTATTTAAAGAAATCAATCTATCCTGAAAATCGGACTGATCTGGACACCATATTGTAATGGGCCGGTCCAACCACCACCATGGTGTGACAGGTATCCATTAGCCTCAAAATTTTGTATGTTGGTCCTACCATGAGTGAAACATCTCCCTGTAAATTTTCATAATTTTTAGATACCCAAAAATATTTTAATAAGTTTCAGAATTCCAACCTGTCCAAGGTGGAATGTTGCTGGAACAGTGCAGAAAATTCAGACTGTCCACCTCCCTTGGACCACACCTTTGGGACCACAATGAAGGTCAGATGGGGCTGAAATTTGGTATGGTTGTAGGTGGGTCATAAGGCTACAAGAATCATATATTATTTTATTTTAGTATTCCCACTAAAGACCCATAAATCAGACCCCAAGGTGGCCCAAAAATCTGTCCAGGTAGATTTGGACAGCAACATGTAATAGAAATGATTGAAATATAAACATGGTTTTCCATAGGATTTAACCCCAGGAATTTGTGTGGTGGACCACTCCAATGGGACCCACAAATGTCCAGACCTTCCCCATCATCAAATACCCCTTGCATGTGTCCCATTTAGGTGGATTTTGGGGCCACATGTCTAAGGATGGACCGCTATGGGCGTCCAAGCTCCATGGTTGGTCCGGATTTTTGTTGGCCTACAAGGTGGGCCACACATGTAAGATCAGAATTCTATCATAAAGAAAAAAATAAAAATAAAAAATAAAGAACCGGCCACAAGAGGAGGAGCTCCGTCACATTGAGGCCCTCCCCTTCATCAATCACACCATACATTTCTTCTATTAATATGTTACAACAAAGATCCACCACATGCATGTTCTAGATTCAAGATCAATGGTTGGGATGCTATCTCAACCATGATTCTAGGGTCTAGATGACCTATCATGCTATGGAATCCAAATAATCCTCCATGATGAGGGCCTATAAAGGGGAAACCCCATGCATGGACATGCATTCATCAAATAGGCCATTTGGCCACAACTAAGGGGTGATGTAGGATCTCCACCATGGATTGGTGGGTCCTACACTTCCCACAAAAGAGATCTAAGGATATGAAATAGAAATCCTAAGTCCTAGGAGTACACCCACCTTAGATTGCTCCAAACTTGGACCTCCTAGCTCCTAGTGCACCAAGGGATCTATATCAATGGGTGAGATTGGATTTAGATGGTTAGATTTAGAGGATTAAAGGGGAAATGGGGCTGGAGAAGAGAGGGAGATGGAATGAAAGTTACTGGAGAAGAAGAGAAGAGAAAGAGAAATGAGAGGGAAAGAGAGGGAAAAACTTTTTAAAGTAAGTAATCATAACCTATGGTGACAATAATAATGTTGGTAGGGTAGGTTAGGTGTGGGTAGTGTTTATTTCATATAATAGTGTAGTGTGTGTATGTGGTGTGCATGGAAAATTGTGCCATGGAGATGGTCCACATGCATTTGTATAAAAAGTGGGCCACATGATGAAATGCTCATAACTTTTGATCCATAGGTCGGATTGACGCACAAGATGCGTCGTTGGAACCGCAACGACGATACGAACGAGATGGCATAGGTCTCGGGTCGATCCAAGTCAGGTCTACGTGACCGAACTCAAGGTGACTGCAAACACAATCCGAGGGTCGCGAGTCGCCGGAATTCGACCGGTAGGACCGCGAGACCATGATGAACAAGATACATACTCACACACACATACACACATAGGAACTTGGGTCGGGTCTCACAGATTAAATCTGTCGCTAATGAAAAAAGTCCGTCGCTATGCTCGTCATTCTCGAATATCCGTAGGCGGAACGTCAGGGAGTTTAGTGACTTACCACAATTCATCGCTAAAATCTGATTTACGACGTATTTACGACGGATTTTGGTCCGTCGTACTACTGCGACGGATAAAATCCGTCGTAATTTTTGATTTGGCGACCCTTTAAAATTTCTGCCTGAAATACCTGGTGGCGCACTTTTCAGCTGCTTTTGCGACAGATCATGGTCCGTCGTAAAAGGACTTGCATTAACATAAATTTTTTTTTTTTCATTTTTTTAAGACTATGGTGGAAATTTTAGTTTTTTAATAGTCTAATAATTATTTTTTAATAGAATTTCAGTGGTTTAATTGTACATATTTGTATCGAAGATTATTTCTTAACAATTGATTGAATGAAAAAAGAAAATTTATTTTGTTTTTATATCAAATGAGTGAAATTTTTATTTTTATTTTTTTAATTTAAAACTAATATTTAAATGATTTGTAATATGATATGAAAATGAATATTGAGAAGTTTATAAAATTGAACAATGTTTGAGAAATAAATTAGATTTTGAAAAAATGAAAATTGTGATTTAATAAAAATCTATTTTGTGGGAAGAAAAAAGAATATTTAATAAAGTCGATAAATTTGAAAAAAAAAGCACTTGATTTTGAGAAAAAATAATATCCTGAAAAAGAAAATTAAATATATTTTAAAAAATGTGAAAATTTTCACAATGTTGAAAAATGAAAATATTTTAAAAAAGAAAATGAGAGTTTGAAATTTGGAAAAAAATAAAATAAAATTGTGAAGTTCAATAAAAATTGACAAGTTTGAATAAAATGCATTAAAAAAAATGGAGAAGTGAAAAAGAATTGAAAATTTTAAAATAAAATGATATTAAAAAATCAATACTTTATCACAAAACATACAATTTGAAACGAAAAATAAATAAGTTTAAAAATTTTGTGATTTTGAAAAATAATTAAAAATGTTCGAAATTCAAAATTAAAAGAAAAAGTTATTTATAAAAACACTAAGATTTTGAAAAGTTGAAAACAACATGATGCTTTTGAAGAAAAAAAAAATCGACATTTTGGAATTTTTGGGATAAAATTTAAAAATTGTGAAAATTTAAAATATTTTGAAAAAAAAATAAAGAATTTGTATGTTATTTTATTTTTTAAAATATTTTATAATAAAAATGATATTTTGTTAAAAGTTTTCAAATAAAAATTAAGAGAAAAAATATACATTTTGAAAAAATATTATTTTTAAATGGAAATTGAAATTTATCTGTGAAAAAAATATCTTTTAATAATTATTAGGCCCATACACTAATTGAACATTTAACTGTTTTGGACAATTGAATTAGTCCAGATTGAAGAGTAAATAATTTCATCCATTATGTTCATCCATTCATTACAACAAATTATACTTTTTGCAGCGATTTTTTTAGTGACGAGTCTAATTTCATTAGGAAATGCAATTTTTTACAACGACATTTCAAGTCGTTGCAAAAAAATAGATTATTTATGATGACAGCTTAAATCGTCGCTAATAGTTGACTTTTTTGCGCCGAGTTTTAATTATCGTCGTAAAACTTGTCGCAAAAAGTTTTTGTATGAATTTTTTACAACGATTTTAACCATTCGTTGCTAATAGCCACTTTTTGTGACAAATTAGGTGTCGTAAAAAAAAGTTTGATTCTGGTTAAGTGGGGCCCATTGTGATGTTTGTGAGAAATCCTCCTAGTCCATCCGTTTGTGAGTTCATTTTAGTACATGTTGTCAAAAATGAACTGTATCCAAAGCTTAAGTGAGCAATACTAAAGGAAAATGTGGTTAGTGAAATTCCTACCGTTGAAATCTTCATGGGTTCAACAGCGATGTTTTTGATAAATCTATCTCGACCATCAGTTTTTTTAGATTATGTTACGACATGGACCTAACAATGATATTGATCCAAACCTCGAGCGGGCCACACGGTAGGAAAATGTGAGGATTGAACTTTCGTCATTGAAACATTGAAGCGGCAACAAAAGTTTTGGATTACGCTAATGTTTTTATAATTGCAGCTCATCCATGTAAGAATAACCTCATGAAGCATATGGGTGTCATATATACATCACGGTGGATCCCGAAAATTTTCAACTATAGGAATTCCCCCACTTATTGTTTCCAGCTGTACAACCCACATGAGTTTTAGATCTGCCTCATTTTTGGGCCTACATTATAAGATGACATGAAAAAATGGATGGATGGAGTGGATTTCTCACAAACATCATGGTGTGCCCCACCTAGCTTGTCGTTGAAGGAAGTTCATGCTAATGACTTTGGCTGCAATCCGCGTCCATTGGAAACAAAAGCCGATTGGCTACTTAACCAGACCGTAGCCAGTCTGGCCACTGATGTGACGTCATCACATTCTTTGGGCCCATCATGATCAATCCTAAAATTATATTTAGAAATGGATGGACGGCGAGGATTGAAACATATACATCATGGTGGGTGCATAGAGCCCTACCAAAGTGATGTTATTTATTTTGGAGAGACAATATGTGAGTTTTGCGTTTGATGTAAAATAGTGGTGACTCATTGATGATAATAGTTACAATGATATAGAGTTATCCAGACCATCTAAATAATGGGTCTAGTCATTAATTGTTAATATTTATATTTTTCTTATATAAAACTATCTTAATCGTCCAGTAAATAGTACCTTAAATGTATGGTTATTTATGTAGTTAATGTTTTAAATTATGGAAAACTCACAATCTGCGGATTTGAAACTAACATCTCATTTCAAAAGAGGGATTTCCGAGGGATTTCCAAATCCCTCTCTTCAACGTGGCCGAGCTCCCCGAAGAATGTCATTCTCTGGAGCCATCGCTCGTCTTCCAGCTCGTGGCCTCATGCAAGCGGTGTGTGGTGGGTTGAATCTTGGAGGGCTGTCTGAGGATCAGGTGAGGAGGCTGAATGAGATGAGAGCGAGAACATGGGCTGAAGAGGAGAGGGTCGAGAGGGAAATGGAGAGACAGCAGATGCCGATAGCAGATCGGAGGATGCTGGAGCTGGCGAGGCTGGCGAGAGATGGTTGATGGGCAAATGTGGTGGTGATGGGTAGATAGTGAATCTTGGATGATGGGATATTGCCAATGTTGTCATATCGCATATGCGATTGCATGCGATCAACATATGTTGTTCGTATATGCGATCGCACAATCGCATATGCCATGGCATATATATATATTTTTTTTTAAAAAAAAAAAAAAAAGAGGGAAAAACATTAGTACACATGATTGGATTGAGTTATTTTACTTATTTCATTATAGTTTATGTGTTTCATTAAGTGATATATTTAATTACTTATATTAGATAAATTTTAACAAAACAATCAACAAGCTACATTAAAAGATAACTAATTATTATAAATTTCAAAGAAAGAAATTTTAATGATAAATGGATAACTTCAAACAACTTACAAGTTATAACTTATAACTCAATTTACAAAAAGTAAGCACAACTTATAAAATACAAAAAATAAACAAAATTGAAATAATTGTAGAGAGATTAGAGTAAGAAAGAAAGAGGTGTAAGAGAGAAAGAGTAAGAGATTTAGAGCTTTGGAGTAAAGAATAGTGAAAATGGAGGGGATATGAGTTTTTTCAATTTGAAAAAATAAAAAATAAAAATAAAAATCTTGCCAAGCATTGGGAAATATGCGATCGCATATGCAGTATGCGATTGCATACTCGCATACACGATCGCATATTTATTGCATACAAAAGTATACCATGGCATACTTGTCAGATCGCATATGCCATCATGGAATATGCGATTTCATCAAAAGTATGCGCATATGCGATCGCATTTGATAACAATGGATACTGCTGGTACATTGCTATAATCTCTCTTCTGGAAATTTTGATTCTTGTTTGAATTTCTTGGTTTAAATGTCTCTGCTCCCTTTTTTTTTTTTTTTTTTTTTGTAAGAACGTATTGTTGGAGATGTGAAAAGTTAACTGCTTTAAAAAAAAAATAAAATTGATGGTGATGATCATTTATGTACAAAGGTCCAACCAAGAATTTGGGCTGTTAATTTTTTGGGGCTTGTTATAGATTGATTGTATTTCTAAGAATCTTTTATCAATCTTAAGCACCCCATCCTTGCCTTAGAAAATGGATGGCAATAAAAAAAGAAGGGCATCTTATTGATGGACCAAATCATCTAATGAAGAATGTATGCATTCTCTTTGATAAAAGGGTCCGTTTTGTTTATAAAAAAATAAATCCTAATGCATTGGTAGAATGACTAAATTAAAGAACACTAACAAATATAAATAACACAAAAGGTCTCTTGTGATCTATGGATTTCTATCAGTTATCAAATTGCTAAGGTTTCTCCATGTGAAGTTTGAGAGTCTTTGAATCTAGTTATAGAAGACAGAGAATATACCTCATTCTGGATGTCTGATGATCTATTCAAGGATTCTAAGGAAACCTTGAACGCATTTGGTTTAGTCTGCTGTTCCATGCAATCACTGGACTCATTGAATAAGAAAAATCTGCCCCAGTCATGGTGAGCTTGTAGAAGTCACTGCTATTTAAAAGTCAGGGGACGAGAAAACCTGGATCCAGTAAGTCTCTATATCTAAATCCCTCATTATTCATGCCCTTAGTAACATGATTATTCTAAAGGAGGTGCTGCTACTGAAAACTTGTGCATTCAAGTCATAATTCACAATGATATGCATTCAAGTCATAATTCACAATGATATGCATTCAAGTCATAATTTCAATTTTACCTAGGTTTCCCCACTAGTTAATGGAAGTTGCTGACATCACAATACTGTCCTCATAAGAGGATTGCAAGTATGAGCATTATGCAGACACATTGATGGCCGAGTTGTTGATTATGGTTGAAAAAATCCAACAGGTAGTTGTAATCATGGGCTCGATCCTGACAAAGCTTGATGGCATCCTACCTAATACTTTGTGTGGGCTGTTGTAGGGCATAGTCACAAAATGATTGGCTGGTGTCTTGAACATACATTGCATTAAGCATGTGAAGATGGTGATCTTTATGGATGGGGATGGGGTCGGTATGGAAATTGGGGCTTAGGTGACAGAAATGATCGCCTCTTGCTGGGGAAAGTTTCTGCTGTTGAAGTATGTCGATTAACTCCCCAAGATTTATCACTTTTGCACCGATCCATTTTCAATTTCATATAGTCACTTAACATTTTTGGCACATGCTCGATTGAATATCTTCTTTTGTGATTGTTTGTGTTACTAGAAATAGTTGTCTTTACCTGGCTGGGTATCAAATTTGAGGTGAATTACTTTATTTCATGTGGTATCTTGTTGAATTTTATTCTTTGTATTGGATTCTAATATATGCATATGCACCTCTTAGTAGCACTATGGTCCAGCTTTGTCAAGCATTGTGAAGGTGAACTTCCATCGGGGCCAAAGTTCTTTCAACAAACTGAACCAACTCTTTCATCCTTCCTTTCCCTGTCACACTTCAACTTAGTTCTTCTTATGTATGGCTAGATACACTCATTTTATCTATCTGTATGTCTATAAGAGTAGTTTTATATGTGTTTTGTTCTATATTTTTTGTCGTCATTAATTCATGAAAGAGGACACTTCCCAAGAGATCATAGTATATATTTCTCAAATTGTGAGGAGACTGATTTTCCACAAACCTTTAGTTCTTATCTTGATTCCAATATCTGGCCAATTTCTGACATTCTTGCGGTGTTTGTCCTTGTAATGTTCTACTCTTCACCGAGCTGGTCCTTGACTAACTCCTATGTCTTGTGATTTATCTGGTCCTTGAGTGACTTCTTCGTGAAGAGATTTCCTTAGGTGCACACTCATGTTCAAATACATCCAGGTGTTTTCCATTTTCATATGAATAGATCTATATGTTTATGCATGACCCAAGAAGCCACACTACATTGAAAATTGGGGTGCAATGTGCTTTAACATTTGCTTGGACCAAGCATATTGACATACTGCCAGTTTAGTGTAGGGAAGGTCTAAATAGAAACGTTTTTTTTTTTTTCCTTTTTCTTTATATGAGCCAATTGCAAAACTTGACTGAAGGATTCTGGAGAAAGATGCTCATAAACTTGTATCAAGCTTTCACATCAAATCATGATATTAACCAAGTATCTGAAACACATCATTATGTCTAGTTTTTTTATGTGTTTTGTTCTATATTTTTTGTCGTCATTAAAATGGGTTATATGATTGATTTTCATGAAGGCAGACACTTGTGCATTCAAGTCATAATTCACAATGATATGCATCTAATGGTTCACCGAACATGTCATGCTCATGTTGTGCTTTGTATGCTATTAATAAAATGGGGGGTTTTAAATGATTTTCATGAATTCAATTTAACAGAAAACCATTATTTGATAAGGTCTTGTCATGTCCAATCATTTTTCCTTTGGTACTTATTTCATCATGGTTCTGTCATCTTTGTTTGGCTTAAATGATTTCAGATATCAGGTGGTTGGAGACACACTATGGCAATCACATCTGTATGGAAAACTTTATGGCTGGGGATGGAATAAGGTTGGAGTTTTCTGATCTCCCCTCTCCATCATTGATCTCTTGAATTAAGTGAAGTCCCCAACATAGGGATACAGATCTAGCAGCCATCATAAATCATTTCAACTGGTACAAATGAAAAGAGTTGTAGCAAAGTTTGTACATGTCAGTCTGGGGTACGCTTAATCCCTTGTCCTCTGTAAGGTTTAGGAACTGGTGCATGTTGGACACCATTTCACAAATGCTGCCAGTGCTACAAGTATTTGATTGGTGCACGTGGTGATGGATCAAGACCATTTAATCAGTGGGCCACCTCTTTGATGAGCCATAGTGCAAAAATCAAGCTCCTTGGCAGCTCGTAGCTGTCTAATCCATCTGTCTTTGGACAGCTGGTGGTAGAAAATAGTTTAGAGCAGTTGTCTAGAACTATCTGATTAATGCACAAGCATTGGCGCCATCCATGAGGTTGTTGGTCCAGACTGATTTCCAAAGTATGACATTGGTACAAGTTATAGTGGTGGTTCTATTCACTAAATGGCACCTGATATGCTTTGGATATGCTATATTTGCATGAGATCAGATGTTTCCTTGAAAACACTGCTAATATTTCCAATATATTGTCTCCCATACAGTTTGGACAGGTTGGTGTTGGTGACAATGTTGACCACTGCTCTCCAACACAAGTTAAATTTCCACATAAACAGGCATGGTCTTTTTCCCAAGCTCACCAAACTTGTTAAGATAGTGTTTTTAGCAATACTATTTTGGTCCAGGAACTCTTATCCTTTTCAGTTCTTTGGTTGAGAGTTTTTATATATAGATAATCTACCTTAAAACAATTTATTAGATCTATTTGTAGAAAGTATTGCAGATCTCGTGTGGATGGAGGCATACACTTGCTGTTACTGATAGACAAAATGTTTTCTCATGGGGTAGGGGTACAAGTGACCAGCTCGGACCTGGGGATTCCGTTGACTAGTACGTCCACTGTTTGAAGTAGTAAGTTGTAATGTGCTTTGATTATCTACCATGACGTACAAATTCCCATTTTTTCAAGTTTTTAAATCTGTGTATCAGGTATCATATTGTTCACCACCAATACAACCTGTCTTGCCCGTGTCGGGCTATTTCAGGCTGATATGGTCAGATACAGCCATACTGTTCATGAGCGATACCGGTGCC
The DNA here is from genome assembly GCA_030180095.1 of Magnolia changhungtana. Taxonomy (NCBI): domain Eukaryota; kingdom Viridiplantae; phylum Streptophyta; class Magnoliopsida; order Magnoliales; family Magnoliaceae; genus Magnolia; species Magnolia changhungtana. Next base: position 126,890 of record JASAUF010000111.1, read on the forward strand.
TATTTGGCAATAGGCATCGGTTTCAGACAATACTTTATACCTTGCATTTTTTTTTGTTCTTTTTTTTGGTAACATAGTAAAATGTTTAACTTGACAAGTGACAAAAAACCAACTGTGCTGATTGTGAAAGTGACGCTGCTAAGCAATGTGAGAAAGAATCCATGATCATATCTAGCTTTTAGTTGTTGGACTCCTCTAGGATAAATTATTTCGACAATACTTATCCTAGGTGTGCAGAAAGTCCTATATCCTCTACGTGATTTTTTTTATTTTTTATTTTTTGCATAGCCTTTCGTTTTATTAAGTTTTATTAGTGGCCCACCCCGGTGCATTTTGCACTGCATATATCGTTGTTGTTGCCAAGCAAAACAGGAATTCTCACAAAATCTTGGCAAAAGTTCGACGACTGGTTGCCCATCTGACGTGAACCCTCCTTTCTTGTGGCATGAGACTGGAACCTGCTCATGTATCACTGCCATGCAGAGTTTATTACTAAAATACGTACGAATATAATTTTATGCCCGATCTATATGTTGGCTGATATGTGTTATATACTTGAAATGCCTTTTCCTGGTGCATTAGACTCGAGTAGTAGGTCAAATAAACATAATTGAACACCAATTAATGGCAGTACAGTATCATAACATAAATCTGTAGCCATACATTGGCAATTATTTTTCCTTTTTCTTTCTTATAACTAAGAATGGAGAATTTGCTTCACTTATTGATTGGACACCTATTTATTGTGGTCAATTGAACAGTCTGAACTAACTCCGTTCTCATACCTGAAACTGTAGAAATATTCCCAAGATTGTAGTGGCTTTGAGCGCCGATGGATCTAGTGGCAAACAGATGGAATCCTCCAAAGTCGAGGCTTTATCAGGTTCTTACTCTTTTCCTTCTCACTCCTTTTCTACCTCATCATATGCTTTGACTGTCAGCTTTACTTGCATTGCTGATTGTTTATAAGCAGGGAAAGTCTGGGTTTCTCCATCAGAAAGATACGCAATTGTTCCTAATGAAACTGTAAGTGCCGCTTTCTTGTAGCATCCATTGTCATATGAGATTTCTGTGAAGATAAGTGCCCACCATGTTTACAAGTGAAGAATGCAATGGTGAACTACTTTATTGGCTATTTATGCTTGTTCTAACACCTTGAGTATGCCTCACCTTGCTAGAGGGCCATTTGCCCCATGCCTTTTAAAACACTAGACTGGTTGAGCTATGAAAGGCCATCATCTTTAGCTTTCATAATTAATAGACATTTCCATATGAACACTGGTACACTTGCATTTGATTTATAATGTGCCCACAACATTTTCTACAGGGCTTGAGCAACTCAACTGTCAACATATTCATTCGTGTGTCTTTTAAAGTCATAACTTAACAGGGTCTTTCCATTTCTTAATATCTCTTATAATTTATAAACAAGATGGGAAGAAGATGTGCTTCAACTCCATTCAACAGGTTAGAACTAGCTTTCTTTCTTAGATAGTGGATCTCATGGATTCTCATTCATTCACTAAATTTGATTTGAACATTTTTCAATTATCTTTTGGATGTGCATGTCATTCATTGTTTCTACTTTATTTTATTTCAACTGTGTTAAAATAACCAAAGATATATCTTGACAGAAGAATTCTTTTTCAAAGATTGGCCGTGTTAATTTTCATGTGTCAGTTTTTCCTGTGTTCTGTTTCTGTCAATTGTCATGTGGATTTTTTCAGGAATTAAACACAAACTAGTATGTTATTATGATATGAATTTGGTTTCTAATGTTTGTTTGCAGCAACTATTGATTTTGTCCCGAAATATGGAGTTTTTCACCAATGGTTATTGCTACCTCATTCAGATTCTTCCTGCTGTTGTTGTTGCTCTGATGTATTTGTGAGGTAAAATCTACAGATTAGGAAAAGTTTCTTGTACTATATCAGTGACCCTTAAAACATATATCTATTGGTCGATAGAGACTTTCAATTCCAACAAGTGGGACCATGGCTGGGTGATCCAGAATACTTTATCTGTTGTATGCTGTCATGCATTAACTATTCCCCAAAATCACTGATCCCTAACACAATCTTACGCTTTCAATTTATGGCCAAATAGATGGATGGTTAAAGAGAGAGAGAGTCTTTTAATTTTCACCACCAAATAGATGGAGGTGCTTGCATCAACCCATCGTAGCCATGTTGATTTGGATAAGGTTACGAGGAGGGATGAGCAGGCAGAGGTAATGTTGGCTGAGCTGTGAGAGATGATAAACGATATGAAGACACGACAGGCTCAGATAGAGGAAATGTTGCATACCCCCATGTCAAAGCAGCCCCAATCACATCCTCAGTTGTAAGTTGAATGTCATATTTAAATTATGTAAGTAGTATAAAATAATCACTAATAGTATTTTATTTTAATAATTTTTACTGATTACTCTTGTAGATTATAAATGTATAAATTTCGCTATATAGTTGACTTGGATATATTGATCAATCAAATGTTGTACATAAAAGATTTAGCAACTCTGCAAATGGAAAAGAAAAACTTATCAATTTGACCTTACCTGACACTGCAAATTCTATTGCCATTGTTTTCAGAGTGTTGTCAACTGGTTGGAGCAATTTATTGGTTTTCTGAAATCCAATGACAGAGAGTGATCTAATTGAAAACAAAATCTTATTTATCTTTATTTTTGTTCATGCTTTGGTAACAAAGAAGTAGAACTCGTGAATCATCATCATCAACATAATTTCATCCCAGCTAAAAACATTTTATGATGTTTCCCTCAATTTTTATGCCACTTTTGATAGATTTACTTGTACGCTTCAGGTCATTGGAGTTTTGGTGCAAATTTTGCTTGGAATGAATACATCTTTAATTATATATTGGCAACATACAGGAAAATTTAAGTAATACATCTTTAATTTTGGCATTTTCTTCATGGTTACTCTTATTGAAAATTGCATGTTTAGGAGTGCAAAGTCCAGTTCTCTTTTCATTATCTGTAAAATACAAAAAATTTCAATACTAACTAAGAAACATGGTTCAAGGTTTCAATTCTTAATGGATTCATCATGGGAGGAAGGGTTGGACTTTCCATCCATGGGAAGTTCCGAGTTGCTACAGAGAATTCGGAACTTACTCTCCATTTTATAGAACTTGAAATTGTTATAGAATTTTGCACCTTTCAAAGTAGAATATGGCAAAGATGGTAAAATTGTAAATCTGTGCCCATATGCATTGTTGGAGAAACTAAAAAAACCTCCTCATTCTCAGATTGCATTGTGGAATATGCATCCATTATTCAAAGAAAGGGCGACATTCTAAGTACTCACACTCTCTCCTTGCTAGCTAAATTGGTGAGTCTTCTTTCCTTCATACTATATGATTTATTGATTGGACAGTTCATCATGTTGGGCATGGTTTGATTTTTCTATTTGTCTCAAATATCATTTGGATCACATGGTTATAGAAATTGGACTAATGGTTACAAAATGGACCTTTTGTCAAAGGTGGGGAAACATTCTCAAGATTCCCAACTTCATGAATTGGGGAATTTTAGATTTTTTTTTTAATTGCTAATTGCATGATTTATGTCCTTTTACTAATTGGCAATTAGTGAATTTATCAAGTAATGTCAACCCAAACACATTAATTGCCAAATTCAAGGATTTGACAGTTAAAAATTTGCCAGATTCATGAATTTGGTGTGCATCCAAACAGGCTCGTAAAATGTCCAGCACGTTATAATTAGGCTTTTTGGTTGCTGGCTTCTAAGCACATGTCATGGAAGCAGTTCATATGCACATTTTCTTGGAGCATCTTATTTGCAGCCTATGAAACTCTTTAATTCTGCACATCTATTTTCAGGTGAATTCTGTAAAGTTCAACGAGTATGGATCTGTGGTAGTATCAGCAGGTATGATCGTTCAGTGCGTGCATGGGACTGCAGATCTCACAGCACAGAGCCAATACAGGTTCCTCCTCCCCCTCGCCACTTCTTCAACAGCTGAAATTTGAGTATGTAGCAGTCCTAACTAAGCTCATTTTAATGTCCTTGCTATGTTTCACAAGTTCATCATTGATGTGTGGCAGATAATCGATACATTTTTCGACAGCGTGATGTCTGTTTGTTTGGCAAAAAGTGAAATTCTTGTTGGAAGCGTTGATGGAATTGCTCACACATTTTGACATTCATATTGGTAGGTATGTAGCATCATAGTAGGGAGGCCTAAGGAGTCCTATTTTTTTGAGACTTCTCATTTCATTTGGGGTGTCATTATTTGCCTTTTTCCTAGTATAGTACCCTATTACTTTCAAATTAGTTTCTAACGCATTTATGCTAATACCTTCTTGCTGCCATAAACTAGAGAGCTTGTTGATGACTTGGGACAGCCTGTCAATTGCATTTTGATATCAAATGACGGAAATTGCATGCTAGCAAGTTGCTTAGATTCTACTCTATACCTTTTGGATAGGTAATATCCTTTTTATTTTTTTCAAATTAAACCTTATAGTATGTTCTTCTGGTATCTGTGCATTGATGGATGGCTATGGCAGGTCTATGGGGGAATTACACTATACCAAAATCGTTTAACTGAAACAGTTACAAGTTTGGTTCAGAAACGGCTTGAAGCCGTTTCCGATTTGAAATGGTATTCAACTATACTTGAGCCATTTTTTATTTGAAATTGAATTCAACGGTATATGTATTATTTCCACTGTTTTGTTGGTGTGTCCCAATCGAGTGTTGGATATTCTTATTTTTTATTATTATGTTTTATTATTTTATTTTAAAACAGATAAACAGAAGGGATTCGATAAGTAACCTCTGAGTGGACCCACAAGGCCCAAGAGGCGCATTTATTTATATCTGCCGCAGACCACCGATTCATTTTCAGCCCTTTCTTACGCCAAAAGCTCCCAAACCCTATTTCATTGAACTATTGCATTGGTGACAGGTGCTGAAGGATGGACTTGCAACTTTACATGTTCCTTATGCATATGGATTTGCAATTATCTTGCTCACTGTTATTGTGAAGGTGGCTACATTGCCTTTGACAAAGAAGCAGGTGAATGACTCCATTGCCACTCTAATATATAGAAAAGCAAATGTTGACTTCTAATTCTTAAACATGTTAAATATAATGTTTTTATTGTAGATTGACTGTGAAATACTGGGAGGAGTGTATCTTCTTATTTACAAGACATCTCATGCATGAACAGTTTTCAAGAATTAGTTTTAGCTTTTCTTTTCTTTTTTATTTTTTAATTCATTTGTACTGATTGGATTTTAGTGGGTGGGTTTCTTATTAGCTTGGACTCTTGAGCGAGAAATGGGAAAAACCTTGATGGTAGGTTGGGTATGCAAATCCACATGTTCTTGTCATAAGTTATCTATCGATGCAGGTTTTGGGTTTCGTACTACATTATGTGCTATTTCATGTTACTATATTCTTAACTTCTGTTTAAGTTTTCTTACTCATCGATTGATGGTAGCATTCTCTTCCACTACATTGGCAATGTTGATGCCATTGTTCGTAAAGTAATATTTCTCATCCATTGTCATGTACATTTGAGTAAACCAATTTTCATCTAATTTCAAGGAATTCAGTTTTTTTTTTTTTCCAAAGAATTTTACAGTTATTCTCTTCCGCTACAGTGGCAATGTGGATGGATGGCATGATCTCCACTGGAGTAAATAAGGCATTACATATAGTTGCTAGTATATTATTTAAATGGATTTTAAATAATCATCATGGTGAACCCTGCAAATTTAAGGGTGCTCGTCTCTCTCCCAACAGTTTCCTTTATTGTGGCCCACTTGAATAATAGGTCAGCTTGATTTTTTAGCCCTATGGCTCTAGGCCTAAGTGAGATTACACATTTGGTGTTGTAATCTAATGGAATCTTCAGTTGTCATGTTATTGTGATAGGTGTCCATGATGGGCTTTTCAAATTGGGTTAGTGTTTTCCAATGCTAGGCCAACGAACTTGGGTCCGAACCCAAGTTGCATGCCCTAGACCAAGCATGCACTGGGCCCAACACTTCTTCTTTACTTTGTAATGGGTGCCACTTGCTAGTTAACTATCATAGTAATAAAAAATCTGCATATTTGCAAATTGCTTTGAAACTGAAATTCACTCTTTTGGGTCTATGTATCTTCTTTCAATATGATTCAGTCCACTTGATCTATTTGATGATATAGATATACCAATGCAGAGAAAATCTTTGTTTCTTTTTTTTGGTAAATTGAAATTCATTACATGCCCACTTTATCAATTATAATATTTGGACTGCAACATTTCAGGATGCAGGGGGAACTTGGTGCAAATGCTATATTGGTTGTGTCAATTGCTGCTTGTAAAGCTGGTGCTGCTGAAAAGTGAGGCAAGTTTTTTCTTTTTTCTTTTCTTTCTTTTTTTTTTTTTTTTAAATATGGTTATTGCCAAGCTGACTTGTTTTTAAAGTCATGCCCCAGGCGATTTTTTCTTAAAGGAGACTAGTTTTGGCACTTAGATTAGGGATTGTTTGAGGATTATTGGACATTGGAAAGAAAAGCTACTGTTTTGATTCATTGGAGCCTTGGTTTTTCAATTACTGAGTTTTTCTTACTTCTATTTTTCATGGCTGGATACTTGCCAATTTGTTTTTGTTTCAAAAATCTACTACGAACAATCGCCCTGTGTGATCTTATACACTCTTTTAATGTCGAAAGGTGTCCGATATGGTTACTTCTCATACAACATTTCTTACTGTGGTGTTTCTTCTAAAGTTAGTTTAGAGTGGTATTATTTTTGTTAGTTCATAATTGATACATCTGATTGAGATGCTTTTGTCTGTTGCATCTTCTATTGTAGAATCCAAACATGTGCAAATGCTGTTTCCACCTGTTATAGGGACGACTGTCTTTCTCGTCTCTGGTTGGTGGGTTTCTTTCTTTTTGTTGTTGTTGTTGTTGTTGTTGTTGTTGTTGTTAGAATGACAGTTTAAGATGATTGTGTACAAAACTCGCTTGAGTTCTCCTTGAAAACTGCTTTGTGGTCTGAATGTTGAGAAAGGTCCTTGAAATGGTAATTTGAACTTGATTACTTCAGTATGTTACAGAACTTCTGATAAATGAAAGTTGAAATAAGCATTTAACATGCTATTTCTAATGAGTATCTGTCAGATTGTTTTCTATATTTGGGTTATAGGTGGGAGATTAATTTTTGATAGTTCTGTTTTGCCTATAATCTGTATAGGCTCGTGCCCGGTGTCCTAGACAGCCATGACATGATTTACATTGCAAGATAGAAGGCCCCGCTGCTTATGATGTAATGACAAATTTTGAAGTGTTGGAGAAAGGCTACAAAAAGGCGAGAATTCAGGCTTAAAAAGGTCACGCATTGGCATGATGATGCTTTACTAAAGCTAGATCGTATTTCATGTAGATCATTAGACGCTGGGGGACTAGTAATTACAAGCACATCATAAGCACCCCAGAACTCAGTTTTGTGTTCCTTCTAGTGAGAATAGAACACTTTCAGCCGCTTCTGGAAGTTATCAAGAATGATCGTGTAAGCACTGGGTACCCTAGCAACATTTTTGTCAGAAGGTTTTGCATTGCCATTTCGATGTTCCGCCATTGAAGCTATGTCGGATCTAGAACAACTGAAATCCACAACAAACAAAATAGAAAAATGCAGAGATAACTACAAATTTCAGAGAAGGTATGTCTTTTCTTTCCTTTCACTTCTATTTCACGAATAGAATATAGTTCATCTGCAAATTACAGTTTTTTAAAGGATTTAAAACTTTAAAAAAAAAATGAAAACTACTGGTTGGAGTGGGCCACTTGGGTCATTTCCTCTTTTATTGAATTGAGTTGTTACCAATTTTGTGAATAGGATTCTTATGAAATAATAGTGTGAATTATTTTTTGAATGACTATCAGGTGTAAGATTAAAAAAATATTAATAATAAATTATCGATATATTTTTTTATTTACAGATATTTTAGAGACGGACCAAATCCGTTGCTAATTTCTGAACATTCAAAATCAACAACGGATTTTAGGTCTGTCGCTTACTCATATTAGCGACGGACCTTATCCGTCGCTAATTTCTCATCGTTGAAAATCAACGACGGATATGAGGTCCGTCGTTTTCTCATATTAGCGACGGATCTTATCCGTCGCTAATGTTTTTAGTGATGACTAATTTTTTGAATATTACCGACGGATTTTTTATTTTTTATGACGGATTTTATCCGTCGCTATGATGCGACGGACCTTATCCATCGCAGATTAAACGACGAATAAAATCTATCGTAAAATAAAAAATGACCCAGTAAACAGCGATGGACCCAGCGACGGACGAAGTCCGTCGTTTATTTGGTTTTACGACAGATTTGGTCCGTCGCAAAACAGTGATTTTGGCGTAGTGACTCCACATGCTATGAATAAGGATTGATTGAGTTTGAGACTATATCTATAGTCCAGACAATCAGTACCAGACTTGAAATCATGGTTGAGATTCATTTCGCCATGTAGGATGTGTTTGATGAACCCGAGTAGTACTTCAGTTGGCGACAGTGGTTAGGCCACGCGAAGTGCTTATGCACTTCATGTCGTTCAATTGATTGTGCGCTTGAGTTAGTCAGGCTCGTCAAGTAACCCGATATGTCTAATGTAGGTTCACCATGTTTAGTCGCTACTGCGTGAACCTAAGGTACCAAACTTACCAGTGGAATCCCGTTAACCATAGTACCTCGATCCGCTAAGACTCATGAGCCGGGCATGGTGGTATGGGACACCGTGGTCGAGCTGTCGGCCTACGCTAGGGTCACGTGCCTCCCCGTAGTGACCAGTGAGTAACCAGACTCGTGAGCCGATTATGGTGATATGGGACACTATATTCGTGCTGTCAGCCTACATTGATAAGGTGATAGGGAAGCGGTGTAACCTTTGTGTGTAATAGCCTTGGCAGCCCTTTGTAGTGACCTCGAGCATACTCTGAATTTGTGGTGAGGCGACGAGTTTTGCCGCAGTGTATAGAGTATGAACTAGGCCTGTATCTGTATAGTGATGAACCATTAAAAAGGTGATGGGGGAGTGGTGTAACTTTTGTGCATAATAGCCTTGACAGCCTTTACAGTAACCTAAAAACACACCATCGTATGAGATTAACTAGGATTGATGACCCTAGAATGGATTATGTTTGGGAATGATACAAGAGAGGTACCTTAGTTTCCCAATACTGCTGTTTGAAATGGACTAATAACTACTAGGTAATCATGCTCATCATCGTACTGTATGTGCCTGGTAGATGTGGAGCATTGAGGGATGAACGCATTCACGAACGTAAGATGGTGTTGTGTGAGGGTGGTTTGGCAAGGGCATTCATCATGTCATTTCATACTTGTATTTAATAAGAGTACTTAGGATTATTTGATTGTACTGCTTTATCATTACTGCTTGACTGAATTAATAACATGTTAACATATGCTTTATTGTTCCACTGAGTTAGCTAATCACTCCCACGTTACGGGATGGTGTTGTACACACCAACCAGACTCTGTCTCAGGTATAGATGATACGTCGATTCAGGAGGCGGAGCCAGACTATGATGAGGATCAGGACGAGTTCTCATACATGCAGTACTCTGACGGCTTTGCTTAGGCTGGCTGGATCACGGTGATTTCAAGATATATTTGTTTTAGTTGTGTTTTGATCTTTTGATTCAAAAACAATACATGTATATGGTTACTCAGTTAGTGTTCATACTCTGGAGATCGAGATGGTTTTGTTCCTTTACATACCTTATATATACAGTTTCAGTCTTCCGCTTGCCTTTATACAATTGATCTGGAGTATGAATTACTATTTTGGTATAATCTCACTCATGTTTATTGCACTGATATAGACAACATTCAATCATCATCATCTATGTTGCATAAGTGATGTTCTGGAACTCGAGAGTTAAGTTGCTACTTGACCCTCGAATTTCAGGGCGTTACAAGTTGGTATCAGAGCATGATTTGGATTAAACCGAACCTGAGTTATGTTCCCACGACGTACGCTGATGCATTACAACTTAGGAGGGTGCGAGAAAAATATAGAAACAGCCCTAGGTTTTCCCGATTTCACCATTTGGCGAAGTTCATTGAAAACGAGCGTTTTGATCAAGCTCGTACTCGATCCTGATCGCACGAGTCGATCCTAAATCACTTCTATACCGTCTATTGATGTGTCTAGATCACAATACACCTCATCCTAGTAGTCAAAGATCTGTAAATGCAAGTATGTGTCCGTAAGTGCCCGAAACTGCCTGAAATTGAGTGAATCGGGGTCGGGGGCCTACCCACATTAATCTAGGGGTGCCCAGGGTTTTTTGGGGCCTAGGGGACAGGAGGATCTCGCCCATGGGGCAGGACCTCAAAATCTAGACAGTTGGTTGGCGAGGCCTCACCGGAATTTGGGCTGGGCTGGGCCCGTGGCTTGGGCCGATCGCGTTGGGTGGTCTAATAACCCCCCTGACATAGCTCCCGTCCATTCTCTCTCTTCCAAAACCCTACCTCCTTCACAAACCTCCCCTCTAAGCCATTTTTTCTCTCTTAACTTGTTATTTTCTCTTCAAAATCGCCCTTCCAATCGTCTTCTCTGCTAGTTTCGATCATAACTCACCCATTCCCATCGTCCACAGCAGTCCTTTCCTCCCTTCCCTCTCTGTTTCTCTCATTTGGGCTCCCACATGCCCCATTTGAAACTCTAAAACGTGTAAGCTCCCCAAGTCATCTTATCTCTCCATTTTCCTTCCCCATTCATTATCTTTTGGGCCCTTGCAATACCTGTTGAGCCTCCTATCCGTGGAGAACTCACATTTCCAGCCTCTTCTTTCTTTTTCCTACATTTTCCATGGCCTTTCTCGTAATTGTCTCGGCCATTTTCTCCATCTCGCCCATCCTTTCTCTTATGGGAAAGAGAAAGAGCGCTGCTAATGAGGCTGGGCCTAGTCGCCCTACACGTTCAAGGCGGCCAAGAGGAATCGCCGCTAGCTCAAGCTTTGCCCGGGAATTTCGAACGAAGCGAGACCTTGATCCTCGGATCCCTGCTGAACGAGCTCAGTTGGCGGCACTACCTCATGGGGTTTATGAGGACCGTAGGGTTCTCTTTGAAGCCCAGGTAGATGGATGGCTCTTTAGTGTATACTACTTGTTTGAGCAAGTGGAGGCGGCTCACTGGGGTCTGCTATTTGAGGCCAGAGGTCACGCCAACCCTGGTACCATTCGAGCCTTCTACGCCAACATTCGTGAGCTTACACTGGAACCTTTGTAGTTCCGGCTCTTAGTTGGGGTGGATCTGTTTATCACTGTTGATGTGGAGTGATTGCGCGACTTATTAATATGCCCCTTGGTGACGTTCATGCTAGCGAACAGAATCTAGGGACTGTTCGTGAAAAGGATCGTCGCACACGTTACCTTTGTGGTGGCCGATTGGTTGAGTGACAGCCGAACAAAAGTCTACTAGTGTCCCACATGTCAGACGATTTCTGCCTACTACATCATATCTTCACATACAACCTCTACACTAGACACAGTAATCGCAGCGAGTGCACGCGACTTATGGTAGACTTTCTGTACCAATTGGGGTAGAGGGCGAACTTGTGCGTGCCTACATTCGTGTTGCGACAGATCATGAATATTGCACGCTCAACCAGGAGCTCTAATTCGCTTCCCTTCAGCCGACTCATACGCAGGATTGCATGGGAGTTTGGCTACAGTCTGGGGGTGGAAAGGCCAGCACCGATCCACCAAATCGATGAAAGTACTCTCCATCAAATGGAACTTGGGGCACGGCGACGACGTGCCCGACATGAGGAGAGTGAGGATGAAATGGTGAGAGAAGAAGAAGAGACCGAGGATGGGTGTGGCGATGAGATAGAAGAAGAAGAAGAGGAACCTGAGGCCCAGGATACAGAGGAGAGTTCACCTCCTGCGACTCAGGAGCAGGGCACCGATCGGGCTTCTATAGATGCGCGTTTAGCCCATCTCGAGGAAGGCCAAGCCACCCTGCAACAGGAAGTCGGGCGGGTCCAAACCAAGCTCAGCAAGGTCTCTCGCTCCTTGAAGGCCATTCTGTGCTGTCTACAAGACAAGAATACTCCTCCTCCATCGCCTGATTCGGATGCCTAGTCATCCAAGTTATTGTTTGTGGCTATTTTGGTTACCGCATTAGGCGGTTTATGTTTTCATGTTGATGATGTAGTAGTTAGTAGTACGTTTTAAGTGTTTGATGTTGTGGATGTAATTAGCTCGCATTTAATTTTTGTCATGATTCATGTAACTCTGTATTCCATGTATTATGACAATTTTGTGTAAATGAAAAGCATGCAGCCGCTTTTGCTATGAGATGTGTGGAATGCTTGAAGTACTTGTATAATGTGTTGCTATGCTTTATCTCACAAGCGATGTACCCTATGTTGTATAGGGCATGCCACAGAAATCTACGAGGAGCACGGTACCCCTATTGCTCACTGACTCGATGGACCAGACTCCTTCCCGCAGGGGTGGTCCTACGGGCCCAGGTTCTGGCTCTGATCAGCCTCCTGCTGGTCCTACTGGTGGACTACCACCTTATACGCCCCTGGTTCACGAGCAGCACTGGGCATCCTCATCTACACAGCATGACCCACAGGCTGCTCCACCTCCTGACAGGTTTGAGCAGATGATGATGCTGATGTAGCAGTAGCATCAGCAGCTTCTTGCGGCCTTATCGGCTCAGGGTGGCAGTGCGGCTCCACCTTCACCATCTACACAGCCAAAGACCGCAGAGCCTCCTGCTCAGGTTGAGGCTATACCTCCCCCTGCGCCTGCTATACCCCCTACTGGAGATGTTGGTACTCGTGGCCTACTCGAGCGATTTCACTGCTTGAGGCCTCCCGCATTCATGGATTCTCACAGACCCAAGGAGGCTGAGTTTTGGCTAGACCGCATCTCCAAGATGCTACAGATGCTGCACAGTACTGAGGCAGAGTAGGTCGAGTTAGTCACTTTCATGTTCGAGAGGGAGGCCAGTGGTGGGACAGTGTACTGCGGTCTGTCGCAGTGGACTATGTGTGGACTTGGGCAGCATTTGAGTCCTGGTTCCACGAGAAGTATTACTCGCAGACCTACAGACACGAGCGAGAGGATGAGTTTTTACGCCTCAGGCAGGGAGGCATGACTGTTACTGAGTACGAGCATCGCTTCACCGAGTTGGGCCGCTTTATCTTGACCATCCTTGTTGATGAGTAGATGCGGATGTGCCGCTTTTCTGGGGGTTTGCGACCTGATATATGGTCGAAGATATGCTGTATCAGTATACCTTCTTATGCGTAGCTGGTTCACATGTCTATGTTGGCCGAGCAGGATGTTGATCAGCTGACACGTTCTTGTGGTACTATGGTTACGAGACCACGACTAGAGATGCAGAGCAGGCCTTTCTTAGGCAAGAGGCCTCGTATCTACTCTCTCTCCAGGGCCTCGGCGCCAGTAGTTCTGATGCGGCGCCCAGGAGTGACTGTTCTTTCTGTAGGAAACTGGGTCATCCTGTAGAGAACTGTTTTTCACATATATGGGCTAGTGGGTTCTCACTACCGGAGAGGCTGGATCGCCCTCACCCTCAGGCCATATCGGCTCCACCTTTACAGACTGTCCCTGCTCATCCTTCCTTCCGACCTCCTGTATCACGCTTCAGGCTGCCTCAACGGCCCTTGGTTCCAGAGTAGAACAGTCAGCAGCAGGCTTGAATCCATACGCTTGTTGTTGAGGTACCTGAGACGTCGATTACGGCCCCGATGGCTTTTGAGGGTACGACCCACATTCACGGTACTTCCGTCTCCTTGTTGGTGGACACTGGGTCAACTATTTCTATTATTTCATTTGGGGCAGTTAAGTGTATAGCTTTACATACTACTCCTACGAAGGGAATGAGAATCACTACGGCTACTGAGACTTTTTCGGATGTCACACGGGTGTGTGAGGGTTGCTCCGTGGATTTGGGTAGCAGAACAGTGCTCGTCGACCTCATAGTTGCTCCACTATGGCATTACGACATTATTCTCGGTATGAACTGGCTCACGAAGATGAAGGCTGAGATAGATTGTGATGCTCGAGTCGTGACGGCCTATAGATCTGATGGCACAACTTTCACGTTTCCAGTGCAGGTCAGTTGGCCCTGCCGTGTTGAGTGTTATAATACTGCTTTATTAGAGCCGATTGATGGTCCGACATTAGAAGATACGCCAGTGGTTCGAGAGTTTACAGGTGTGTTTACGACGATTCCTGGTTTACCTCCTTGGCGCGAGATCGACTTCACTATTGATCTTACGCCTGGTGTGACACCTATCTCATTGCCGACTTATCGTATGCCTCCATATGGGATGGAGGAACTACGGAGGTAGATTGAGGAGCTAATAGAGAAGGGTTTCATACGACCTAGTGTGTCTTCTTGGGGAGCACCTGTACTATTTGTGAAAAAGAAGGACAGGTCGCTACGGTTATGTATTGATTACTGTAGATTGAACTAGGTCACGGTGAAGAACAAGTATCCTTTGCCCAGGATAGATGATCTGTTTGATCAGTTGAAGGGGGCGAAGTATTTTTCAAAGATTGATCTGTAGTCAGGGTATCATCAGCTGTGTGTCAGAGATGAGGACGTGCAGAAGATGGCTTTCAGGACATGCTTTGGGCACTACGAGTTTCTAGTGATGTCGTTCGGTCTTACGAACACACCGGGCGTGTTGATGGACCTGATGAACGAGGTACTTCGACCATTCCTATACCGATTCGTCATCGTCTTTATTGATGACATTCTGATATACTCTACGAGTCGGGAGGAGCATGAGGAGCACCTGAGAGCGGTGTTGAATATGTTGAAGAAGAACCAGTTGTTCGCGCAGTATAAGAAGTGCGACTTCTGGCAGGAGGAAGTTAAGTTCCTCGGACATGTGGTGTCCAAGGATGGGATAGCAGTGGACCTTGCTAAGGTAGCCATGGTTTAGGATTGGCAGCAGCCTGGCTCAGTTACTAAGGTGAGGAGTTTCCTTGGTCTGACAGGGTATTATAGACGCTTCATTTGAGATTTCTCGAAGATTGCCTGGCCGTTGTCTCAGTTAACACGGAAGGATCTGAAGTTCGCCTGGAATGAGAAGGTGGAAGCAGCTTTCAAGGAGCTGAAAGACAGGTTGACGTCCGCCCCTGTGCTAGTATTGCCAGAGCAAGGGGTGAAGTACACGATATACACTGACGCGTCTCGCGTTAGTTTGGGTTGTGTCCTTATGCAGAAGGACAGGGTGATTGCGTATGGCTCGAGATAATTAAGGAAGCACGAGGAGAATTACCCTACACACAACCTTGAGTTGACAGCTGTCATCTTTGCATTGAAGCTCTGGATACATTACCTCTACGGAGAGGAGTTCGAGCTTTTCTACAACCACAAGATCCTTAAGTATATATTCACGCAACGAGACTTGAATATGAGACAACGCCGATGGATGGAGACCTTGAAGGACTTCAAGTTCGAGGTTTCCTACCATCCGGGCAAGGCGAACCTTGTGACAGACGTGTTGAGCCGCAAGAAGGCTATAGCGTTTGCGGCTCCGTTGATGATAACAGAGTGGGACATGGTTGAGTTCGTGCGGGACTTCGAGCAGAGACTCACCGTGGATGAGCCATTTGAGTGTGTTGCGCACGTTCGGGTGCGACCACTTGTTGATGACAGGATCATTGAGGCCCAGAAGGGCGATGAGCGGTTGTCTGAGCTTCGAGAGCAAGCTAGCGACGCCGAGGACTTCGATTGGAGAGTTGATTCAGATGGGGGTCTACGATTCCGTGGCCGCCTATGCATTTCTGACATGCCTGACTTGAGACATGAGCTTCTCGAGTCTGTCCATAACTCGAAGCTTGCGATGCATCCTGGTAGCACGAAGATGTATCAGGACATGAGACGGTCATATTGGTGGGATAATATGAAGGCCCACATCGCTGAGTTTGTTTCTCGTTGTCTAACATGCAGCAGGTCAAGGCAGAACATCGCAAACCTCCTGAACTGCTTCAGCTCATGCCCATAGTTGAATGGAAGTGGGACTTCTGGGACTTCATTTCCAATGATTTCATATCGGGGTTGCCGAAGACGAGGAAGGGACACATTCCATCTGGGTGATTGTGGACCGGTTGACCAAATTGGCCCATTTTCTCCCTATCAGAGTTACGAACTTTGCAGACAAGCTCGTTAGATTGTACATCAGAGAGATCGTCCATCTGCATGGAGTTCCTTTAGAGATCGTGTCGGACAGAGATACTCGGTTCACATCTATCTTCTGGACTCGTATCCAGGAAGCGATGGGTGTAAAGTTGAAGTTCAGTATGACGTTTCATCCTTAGACTGATGGGTAGACAGAGCGGGTGAATCAGATTTTTGAGGATATGTTGCGAGCATGTGTGTTGGACTTCAAGGATAGTTGGGATGACTGTCTTCCTTACGCAGAGTTCGCCTACAAAAATAGCTTCCGGGCGAGTATTGGTATGACGCCATATGAGGCATTGTATGATCGTTCTTGCAGAGCACCGCATTGTTGGGCTGTGCTTGGTGAGCATAGTCTGATTGGCCTAGAGTTGGTACAGGCGACCACAGAGAAGGTCGACATTATCAGGTGTCAACTTCTTACAGCACAGAGCAGGCAGAAGAAGTACGCCGATATGAGGCAGCGACCGCTTGAGTTCGAGGTCGGAGATCATGTATTCCTCCGAGTTTTTCCTATGAAGGGAGTCCTTCGATTTGGAAAGAAGGTGAAGCTCACACCGAGGTTTATCGGTCCATTTCAGATCCTTGATCGAGTGGGTGCTGTGGCATATCGTCTCGCTTTGCCCACACCACTTACGGCTGTATATAACGTATTTCATGTATCCATGCTGAAAAAGTACATTCCTGATCCTTCACACATTATCAGCTGGGAGCAGGTACAGTTGAGCGAGGATGCTACATATGAACTGCGTCCGACGCGTATACTTGACAGGAAGGAGCAGGTACTGCGTAGCAAGGTCATTCCACCTGTGAAGGCACTATGGACGCATCATTCAGAAGAGGAGGCTACGTGGGAGACAGATGCCAAGGTCAGAAAGAACTACTCTCAGATTCTTAAGGAATACGAAAATGTACAAATTTCGAGGATGAAATTTTTGTTTAAGGGGGGTAGATTGTAACGACTCAAAAATTTTCGTACAATGGCTCGAGTACCACCTCGACCAGAAATCACTTAGGATTAAATCCTTTAAAAATTTGACAAAGTTAACTAAGTGCTAAACTAGAGTAGCCATGAAATCCATTTGAATCACTTTAAATACAATCTACAAGACCCAAAACTTGTAGAATCATTAACGCTAGGTTACCTAAAATTTAGGATCAAACTCATTACCTATCTGCTCTCGGGGGCACATTGAAACTCCGTATCAGGTCTGGACCGCACATTAGGAGTCTGAATAATACGAGGTTAAGGACTTAGGACCGCCTCACTGGGCTTGACAACCATCTCAGAAATTAAATCCAGCCAGTGTCCCACGGCAGTTCGCTTGAGTCCGGAGAGAGAGAGTGTGAAAACACTTATTTTCTTTTCAAAATAAATATCTTGAATAGTAATCTGAGACTTGTTACTTGCATTCATTTTGTAAGCAACCAAACCGTTAGAATCTGACCCAAATACACCCTCGGATCAGGGAAAATTTCATAAACATATCCATGTGCTTGGAATTTCAGATCGGGATCCGTTAACTGTTGAACTGAAACTGGTCCGCCACACGTGATCTAGGAATTCGACTGAAACGAAAACTTAACTCCACCTAGATCTCAAGTCTGTGAGCTTAAGCCCGACTTTTGGCTCAAGGAGGCCCGTCAGAAGTCCTCTGTTGAGTTGGAAAAGAGCCGCTTTGGTTATAATCTAAGTATACCTTGACCTTAAGTCTAGTTTAGTGCATTTTTAGGCTATATAAGGACCTTAGAACCCTCTCTCTCACAGCCATACGAATTTGAGAGAAACCCTAGAGAGAGAAGTGAGAAAAGAGAGAAAAAGAGTGAGAGAAGTGGGAGAATCTCCCTACTACCATTCCCTGCCGCTACATAAGCTGCACCACCCGATTCTCATCACTTCCCTGCGATTCCGACTTTGTTTTGAGGTAAGAAACCCTAACCCTAATATGTTTTAGGGTGTGAAGGTTGTAGGTTATGAAATAGTTAACCTATTTCGTTCTTTAGACTACCAAACTGCCGAATACGGAAGCTTAGCAAACCTAGCTGATTCGTTGCGATTCTACGGTATAAGGTTATAGGTTATGGTTTTTAACACTTTTATTATCAGATAATGATAGATTCATGATCTGTATACAATTCCACATGTACAAAGTGCTGTTTGTTTTCCATTTCAATTAAAGATGTAGAATATGAAATTTTACATATTCTAGATATTCATAGAAAATACCGTATACGTATAAATTTTGGAAATATATTTTCCATGATTATTTGTTGTATGAATATATGATACATGGATAAAATACTTATTTGGCGAAAGGATTCG
Organism: Magnolia changhungtana; assembly: GCA_030180095.1. NCBI lineage: Eukaryota > Viridiplantae > Streptophyta > Magnoliopsida > Magnoliales > Magnoliaceae > Magnolia > Magnolia changhungtana. The sequence continues at coordinate 145,472 of JASAUF010000111.1, forward strand.
CACTAATACATGTTTTGCTAATATACACTATGTATGAAGAAATAGTATATTGTAGAAAATACCGTATATGTATAAATATTGGACATGTGTTTGCCATGATTATTTGCTGTATGAATATATTATATGTGCATAAAATACTTGCTTGGTGAAAGGACTCGCCCTAATACGGGTTTTACTAACATACACTATGTATGTTGAAATAGTGTATTCTAAGTGTTTGTGAAAATGCTTGTGAGGGTAAGTGTTTGGATGATGGTGCCTTAGGTAGGTGTTGAGATGGGATTCTCAACTATCTTAGAGACCTGTATGATTTCCTCCATGTGGGTCATTTACTTTAACCACTTATGAAATATATGTGTTTGTATTCCTATTTATGTAGTGCTTTATAACATGCTTTATGACATACTTGTTAACATGCTTGAATTACTTTGTTTATTATGCTTTACTCCACATGCTATGAATAAGGATTGATTGAGTTTGGGACTATGTCTATAGTCCAGACAATCGGTACCAGACTTGAGATCGTGGTTGAGATTCATTTCGCCACGTAGGATATGTTTGACGAACCCGAGTCGTACTTTAGTTGGCGACATTGTTAGGCCACGCAAAGTGTTTATGCACTTCATGTCGTTCAATTGATTGTGCGCTCGAGCTAGTCAGGCTCGTCAAGTAACCCGATATGTCTAATGTATGTTCACCATGTTTGGTCGCTACTGCTTGAACCAGGGTACTAAACTTACGAGTGGAATCTCGTTAACCATGGTATGGGACACCGTGATCGAGCTGTCGGCTTACGCTGGGGCCACGTGCCTCCCTATAGTGACCAGTGAGCAACCAGACTCGTGAGCCAATTATGGTGGTATGAGACACTATATTCGTGCTATCGGCCTACATTGATAAGGTGATGGGGGAGCGGTGTAACCTTTGTGTGTAACAGCCCTGACAGCCCTTTGTAGTGACCTTGAGTATACTTTGAATTTGCAGTGAGGCGACGAGTTTTGCCGAAGTGTATAGAGTATGAACTAGGCCTGTATCTATATAGTGATGAACCGTTAAAAAGGTGATGGGGGAGTGGTGTAACCTTTGTGCATAACAGCCCTAGCAGCCATTACAGCGAGCTAGAAACACACCATCATATGAAATTAACTAGGATTGACGACTCTAGAATGGATCATATTTGGGAATGATACAAGGGAGGTACCTTAGTTTCCTAATACTGCTGTTTGAAATGGATTAATAACTACTCGGTAATCATGCTCATCATCGCACTGCATGTGCCTGGTAGATGTGGAGCACTAAGGGATGAACGTATTCACGAACGTAAGATGGTGTCGTGTGAGGGTGATTTGGCAAGGGCATTCATCATGTCATTTCATACTTGCATTTAATAAGAGTAGTTAGGATTGTTTGACTGTACTGCTTTATCATTATTGCTTAACTGAATTGATAACATGTTAACCTATGCTTTATTGTTCCACTGAGTTAGCTACTCACTCCCACGTTATGGGACGGTATTGTACACACAAACCAGACTCTGTCTCAGGTATAGATGATACGTCGATTCAGGAGGCGGAGCCAAACTACGATGAGGACCAGGATGAGTTCTCATATATGCAGTACTTTGACGGCTTTGCTTAGGCTGACTGGATCGCGGCAATTTCAGGATATATCTATTTTAGTTATGTTTTGATCTTTTGATTCGGAAACAATACATGTATATGGTTACTCAGTTAGTGTTCATACTCTGGAGATCGAGATGATTTTGTTCCTTTACATACCTTATATATACAATTTCAGTCTTCTACTTGCCTTTATACAATTGATCTGGAGTATGAATTACTGTTTTGGTATAATCTCACTCATGTTTATTGCACTGACACAGACAACATTCAATCATCAGCATCTATGTTGCATAAGTGATGTTCTGGAACTCGAGAGTTGAGTTGCTACTTGACCCTCGAATTTTAGGGTGTTACAAGTTGAAATCAGAGCATGATTTGGATTAAACCGGACCTGAGTTATGTTCTCACGATGTACGCTGACGCATTACAACTTAGGAGGGTGCGACAAAAATATAGAAACAGTCCTAGGTTTTCCCAATTTTACCATTTGGCAAAGTTCATTGAAAACGAGCTTTTTGATCGAGCTCGTACTCGATCCTGATCGCACGAGTCGATTCAAAATCACTTCTAGACCATCTATTGATGTGTCTAGATCACAATACACCTCATCCCAGCAGTCAAAGATCTGTAAATGCAAGTATGTGTCCGAAAGTGCCCGAAATTGCCCAAAATTGAGTGAATCGGGGTCGGGAGCCTACCCATGTTAATCTAGGGGTACCCAGGGTGGGACCCAGGGTTTTTTAGGGCCTAGGGGACAGGAGGATCTCGCCCATGGGGCGGGACCTCAAAATCTAGACAGTTGGTCGGTGAGGCCTCGCCGGAATTTGGGCCGGGCCGGGCCCGCGGCTCTAGCCGATCGCGTTGGGGGGTCTAATAACCCCCCTGACATAGCTCCCGTCCATTCTCCCTCTCCCAAAACCCTACCTCCTTCACAAACCTCCCCTTCAAGCCATTTTTCTCTCTTAACTTGTTGTTTTCTCTTCAAAATCGCCCTTCCAATCGTCCTCTCTGCTAGTTTCGACCACAACTCACCCATTCCCATCATCTACAGCAGTCCTTTTCTCCCTTCCCTCTCCATTTCTCTCATTTGGGCTCCCACACGCCCCATTTGAATCTCTAAAACGTGTAAGCTCCCAAAGCCATCTTATCTCTCCATTTTCCTTCCCCATTCATTATCTTTTAGGCCCTTGCAATACCTGTTGAGCCTCCTATCCGTGGAGAACTCACATTTCCAGCCCCTTCTTTCTTTTTCCTTCATTTTCCATGGCCTTTCTTGCAATTGTCTCGGCCATTTTCTCCATCTCCACTGTCCTTTCTCTTATGGGAAAGAGAAAGAGCACCGCTAATGAGGCTGGGCCTAGTCGCCCTACTCGTTCAAGGCGGCCGAGAGGCACCGCTGCTAGCTCAAGCTTTGCCTGGGAATTTCGAACGAAGTGGGACTTTGATCCCCGGATCCCTGCTGAATGAGCTTAGTTGGCGGCACTACCTCATGGGGTTTATGAGGACCATAGGATTCTCTTTGAAGCCTAGGTGGATGGACGGCTCTTCAGTGAATACTACTTGTTCAAGCAAGTGGAGGCGGCCCACTAGGGTCCGCTATTTGAGGCCAGAGGTCGCGCCAATCCTGGTACCGTCCGAGCCTTCTACGCCAACATTCGTGAGCCTACACTGGAACCTTTGCAATTCCGGCTCGTAGTTGGGGTGGATCTGTTTGTCACTGTTGATGTGAGAGTGATTGCGCGACTTATAAATATGCCCCTTGGTAACATTCATGCTAGCGAACAGAATCTGGGGACTGTTCGTGAAAAGGATCGTTGCACACGTTACCTTTGTGGTGGCCGATTGGTTGAGTGGCAGCCGAACAAAAGTCTGCTAGCGTCCCACATGTCAGATGACTTCCGCCTACTACATCATATCTTCACATACAACCTCTACCTCAACATAGTAATCGCAGCGAGTGCACGCGACTTATGGTAGACTTTCTGTACCAAGTGGGGCAGAGGGCGAACTTGTGCGTGCCTACATTTGTGTTGCGACAGATCGTGAATATTGCACGCTCCACCAAGAGCTTTGATTCGTTTTCCTTCGGCCGACTGATATGCAGGATGGCACGGGAGTTTGGCTACAGTCTGGGGGTGAAAAGGCCAGCACCGATCCACCAAATCGATGAAAGTACTATCCATCAGATGGAACTTGGGGCACGGCGACGATGTGCCCGACATGAGGAGAGTGAGAATGAAATGGTGAGCGAAGAAGAAGAGATTAAGGATGGGTGTGGTGATGAGATAGAAGAAGAAGAAGAGGAACCTGAGGCCCAGGATACAGAGGAGAGTTCACCTCCTGCGATTGAGGAGCAAGGCACCGATCGGGCTTCCATAGATGCGCGTTTAGCCCGTCTCGAGGAGGGCCAAGCCGCCCTGCAACAGGAAGTTGGGCGGGTCCAAACCAAGCTCAGCAAGGTGTCTCGCACCTTGAAGGCTATCCTGTGCTGTATACAGGATAAGAATACTCCTCCTCCATTGCCTGATTCGAATGCCTAGTCATCCAAGTTGTTGTTTATGGTTGTTTTAGTTACCGCATTAGGTGGTTTATGCTTTCATATTGATGATGTAGTAGTTAGTAGTATGTTTTAAGTGTTTGATGTTGTGGATGTAATTGGCTCACATGTAATTTCTGTCATGATTCATGTAACTCTGTATTCCATGTATTATGACAATTTTGGGTAAATGAAAAGCATGCAGCCTCTTTTGCTATGAGATGTGTGGAATGCTTTAAGTGCTTGTATAATGTGTTGTTATGCTTTATCTCACAAGCGATGTACCCTATGTTGTATAGGGCATGTCACGGAAATCTACGAGGAGCACGGTACCCCTATTGCTCACTGACTCGATGGACCAGACTCCTTCCCACAGGGGTGGTCCTACGGGCCCGGGTTCTGGCTCTAATCAGCCTCCTGCTGGTCCTACTGGTGGACTACCACCTTATACGCCCCCGGTTCGCGAGCAGCACCGGGCATCCTCATCTACACAGCATGACCCACAGGCTGCTCCACCTCCTGATAGGTTTGAGCAGATGATGATGCTGATGCAGCAGCAGCATCAGCAGCTTCTTGCGGCCTTATCGGCTTAGGGTGGCAGTGCGTCTCCACCTTCACCATCTACACGGCCAAAGACCGCAGAGCCTCCTGCTCAGGCTGAGGCTATACCTCCCCCTGCGCCTGCTGTACCCCCTACTGGAGATGTTGGTACTCGTGGCCTACTCGAGCGATTCCAGCGCTTGAGGCCTCCCACATTCATGGGTTCTCACAGACCCGAAGAGGCTGAGTTTTGGCTAGACCTCATCTCCAAGATGCTACGGATGCTGCACTGTACTGAGGCAGAGCAGGTCGAGTTGGCCACTTTCATGTTCGAGATGGAGGCCAGTCTGTGGTGGGACAATGAACTGCGGTCTGTCGCAGTGGACTATGTGTGGACTTGGGCAGCATTTGAGTCCCAGTTCCACGAGAAGTATTACGCGCAGACCTACAGACACGAGTGGGAGGATGAGTTTTTATGCCTCAGGCAGGGAGGCATGACTGTTACTAAGTACGAGCATCGCTTCATCGAGTTGGGCCGCTTTGTCTTGACCATCCTTGTTGATGAGAAGATGCGGATGCGCCGCTTTTCTGGGGGTTTGCGACCTGATATATGGTCGAAGATATGCTGTATCAGTATACCTTCTTACGCAGAGTTGGTTCACATGTCTATGATGGCCGAGCAGGATGTTGATCTGCTGACACGTTCTCATGGTACTATGGTTACGAGACCATGACTAGAGATGCAGAGCAGGCCTTTCTTAGGCAAGAGGCCTCATATCGACTCTCTCTCAAGGGCCGCGGCGCCAGTAGTTCCGATGCGGCGCTCAGGAGTGACCTGTTCTTTCTGCGGGAAACTGGGTCATCCTGCAGAGAGCTGTTTTTCACATATAAGGGCTAGTGGGTTCTCACTACCGCAGAGGCTGGATCGCCCTCACCCTCAGGCCATATCAGCTCTACCTTACAGACTTCCCCTGCTCATCCTTCCTTCTGACCTCCTGTATCACGCTTCAGGCCGCCTCAATGGCCCTTGGTTCTAGAGTCGAACCGTCAGCAGTAGGCATGAGTACATATGCTTGTTGCTGAGGCACCTGAGACGTCGATTATGGCCCCGATGACTTTTGAGGGTACGGCCCACATTCACGGTACTTCTGTCTCCTTGTTGGTGGACACTGGATCCACTACTTCTATTATTTCATGTGGGGCAGTTAAGCGTATAGCTTTACTTACTACTCCTACGAAGGGAATGAGAATCACTACGGCTACTGAGACTTTTTTGGATGTCACACGGGTGTGTGAGGGTTGCTCCATGGATTTGGGTAGCGGAACAGTGCTCGTCGACCTCATTGTTGCTCCACTATGGCATTACGACATTATTCTCAGTATGAACTGGCTCATGAAGATGAAGGCTGAGATAGATTGTGATGCTCGGGTCGTGACGGCCTATGGATCTGATGGCACAGCTTTCACGTTTCCAGTGCAGGTTAGTTGGCCCTGCCGTGTTGAGTGTTATACTGCTTTATTAGAGCCGATTGATGGTCCGACATTAGAAGATACGCTGGTTTGAGAGTTTACAGGTGTGTTTGCGACAATTCCTGGTTTACCTCCTTAGCGCGAGATTGACTTCACCATTGATCTTACGCCTGGTGCGACACCTATCTCATTGCTGACTTATCGTATGCCTCCATATGAGATGGAGGAACTGCGGAGGCAGATTGAGGAGCTAGTAGAGAAGGGTTTCATACGACCTAGTGTGTCTTCTTGGGGAGCACCTGTACTATTTGTGAAAAAGAAAGACGGGTCGCTACGGTTATGTATTGATTACCGTAGGTTGAACCAGGTCACGGTGAAGAACAAGTATCCTTTGCCCAGGATAGATGATCTGTTTGATCAGTTGAAGGGGGCGAAGTATTTTTCAAAGATTGATCTGCAGTCAGGGTATCATCAGCTGCGCGTCAGAGATGAGGACATGCAGAAGATGGCTTTCAGGACATGCTCTGGGCACTACAAGTTTCTAGTGATGTCGTTCGGTCTTACGAACTCACCGGGCGTGTTCATGGACCTAATGAACCGGGTATTTCGACTATTCTTATACCGATTCGTCATCGTCTTTATTGATGACATTCTAATATACTCTACGAGTTGGGAGGAGCACGAGGAGCACCTGAGAGCGGTGTTAAATATGTTAAAGAAGAACTAGTTCGCGCAGTATAAGAAGTGTGACTTCTGGCAGGAGGAAGTTAAGTTCCTTGTACATGTGGTGTCCAAGGATGGGATAGTAGTGGACCTTACTAAGGTAGCCATGGTTCAGGATTGGCAGCAGCCTGACTCGGTTACTGAGGTGAGGAGTTTCCTTGGTCTGACAGGGTATTATAGACGCTTCATTTGGGATTTCTTGAAGATTGCCAGGCCGTTGTCTCAGTTGACCCAGAAGGATCTGAAGTTCACCTGGAATGAGAAGGTGGAAGCAGCTTTCAAGGAGTTGAAGGACAGGTTGACGTCCGCCCCTGTGCTAGTATTGCCAGAGCAAGGGGTGAAGTACACGATATACACTGACGCGTCTCGCGTTGGTTTGGGTTGTGTCATTATGCAGAAGGACAGGGTGATTGCCTATAGCTCGAGATAATTAAGGAAGCACGAGGAGAATTACCCTACACACGACCTTGAGTTGGCAGTTGTCATCTTTGCATTGAAGCTCTGGAGACATTACCTTTATGGAGAGGAATTCGAGCTTTTCTGCGACCATAAGATCCTTAAGTATATATTCACGCAACGAGACTTGAATATGAGACAACGCCGATGGATGGAGACCTTTAAGGACTTCAAGTTCGAGGTTTCCTACCATCTGGGCAAGGCGAACCTTGTGGCAGACGCGTTGAGCAGCAAGAAGGCTATAGCATTTGTGGCTCCGTTGATGATAGCAGAGTAGGACATGGCTGAGTTCGTGCGGGACTTCGAGTAGAGACTCACCGTGGAGGAGCCATTTAAGTGTGTTGCGCACGTTCGGGTGTGACCACTTGTTGATGACAGGATCATTGAAGCCCAGAAGGGCGATGAGCAGTTGTCTGAGCTTCGAGAGCAAGCTAGCGATGCCGAGGACTTCGAGTGGAGAGTTGATTCAGATGGGGGTCTACGATTCCATGGCCACCTATGCGTTCTTGACATGCCTAACTTGAGACATGAGCTTCTCGAGACTGTCCATAACTCGAAGCTTGTGATGCATCCTGGTAGCACGAAGATATATCAAGACATGAGACGGTCGTATTGGTGGGATAACATGAAGGCCCACATCGCTGAGTTCGTTTCTCGTTGTCTGACATGCCAGCAGGTCAAGGCAGAACATCGCTGACCTCCTGGACTGCTTCAGCCCATGCCCATAGCTGAATGGAAGTGGGACTTCATTTCCATAGATTTCATATCGGGGCTGCCGAAGACGAGGAAGGGATACGATTCCATCTGGGTGATTGTGGACCGGTTGACCAAATCGGCCCATTTTCTCCCTATCAGAGTTACGAACTCTGCAGACGAGCTGGCTAGTTTGTACATCAGAGAGATCGTCCGTCTGCATGGAGTTCCTTTAGAGATCGTGTCGGACAGAGACACTCGGTTCACATCTATCTTCTAGACTCGTATCCAGGAAGTGATGGGTGTGAAGTTGAAGTTCAGTACGACGTTTCATCCTCAGACTGATGGGCAGACAGCGGGTAAATCAGATTCTGGAGGATATGTTGCAAGCATGTGTGTTGGACTTCAAGGACAGTTGGGATGACTGTCTTCCTTACACAAAGTTCGCCTACAACAACAACTTTCAGGCGAGTATTGGTATGACGCCATATGAGGCCCTGTATGGTCGTCCTTGTAGAGCACCTCATTGTTGGGCTGAGGTTGGCGAGCATAGTCTGATTGGCCCAGAATTGGTACAGGCGACCACAGAGAAGGTCGACATTATCAGGCGTCGACTTCTTACAGCGCAGAGCAGGCAGAAGAGTTACGCCGATACGAGGCAGCGACCGCTTGAGTTCGAGGTCGGAGATCATGTGTTCCTCTGAGTTTTCCCTATGAAGGGAGTCCTTCGATTTGGGAAGAAGGGGAAGCTCACACCGAGGTTTATCGGTCCATTTCAGATCCTTGATCGAGTGGGTGCTGTGGCATATTGTCTCGCTTTGGCCACACCACTTGCAGCTGTACATAACGTATTTCATGTATTTATGCTGAAGAAGTACGTTCCTAATCCTTCACACATTATCAGCTGGGAGCAGGTACAGTTGAGTGAGGTTGCTACATATGAGCTGCGTCCGACGGGTATACTTGACAGGAAGGAGCAGGTACTGCGTAGCAAAGTCATTTCACTTGTGAAGGTACTATGGACGCATCATTCAGAAGTGGAGGCTACGTGGGAGACAGAGGCTGAGGTCAGAATGAACTACCCTCAGATTCTCGAGGAATACGAAAAGGTACAAATTTTGAGGACGAAATTTTTGTTTAAGGGGGGTAGATTGTAACGACTCGAAAATTTCCGTACAATGGCTCGAATACCACCTCGACCAGAAATCACTTAAGATTAAATCCTTTAGAAATTTGACAAAGTTAACTAAGTGCTAAACCAGAGTAGCGATGAAATCCGTTTGAATCGCTTTAAATACGATCTACAAGACCCAAAACTTATAGAATCATTGATGCTAGGTTACCTAAAATCTAGGATCAAACTCATTACCCGTCTACTCTCGGGGGCACATTGAAACTCCGTATCAGGTCTGGACCGCACATCGGGAGTCCGAATAATACGTGGTTAAGGACTTAGGACCGCCTCACTGGGCTTGACAACCATCTTGGAAATCAAATCCAGCTAGTGTCCTACGGCCGTTCGCTTGAGTCCGGAGCGAGAGAGTGTGAAAACGCTTATTTTCTTTCCAAAATAAATATCTTAAATAGTAATCTGAGACTTGTTGCTTGCGGTCTTTTTGTAAGCAACCAGACCGTCAGAATTTGACCCAAATACACCCTTGGATCAAGAAAAATTTCATAAACATATCCATGTACTTGGAATTTCAGATCGGGATCCGCTAACCGTTGAACTGAAATTGGTCCGCCACGCGTGATCTGGGAATCTGACTGAAACGAAAACTTAACTCTACCTAGATCCCAAGTCCATGAGCTTAAGCCCGACCTTTGGCTCAAGGAGGCCCGCCAGAAGTCCTCCGTTGAGCTGGAAAGTACTGCTTTGGTTATAGCCTAAGTATACCTTGACGTTAAGTCTAGTTTAGTGCGTTTTTAGGCTATATAAGGACCTTAGAACCCTCTCTCTCACAGCCATACGAATTTGAGAGAAACCCTAGAAAGAGAAGTGAGAAAAGAGAGAGAAAGAGTAAGAGAAGTGGGAGAATCTCCCTACTACCGTTTCCTGCCGCTACATAAGCTGTACCACCCGATTCTCATCGCTTTCCCCGTGATTCCGACTTCGTTTTGAGGTAAGAAACCCTAACCCTAATCTATTTTTGGGTGTGAAGGTTGTAGGTTATGAAATAGCTAACCTATTTCATTCTTTAGGCTACCAAACTACCGAATACGGAAGCTTAGCAAACCTAGCTGATTCGTTGCGATTCTACGGTATAAGGTGAGGACTTTAGGTGTATAGGTTACGGTTTTCAATGCTTTCAATATCAGATAATGATAGATTCATGATCTATATGCAATTGCACATGTACAAAGTGCTGTTTGTTTTCCATCTCGATTAAAGATGTAGAATATGGAATTTTACATATTCTAGATATTCGTAGAAAATACCATATACGTATAAATTTTAGAAATATATTTGCCATGATTATTTGTTGTATGAATATATGATACATGGATAAAATACTTATTTGGTGAAAGGATTTGCCCTAATACATGTTTTGCTAATATACACTATGTATGAAGAAATAGTGTATTGTAGAAAGTACCGTATAAGTATAAATATTGGACATATGTTTGCCATGATTATTTGCTGTATGAATATATTATATATGTATAAAATACTTGCTTGGCGAAAGGACTCGCCCTAATACGGATTTTACTAACATACACTATGTATGTTGAAATAGTGTATTCTAAGTGTTTGTGAAAATGCTTGTGAGGGTAAGTATTTGGATGATGGTGCCTTAGGTAGGTATTGAAATGGGATTCTCAACTATCTTAGAGACTTGTATGATTTTCTCCATGTGGGTCATCTACTTTAACCACTTACTTATGAAATATATGTGTTTGTATTCCTATTTATGTAATGCTTTATAACATACTTTACGACATACTTGTTAACATGCTTGAATTACTTTGTTTATTATGCTTTACTCCACGTGCTATGAATAAGGATTAATTGAGTTTGAGACTATGTCTATAGTCCAGACAATCGGTACCAGACTTGAGATCGTGGTTGAGATTCATTTCGCCACGTAGGATGTGTTTGACGAACCCGAGTCGTACTTCAGTTGGCGACAGTGGTTAGGCCACGCGAAGTACTTATGCACTTCATGTTGTTCAATTAATTGTGTGCTCGAGCTAGTCAAGCTCGTCAAGTAACCCGATATGTCTAATGTATGTTTACCATGTTTGGTCGCTACTGCTTGAACCTACGGTACCAAACTTACTAGTGGAATCTCGTTAACCATGGTACCTCGATCCGCTAGGACTCATGAGCTGGGCATGGTGGTATGGGACACTGTGGTCGAGCTGTTGGCCTTCGTTGGGGCCATGTGCCTTCCCGTAGTGACCAGCGAGCAACCAGACTCGTGAGTCGATTATGGTGGTATGGGACACTATATTCATCCTGTCGGCCTATATTGATAAGGTGATGTGGGAGCGGTGTAACCTTTGTGTGTAACAGCCCTGACAGCCCTTTGTAGTGACCTCGAGCATGCTCTGAATTTGCGGTGAGGCGACGAGTTTTGCCGCAGTGTATAGAGTATGAATTAGGCCTGTATTTGTATAGTGATGAACCGTTAAAAAGGTGATGGGGGAGTGGTGTAACCTTTGTGCGTAACAGCCCTGGCAGCCTTTGCAGCGACCTAGAAACACACCATCGTATGAGATTAACTAGGATTGACGACCTTAGAATGGATCATGTTTGGGAATGATACAAGGGAGGTACCTTAATTTTCGAATACTGCTGTTTGAAATGAACTAATAACTACTCGGTAATCATACTCATCATCGCACTGCATGTGCCTGGTAAATGTGGAGCACTGAGGGATGAACGCATTCCCGAACGTAAGATGGTGTCACGTGAGGGTGGTTTGGCAAGGGCATTCATCATGTCATTTCATACTTGCATTTAATAAGAGTAGTTAGGATTGTTTGATTATACTGTTTTATCATTACTGCTTGACTAAATTGATAACATGTTAACCTATGCTTTATTGTTCCACTGAGTTAACTACTCACTCTCACGTTACGGGATGGTGTTGTACACACAAACCAGACTCTGTCTCAGGTATACATGATACGTCGATTCAGGAGGCAGAGCCAAACTACGATGAGGACCAGGACGAGTTCTCATACATGCAGTACTCTGATGGCTTTGCTTAGGCTGACTGGATCGCGGCGATTTCAGGATATATCTGTTTTAGTTGTGTTTTAATCTTTTGATTTGGAAACAATACATGTATATGGTTACTCAGTTAGTGTTCATACTCTGGAGATTGAGATGGTTTTGTTCCTTTACATACCTTATATATACAATTTCAGTCTTTCGCTTGCCTTTATACAATTGATCTGGAGTATGAATTACTGTTTTAGTATAATCTCACTCATGTTTATTGCACTGACACAGACAATATTCAATCATCATCATCTATGTTGCGTAAGTGATGTTCTGGAACTCGAGAGTTGAGTTGCTACTCGACCCTCGAATTTTAGAGCGTTACATATGGTACAATAACAGATCGGGATAAAGTTGGCACTGGGCTAAGCTTGACAGGATCTTGTTCAATGCAGAGTGGCTCCAGTCCTTCCCAGGAAGCAAAGTGGAACATCTCCCCAAAATATTCTTTGACCACTCCCCTTTGCTCCTTTCCCTTAAAAAATTGACAGGTACTGGGTCCAAACCCTTTAAATTTTAGAATATGTGGACTCTTCATGATGATTTCCGTAGAATCGTTCTTAAATCCTAGCAGCAAGAAGTGCAGGCCACCCCGATGGTTAAATTATTTCTGAAAATGAAGAGGCTTAAGTCAGCCTTAAGAATCTGGAACTCCCGGGTCTTTGGGAACATCTTCATGAATGTCAAACTTGCAGAATATGGAGTTATCTTAGTCGAATTCAAGCTAATTCATTCCAAATTAGAAGAGGACAGAGTCAACCTTAATCTGGCCCATGCTACCCTCAAGAAAGCCCTCCTCCTTGAAGAGATCTTTTGAAAACAGAAATTTAAAAATTTCTTAGCTGAAGGAGGGGAACCGCAACACCAAGTTTTTTCATGATAGAAGGAGGAGACCATCCATCAAATTTATCAAGCCTCCCTCAGGTCCTACTCTTTATTCCTCCAAAGATATATATTGGTGAAGAGGCAGTTAGATTTTACACTGATCTCTTCACATCCAAGGCCACCCAAGCTACACCAGGCCTCATTGGCTGCATCCCTGCCCTCATTACAGACCATATGAACTCCCTCTTATTGCCCCCCCCCCCCAACCTAGAAGAGGTGAAGGAGGCATTGTTCGCCATCCCAGCCGATAACACGCTAGGTCCTGATGGTTTCTTAGGGGTTTTCTTTACCTCATGCTGGAACATCATCAAGGGAAACATCCTAAGAGCAATTACTGAGTTCTTTAAGGGAGGTTGTAATGCCCCAGTTTTTTTGGAACCCGAGTATATGACTCGTTCTAAAAAAACCCCAGTGTTTGCTTATAAAATTCAGTGTAAATTTGAACCGCTTATAATTAATCAGAGTTAATAGTAACGAATCTAGAGTAAACCATGCATTGTATAAAACATTCTAACCATAATGAAAATCCAAATGTAGCGCCCCTACAAGACTTACACATTCCCAAATACAAGATTCATTAAACAAAGATAGAAATCTAGCATCTAATCATGAAGCTCAACATGGCCCGTAGGGACCCCGTTTAGCTCCTTAGCTAACTGATCTTTTCTAGCGACCCAATGAACGTCATCGGCTCGCTCTACAACTGCATCAACTATTACGGTTTGATAGTGTCAATGGCTATCGCAGTGAGGAGCACCCTCTAAGGTTGCCCACTCATCATTCATAATCCAATATAGATTACAAGTCATGAAATTGGTTATATTAAGTAGGGCATGTCATAATCATACTCATATGCCCAAAAATTAAGTCAATCAATCATCATAAGCAAATATAATGGCAATCACAATATAAGGGAATATGTGCAGATAATCAAATAATCAATTATGCGACTTTCTATTGCACCCAAATCACATTGTAAGTGAACTTTGCAATATGGCTAGAAAATCGATAAACGAACATAAGCTCTACTAAAAAATCATGGTACAAGCGAAATCCATAAGGTGAATGGAAAATCAACCTTTAAACCTCTACTTCACCCGGAAGTCATATCATATGTGAACACTGCAAGATGGCTAGAAAATTGATAACTAAACTTCAGCTCTACCTGGAAATCATCATATGACTGAACACAACAAGATGAAGAGAGAATCAACATATGAAGTCTGGCATCAATCGAAAATCGTATGAACTCCGCAAGATGGCTAGAAATTCGACAAGCGGACTTCAACCCCACCCAAAAATCATAACGAAGTTAAAACTAACAGGATATGCACGTATAAACAACAAGCCACTGAATGACATTAATGTTCCAGCAAAGCCACGAAGGGTAAATAAATGATCCAAGCCACGTAGGCAAACATGTGGTCCAAGTCATGTAAGGCATGTGTGCGATCTAAGCTGTGTAAGGCAAACGTGGACCGCAGGATAATAAGTCCAAGATAGGTTCCATTCATTCCATCATTCGAGCGTAAGTGGTAGCATATAGTTAATTAATACCTATACAATAAAGGATAACATGTTATTATTGAATCATTCATGTATGTTATAATTAAAGATGTATGTTCATTATCTACCACAGGAATCAGGTGCGTAACACATTATCCTATTCACACATTCAAGTAAGAAGTTAAGTAACAAAATCAAGTTACTTAGGAGATACTAAATTGAAAGGATTAAGGCATCATCTATGGTTAATGAATTTAAGTGGGAAGCTCAAATGGTGAGTCCTCACCTTAGTTGAACAACCTATTTGCGTGTGGCCTGCTAGGTAGTACGAATGTAACCCCATCAAGTCAAACCTAATCGGTAAACATGCAACCATAACCAAATCAAAATATCAATGACAACTTAGTAGCAAACAAATGAAATGGGCTTTGATTTATCTTAGATTTATGTCACTTGGCAACTACTAGGCTTGAGTGGGCCAACCCAAACTCAGCCCAACTCCACTGAGTTAACTCGTTAGGTGCAACCACAATCCCAAATCTCTCTTCTTCTCTTTTTCTTTCCTTTCTTCTTTCTTTCCTTATTTTCTTCTTCCTCTCACTCCCTCTTTCTCACCTCTTGCTGGAACGTCCTGCAATGGATCTAATTCACTCCTGACCCGTCCGAGTTAGACTCAGGTTTAGCTGAGTCGACTCGGTTCTCCCCCTCTCCCTCACTATTCTTCTTCTTCTTCTCTACTCTCTATCTCCTCCTCCTCATCCTTTTCTTGTACCGACCAACAGTTGTTGGACTAGGCCAGGAGTCGACCTGACCCAATCCTGTTAACTCAGCCCGAGCTCGAGCTAGTGTGGCAGTAGTGATAGCCCACACTCTCTCCTTTCTCCATACTTCCTTCACTTCCTCTCAATCACTCCCTCCTCCTTTTCTTCCCTTCTTACTCCTTTTCTAATGACCAGTCAGGACCGACCTCCAAACTCAGACTGAAATGGTTCCGAGTTCAGCTAGTGCAGCACGGAGCAGGGAGGACGATGATCATGACGGATCCCTTCCCATTGCTTCTTGCTTCGATCCGACTGTGTGGGATGGTCTTTAAAGACATAATGGAGCTTGTAGAATAAATGTTTTGAAGCATCAAGGGGAGTTGGCCTGGTGGGTTCGAGATTGGAAGCTGCGGTCATTCTCTCTCTCTCTCTCATCCTTTTCCTTTTCTAAAAACATAGTTTGAAGGGTTAGGATTGCATGGTGGTGAACGACTAAGATGGAAGTAAGTATAGCCAAGCGGATTGCCTGCGTGTAAAGGCAAGAAGCACATATTTTTTTCATTTTTGGAATATGGTTGCACAAGGCTTAACTGCTCCCGTGTTTGTGCGGCCACACGCATGAGTCATTGTTTGAAACTTTAAGGCTTGGGACATATTCAACTTCCTTATAGGATAGATGGTTTGGATCAGAAATAGGGCCCCTGATGGTGGGCCATCTACAAGCCAAACAGACGCTGTCCGTTGAGTTGTTTCGAGTGGGAAAACGAAGGAAAAGAGGAAAGTTCCTCTCTTGACGGGTTAAACACAGTTTGACCGTTTGACTATTTCGGTGCACCTCAGCTGTACATGATATGTGCATGTACATCACCTCAAGTGTGGTCTACTGTGATGGATCCAGTAAATCCGCTCCATTCATCTGTTTTGTCATCCCACTTTAGGGCCTAGTCCAAAGAATGAGGCGGATCCATGGCTTAGGTGGGCCATATCATCTAAATTGTGGCCCTTAAGTGTCAACCATCGACGATTTAGGATGATCTGAGGTCCACTCCCATGATCAGAACCATTCACCTAACTAGTGAGCTAATCAGGTCCACTACCCATTTATATTGGTATCATCTTACATGTGTGTGTGTATATATATATATATTGTATTATTTTATATTTAAGTATAATTAATAACATATTATATTTTATATTAATAATCATTTATCAATTAATAAAGTATTTAATTGGTAATATTATAGATAAATATCATTAATAATATTTCAAGTGTACTATAGGTAATTAATATAATATTCTTATATATTCATTATAATAAATATTAGTAAATAATATCTTAGATTACATAATAAAAATATATTTACATATTTGTTTAGTATAATACATTAATAGTTATAGATAAGTATTTATTTACAATCATTAATATTTATAATGTTTTTTGTGATTATATATGCACATGTAGTAAAATTAATATTAAGTGATATATATTTTATATATAGTATAATACATTAATATATAGTTAAAATTATAAAATGTAAATGTTAATTAATATACATTGATTATGTAATAATGTGTTGGTATACAATTTATTATATATATATAGTTTAAATAATATACATAATTTAAATAATTTAAGTAACATATGTATTATTACAATTAATTATAATTTTTTTTTCATCATAATATATATACAATTATATCACATTTAAAATGAATTATTTGGTCTTCCTGGTTACACCTGAGTACTGAAAAGTATGGGGTGTTACAATCTACTCCTCTTAAACTGAATTTCGCCACCGAAATTCAATATTTCTACCTTAGATGAGAGCAATAATGTCTCTATACATTTACTAGTTTTCTACTACTTGTATTTATATGCGCAAGTGTTCACGATCAACTATTAGGACTGGAGTTGTTACAATCTATCCCCCTTAAAGAAGAATCTCGCCCACGAGATTCGATTATAGTCATCCCTATTTCCTTTAGTATCAATTAAGATCAAGGGTTTGCTCACATGTTGTAAAGGAGAGTTTTATTATGATTATCCTATTTATATTTATAAGCTTGAAATTCACGATCAGAATTCTATGTCATCTTAAAGGAAGAGTAGTTTATGTTTTTAGTGTTCGGGTAAATATGAATAGACATTTATAGTTGGTTTGAGGCTAATACGCCAAACTTCTGTCTGGCTGGGCAGTGAGTTTACTAGTATCTTTCTTAATCCCCTTGAGTATCGATCTTCTGCTTCATCAGGGCATTGAGATCATCATAATCATTAGGATCTAGAATTCACGTCAAACTGCGCATACGTTGCTTAGACATGGTTCCGTTGATTCGTGTTCCCGATTATTTTAGTCTTTTGAGATAGGCTATTTAATTTCTTACATCCCTAAAGAATAAGCCTAAATGATTCTTTACGCTACAACATTGCAATTTAGCTATCTGGGTGCTATCCAAAAATCTATAATTCAATTA
The DNA here is from genome assembly GCA_030180095.1 of Magnolia changhungtana. NCBI lineage: Eukaryota > Viridiplantae > Streptophyta > Magnoliopsida > Magnoliales > Magnoliaceae > Magnolia > Magnolia changhungtana. The sequence continues at coordinate 163,370 of JASAUF010000111.1, forward strand.
TTTCTAATTGTTTTACTCACATTACTACACGTTCTTAAAAATTTATAATCCTTGCGAAGTATCTTATAACTACTAAGGAAGATTTATAAAGGTCGTACCTTGGTGGCTGAAGTTATTGTACTAGAGGGAAGATTCCCTCATCTTGTCGTTTCTTAAAACGCTGCTTTAAGAAGTAGCTTGGCCTTCCACAATAGTTGTAAAGCTTATTCTTACCCGAAGAATGAGTTAGATGAGACATTAACTCAGTCATAAGAGATGTAAATGGCGCCGTCTTGGCTTTCCCTGCTGAACCTCGAATAAGAGTATGTGTTTTGGCCCTACGCACGAAGTCATTCTCTACTCACATGGCTTTAACCACAATATCAGTGAAGTTAGTAAAGTCGAAGGTGCATAATCTCAACTGAATTTCAACTCGAAGACCTTCCATAAACTGTTATAATTTATATTCCTCGTCCTCAACAGCCTTTGGTACATATCGTGATAATTCGTCAAAGTGCGCTTCATATTGCGGCACTATTATGCACATTCCTTTGTTTTAACTTAAGAAACTCAGATATTTTCTCATGACGATAGCACGGAGGAAAGTATTTTTCATTGAACCTCTTCTTGAACTCATTCCAGGTCCACTCATAATCATGTGGGACTCTTCATAGTGCGCCTTCCCACCATATATCAGCCTCGCCTTCTAGGGCATAAGTGGCAAGAACAACCTTCTGGGCGTCCAAATAACCCAGCGGTTTCATTATCTTGGCCATTCTATTCAGCCAGTGTTATGCTAGAACTGGATCTGATGCTCATGAGAAAGACGGTGGTCTCAGCTTCTGAAACCTTTCAAAGAGATCTACCCCACTAACTTCTTCAGTCTTCGAGGCCGATGCACCCATATTATGTTGGAGGGCTTTTAATAGTGTGACGATTGAAGAATGTTGTTATTATATGATGGTAGTCGGCCGACTAATAACATCGCCAGGTGGGGCTTCAGGTTGCGCATTTGGTGGAGGTGTTCCAACAAGACCCGCAAATAGTTGAGATGGGATAGTTCCTGATGTTGACGCCCTTTCAGGACTACTTGGCCTAATTGGAGGCACTGGAGAGAGCTCAAGACCCTCTTCCCTAAAAACCTCATTTGTCGGCGAAGTCAACAAATGAACCGTCTGTGGTCTCGATCGACGAGATGGGTCCATAATCCTGTTAAAAGAAAGGGTTTATCGTGGTCATATCCTCCTAAGTTTAACAAGTCTTAAGATGAAGAATCCAAAATGGGGAGAGAGGATTTATTGTGGTCAATCCTCCTACTTTGCCATTGATGTTGCTCACCAATTGTTTGATAAAATGACTTAACCAAATGTTGCTGGTGGCAAGGAAGGTTTGGCTTGTGGCAAGGAAGGTTTGGCCGATGGTAAGCAAGGCATGTACATTAAACAAATACCTTTCTTCTCTTTATTTTTTTTTTAGTTTTTATGTTACTTAGAAGGTGTTTGATAAGATACCTGTAAAACCATTGCCTCTATTTTACAAATAGTGGGATCGTGAAGTTGCAGTTCGAGTGTTTGTGGAAATGCATCAATGACGAACTCGTCTCGATCTTGGCCCGAGCTATTGACCGAACCGAGCTGAGCTGGCCAGTCAGGCTCGAGGACCGAGCTGTGCTGAGTTCGAGCTGAGGTTAGCTAGTGTTCGAGCTGAGTCGAGCTGAGGCCAGCTTGACTCGATTCGACTCGATGTACACCCCTAACCATAGCATAGGAAAAAGTGGTGATTGACAATAAATGGGTTGCAAAAGTTTTGAATCAAGTGATATTTGTTTTTACACTGTGATCCATAGCTCAAGTGGTAGACTAAGTGAAAGATACCTCGTTTCAACATTGAGGTCTTGGTATCGATCCCTATCCCTAGTGGGGGTGGCTAACAGTGAAGTGTGAACTGACAGTGAGGTTTACTTAGGGTACATGAGCAGAGTAAGCTCGGTTACTTGCTCGACTCGACTCGACTCGGCATGAGTTTGAGCCGAGCACGAGCATGAGTTTAATACTCGTTTTGATTACGAGTAGAGTACGAGCTGGGCAATACTTGACTCGGTACTTGACTCGTGTGCTCGACTCGTACTCGACTCGGTACTCGACTCGTACTAGAGGGTATTATTATTATTTTCTATAAATTGTTAATATATGTCAGAAATTGATATCATATATTGCAAATATATGTCAGAAATTGTTAATATAGCTAATATATGTCAGAAGTTGTTAATATGTTAATATGTTAATATATGTTAAAATTGTTAATATATGTTAATATAGCTAATATATGTTAAAATTATTAATATATGTTAATATAGCTAATATATGTTAAAATTGTTAATATAGAAATCGGGCTCAAATTTGGACTCGGACTCAACTCGGCTCGATTTCTGCTCATACTCGGCTCGCACTCGGACGAGTAGATCACAAGCAGGGAATCCATGCTCGATGCCCGAGCAGAGCCGAGTACGAGTAGGACTCTGGCAGTGCGAGCCGAGAATGAGCTGGGCAATACTCGGCTTGGCTTGACTCGTATACAACTTTAGGTGTACTGACAAACTAAAAAAAATGATATTTGTTTTTTTTTTTTTTTTTGGTTTTTGTCATTCAATCTGTTTATGTGACCTTATCAATAAGTTGGATGGCAACTATACATGGCGTAAACATTACGGTGGGCCTTAGGAAGTTTTAAATTATAGGACATGAAAGCAACACTTTGTCCTATTGTGGGGTCCACTTGAGATTTGGATCTTCTTCAATTTTGGGCTCATGTGAACATGCAATCAAAGCTTTTTCCTATTGTAGGGTCTACCCGAGATTTGAATCTTCTTCAGTTTTGGGCTCATGTGAACATTATGGTGGGCCCTTAGGAAGTTTTTAATTATAATGTGCAATCATGGCTTTTTCCTAATGTAGGGTCCACCTGAGATTTGGATCTTCTTCATTTTTGGTCTCATGTGAACATTATTGTGGCCTTTACAAAGTTTCTAATTATAGGACATTTAATTAACACCTTTTCTTATTGTAGTTGTCCACCCTAGATTTAGACCTTCTTCATTTTTGGGCTCATGCCATAAAATGATTTGGAAAAATGGATGGACGACATGGAAATATAATAAATACATCAAGGTGGGCCCCACGGTAAGGGCTGCACCTAATCCGCTCCCACTCAAGTGAATAGACTGTATCTCGTGCATCCACATTAGCTGAGAGAGAGAGAGAGAGAGAGAGAGAGAGAGAGAGAGAGAGAGAGCACCGATTTTCAAAGTGTAGTTTACAGGAGCATGGAAGAATAGGGTAGATCTTAATTGGCCAACAATCCAACGACGTTTAAGAAGTCTCTTCGAACCTATAGCTGTATCTAAGTCCAGCTTTAATCAGCTTCTTTGAGGAGATGCTCAACTTAGGATTCACCGAAAAATCACCAAAATTGGAATAGATCACACGATGAGAAATCATTTGAGGACTCGGCTCGGCTCGATTTCTGCTCGTACTCGGCTCGTACTTGGACGAGTAGAGCATGAGCAGGGAATCCATGCTCGATGCCTGAGCAAAGCTGAGTATGGTAGGACTCGGGTAGTGCGAGCCGAGCATGAGCTGGGCAATACTCAGCTCGGCTCGACTTGACTCGTAAACAACTTTAAGTGTACTGCCTAACTAAAAATAAAATAAAATATAATATTTGTTTTTTTTTTTCTTTGTTTACATTACGGTGGGCCTTAGGAAGTTTTGAATTATAGGACATGAAAGCAACACTTTGTCCTATTGTGGGGTCCACTTAAGATTTGGGTCTTCTTCAATTTTGGGCTCATGTGAACATGCAATCAAAGCTTTTTCCTATTGTAGGGTCCACCCGAGATTTGAATCTTCTTCAGTTTTGGGATCATTTGAACATTATGGTGGACCCTTAGGAAGTTTTTAATTATAATGTGCAATCATGGCTTTTTCCAAGTGTAGGGTCCACCTGAGATTTGGATCTTCTTCATTTTTGGTCTCATGTGAACATTATGGTGGCCTCTACAAAGTTTCTAATTATAGGACGTGCAATTAACACCTTTTCTTATTATAGCTGTCCACCCTAGATTTGGACCTTCTTCATTTTTAGGCTCATGCCATAAAATGATTTGGAAAAATGGATGGACGACATGGAAATATAATAAATACATCAATTAGGTGGGCCCCATGGTAAGGGTTGCACCTAATCCACTCCCACCCAAGTGAATGGACTGTATCTCGTGCATCCACATTAGCTGAGAGAGAGAGAGAGCACCAACTTTCAAAGTGTAGTTTGCAGGAGCATGGAAGAATAGGGTAGATCTTAATTGGCCAACAATCCAACGGTGTTCAAGAAGTCTCTTCGAACCTATAGCTGTATCTAAGTCCAGCTTTAATCAGCTTCTCTGAGGAGATGCCCAACTTGGGATTTACCGAAAAATCACCAAAATTGGAATAGATCACACGATGAGAAATCATTTGAGGACTCGACTCGGCTCGATTTCTGCTCGTACTCGGCTCGTACTCGGATGAGTAGAGCATGAGCAGGGAATTCATGCTCGATGCCCGAGCAGAGCCGAGTACGGTAGGACTCGGGTAGTGCGAGCCAAGCATGAGCTGGGCAATACTCGGCTCGACTCGTATACAACTTTAAGTGTACTGACTAACTAAAAATAAAATAAAATATGATATTTGTTTTTTTTTTCTTTGTTTACATTACTGTGGGCCTTAGGAAGTTTTGAATTATAGGACGTGAAAGCAATAGTTTGTCCTATTGTGGGGTCCACTTGAGATTTGGATCTTCTTCAATTTTGGGCTCATGTGAACATGCAATAAAAGCTTTTTCCTATTGTAGGGTCCACCCGAGATTTGAATCTTCTTCAGTTTTGGGATCATGTGAGCATTATGGTGGACCCTTAGGAACTTTTTAATTATAATGTGCAATCATGGCTTTTTCCTAATGTAGGGTCCACCCAAGATTTGGATCTTCTTCATTTTTGGTCTCATGGGAACATTATGGTGGCCTTTACAAAGTTTCTAATTATAGGACGTGCAATTAACACCTTTTCTTATTGTAGTTGTCCACCCTAGATTTGGACCTTCTTCATTTTTGGGCTCATGCCATAAAATGATTTGGAAAAATGGATGGACAGCATGGAAATATAATAAATACATCAAGGTGGGCCCCACGGTAAGGGCTGCACCTAATCTGCTCCCACCCAAGTGAATGGATTGTATTCGTGCATCCACATTAGCTGAGAGAGAGGGAGAGAGAGAGCACCGATTTTCAAAGTGTAGTTTACAGGAGCATGGAAGAATAGGGTAGATCTTAATTGGCCAACAATCCAACGACGTTTAAGAAGTCTCTTCGAACCTATAGCTGTATCTAAGTCCAGCTTTAATTAGCTTCTTTGACGAGATGCTCAACTTGGGATTCACCAAAAAATCACCAAAATTGGAATAGATCACACGATGAGAAATCATTTGAGGACTCGGCTCGGCTCGATTTCTGCTCGTACTCGGCTCGTACTCGGACGAGTAGAGCATGAGCAGGGAATCCATGCTCGATGCCCGAGCAGAGCCGAGTACGATAGGACTCGGGTAGTGCGAGCCGAGCATGTGCTGTGCAATACTCGGCTCGACTCGACTCGTATACAACTTTAAGTGTACTGACTAACTAAAAATAAAATAAAATATGATATTTGTTTTTTTTCTTTGTTTACATTACGGTGGGCCTTAGGAAGTTTTGAATTATAGGACGTGAAAGCAACACTTTTTCCTATTGTGGGGTCCACTTGAGATTTGGATCTTCTTCAATTTTGGGCTCATGTGAACATGCAATAAAAGCTTTTTCCTATTGTAGGGTCCACCCGAGATTTGAATCTTCTTCAGTTTTGGGATCATGTGAACATTATGGTGGACCCTTAGGAAGTTTTTAATTATAATGTGCAATCATGGCTTTTTCCAAGTGTAGGGTCTACCTGAGATTTGGATCTTCTTCATTTTTGGTCTCATGTGAACATTATGGTGGCCTTTACAAAGTTTCTAATTATAGGATGTGCAATTAACACCTTTTCTTATTGTAGCTGTCCACCTTAGATTTGGACCTTCTTCATTTTTGGGCTCATGCCATAAAATGATTTGGAAAAATGGATGGACGACATGGAAATATAATAAATACATCAATTAACTGGGCCCCACGGTAAGGGCTGCACCTAATCCGCTCCCACCCAAGTGAATGGACTGTATCTCGTGCATCCACATTAGTTGAGAGAGAGAGAGAGAGAGAGAGAGAGAGAGAGAGAGAGAGAGAGAGAGAGAGAGAGAGAGAGAGCACCAATTTTCAAAGTGTAGTTTGTAGGAGCATGGAAGAATAGGGTAGATCTTAATTGGCCAACAATCCAACGGTGTTCAAGAAGTCTCTTCGAACCTATAGCAGTATCTAAGTCCAGATTTAATCAGCTTCTCTGAGGAGATGCTCAACTTGGGATTCATCGGAAAATCACCAAAACTGGAATAGATCACATGATGAGAAATCATTTGAGGCGATGAATCTGGGCCGACCATGGGCTAGCATAAGATGAAGAATCCAAAATGGGGAGAAATGATCACAAAAAGTAGCAAATCCGAGCCAGTGATTGCTTCAACCCGTGTCGGTATATATATCACACACGACCTTTCTCTTGTGTAAGGAAGAGTGTGGTTTTTTCCTCTTCATGATTTGATACTTCGACATAGTTGGATCATTCATCTCGATTCACTGGCTTGCTCCAACAATCTGATGTATAATGGCTGAACTTGTTACAATTTCAGCATTGAATAATTTTTTCATATTTCCATGATTTCATGTGGATTAGCCTCTACCATTTCCTCTACCATGGAAATTGGTAAAATTTTATTGATTTTGTATATTACTTGGAATATATCCACGCCATCTTCCCATTGCACGATCACTATTGGTACGACCAACTAAAAAATGGGAGCTTTCACGACCATGACTAGTCTTTTGTTCATTTAGAGTCAATCTTGACTCAAATGCTTGTTCTAGCATCATAGATCTGTCATTCTTTTGCATTCATTGCTCATAAACTTGTAATGATGCCATCAACTCTTAATGGAGAGATTTTCCAAATCTTTTGACTCTTCAATGGAGACAACCACATGTTCAAACTTGGTTGTGAGGGATCGATGGACCTTTTCAACTACATGAATGCCTTTGATCTTTTCACCATTTCTTTTCAAGTTATTAACAATAACGGGTAGTCATGAAAAATAATCTGAGATGCTCTCACCTTCCTTCATGTGAGCGGCCTCAAACTTGGATCTAATAGTTTGTAACCGGACTCTCTTTACATGATCCACACCCTTGAAGATGGTGCTTAGTTTATCCCATGCTTGCTTGCTTGATATCGCTTCAATGATCCTTTCAAAGGTGGATTCATCCAAACCGTAATAGACAAGAAACAATGCTTTCTTGTTTTTCTTCCTTTGATCTTTAAGTGTGGCCTTTTGCTCAGTGGAGTAGGCAACTTCTTGCTCTATAGTGGGCTTTATGTACCGATCGGTGATGATCTCCCATAGTTCTTGTGACCCAAACAGAGCCTTCATATAAATGCACCAGTTTTCATAGTTGTCCTTAGACAACTTTGAAATTTGCAGCTAGATTGTGGTGGAGATCTTGCAAAGAACCTGGCTCTGATACCAGTTTGTTAGCTTTATAAAGCCCAAATTGTGACAAGTGCAGCTCCTAATACAAAGGAGAAAGAAAATATGCTATATTATTTTTCACCAAAGATGGCTACTGCTGTAAAGAGAAGCACTTGTTGCTTTTTTCTGATACACCTAAATGTTCATAGCACTCCTATTTATAAGTTTAACAAGAGATTACAAAAGACACTATTACCCTGTATGAATACATTCACCAGGAGTAAATACACCACAATTTTCTAAAAATAATAAATAACATTAGGCAACCAAACATTTTTTTGGATGAATCTGAAATTCCAGGGAATCTGCTTGATGAATTTGAAATTCCAAGAAGAATGTACTTGGTTGAATCTGAACAATTTGGTTTAGACATTTCAATAGAAAATGTATCACTCATTTTGGGAATGCATTCATACAATGGACTAGTATGATCTTATTTTATTTTTTATTTTTACCAAAAAGTGAGAGCACACCACTTATAGTTTTATTAACAAAGCCAAAATTTAAATATCAGCCTAGAGCAAGTGCCAATTCATCTAACAAAAACTACAACTGGGATAAGCCACCCCTTCCCTATACAGCCATAACAATGCTGAGACCCAACAAAAAGGGTTTTTTTTTTTTAATTTTATTTTATTAAATCACAATGGCGTGAACTTTTCCTTATGTGAGAGAAAGTGAGATTGTGGTTGTACATCCGATAGACCAAATCGTGTAAATACCATCAAAATTAGGCCAATCTCACTATCAAGTGGTATACGTTAGTGTTAAGGAGGCTAATCTCACTATTAAGTGGAACTCGAAGAAAGATAGGATGGGAGAGGTTAAGGAGGGCTGGACCCAAATCCGACGACGACGACTACCAAAGCAACCACACTCCCTCTTCGTGGCCAACATCCCATTTCGATGCCCTGCTTACGATATCAGGCTTTCATTCTCCAAGTTTGGGGAAATCGCAAACATCTTCATCCCGACAACCAACTATGACCTACACCTCCTTCGCCTTTAGCAACCCCTCAGCCAGCCATTCAACACCGCCCGACTAACATTAGGCAAAGGAGAAAGGAAGCTCTCAGGAGGAGCTTTCCCCTAGTGAGACTCAGGAAAAGGGTTATTGCGGAAGGTTGGGGATCTGATGTCTAGCATTATATCATGGAACATGCGTGGAGCTGGCAATGCTCTGACCTTGACACATCTGAAAGGATTGGTCCACATCAATAAGATTGCCATTCTATTGCTACATGAACCCATGATTCGACCCGCCAAAAGGAAACCGGTAGCTGCCAGTTTGGGTTTTCATCAATCCACTACGGAAGACTCAGCTAAAGGGAAGATTTGGATCCTACCCAGCCCTTCGTTCCATCTCCAAACGATAGCAACTACCAGGTAGTGTGTCACCCATCGAGTTAAACCTATCCCTCCTTATCATAGTGGCCTATGCGGCAGGCAACAGGTTAGAGCGAGCAAATCTATGGGACGAAATCATCTCCATATCCAGATTAGCTAATGGACCTTGGCTTGTATGCGAGGATTTTAACACCATCACCTGTCCAGATGAGATGGTTGGAAGCCTTGCCGTAGAAACCAGGAGCATGGACGACTTCAGATCAGCCATTAGAGAGACTGGATGCGGGATTTATCCTACCAAAGTACATATGGTGCAATAACAGATCAGGATAAAGTTGGCACTGGGCTAAGCTTGACAGGATGTTGTTCAATGTAGAGTGGCTCCAGTCCTTCCCAGGAAGCAAAGTGGAACATCTCCCCATAATATTCTTGACCACTCCCCTTTGCTCATTTCCCTTAAAAAATTGACAAGTATTGGGCCCAAACCCTTTAAATTTTAGAATATGTGGACTCTTCATGATGATTTCCATAGAATCGTTCTTAAATCTTGGCAGCAAGAAGTGCAGGCCACCCCGATGGTTAAATTATTTCTGAAAATGAAGAGGCTTAAGTCAGCCTTAAGAATCTGGAACTCCCGGGTCTTTGAGAACATCTTCCTGAATGTCAAACTTGCAGAATATGGAGTTATCTTAGTCGAATCCAAGCTAATTCATTCCAAATTAGAAGAGGACAGAGTCAACCTTAATCTGGCCCATGCTACCCTCAAGAGAGCCCTCCTCCTTGAAGAGATCTTTTGAAAACAGAAATTTAAAATTTCTTAGCTGAAGGAGGGGAACCGCAACACCAAGTTTTTTCATGATAGAAGGAGGAGACCATCCATCAAATCTATTAAGCCTCCCTCAGGTCCTACTCTTTATTCCTCCAAAGATATATATTGGTGAAGAGGCAGTTAGATTTTACACTGATCTCTTCACATCCAAGGCCACCCAAGCTACACCAGGCCTCATTGGCTGCATACCTGCCCTCATTACAGACCATATGAACTCCCTCTTATTGCCCCCATCCCCATCCCCCCCCCCCCCCCCAACCTGGAAGAGGTGAAGGAGGCATTGTTCGCCATCCCAGTCGATAGCACGCTAGGTCCTGATGGTTTCTTAGGGGTTTTCTTTACCTCATGCTGGAACATCATCAAGGGAAACATCCTAAGAGCAATTACTGAGTTCTTTAAGGGAGGTTGTAACGCCCCAGTTTTTTTGGAACCCGAGTATATGACTCGTTCTCCAAAAACCCCAGTGTTTGCTTATAAAATTCAGTGTAAATTTGAACCGCTTATAATTAATCAGAGTTAATAGTAATGAAGCTAGAGTAAACCATGCATTGTATAAAACATTCCAACCATAATGAAAATCCAAATGTAGCGCCCCTACAAGACTTACACATTCCCAAATACAAGGTTCATTAAACAAAGATAGAAATCTAGCATCTAATGATGAAGCTCAACATGGCCCGTAGGGACCCCGTCTAGCTCCTCAGCTAACTGATCTTTTCTACCGACCCAATGAGTGTCATCGACTCGCTTTACAACTGCATCAACTATTACGGTTTGATAGTGTCAATGGCTATCGCAGTGAGGAGCACCCTCTAAGATTGCGCACTCATCATTCATAATCCAATAAAGATTACAAGTCATAAAATTAGTTATATTAAGTAGGGCATTTCATAATCATACTCATATGCTCGAAAATTAAGTCAATCAATCATCATAAGCAAATATAATGGCAATCGCAATATAAGGGAATATGTGCAGATAATCAAATAATCAATTATACGACTTTCTATTACACCCGAAATCACATTGTAAGTGAACTCCGCAATATGGCTAGAAAATTGATAAACGAACTTAAGCTCCACTAAAAAATCATGGTACAAGTGAAATACATAAGGTGAATAGGAAATCAACCTTTAAACCTCTACTTCACCCGGAAGTCATATCATATATGAACACCGCAAGATGGCTAGAAAATCGATAACTAAACTTCAGCTCTACCGGGAAATCATCATATGACTGAACACAACAAGATAAAGAGAGAATCAATATATGAAGTCTGGCATCATTCGAAAATCGTATGAACTCCGCAAGATGGTTAGAAAATTGACAAGCGGACTTCAACCCCACCTGAAAATCATAACGAAGTTAAAACCAACAGGATATGCACGTATAACCAACAAGCCACAGAATGATATTAATGTTCCATCAAAGCCACAAAGGGTAAATAAATGATCTAAGCCATATAGGTAAACATGTGGTCTAAGTCATGTAAGGCATGTGTGCGATCTAAGCTGTGTAAGGCAAACATGGACCGCAGGATAATAAATCCAAGATAGGTTCCATTCATTCCATTATTCGAGCGTAAGTGGTAGCATATAGTTAATTAATACCTATACAATAAAGGATAATATGTTATTATTGAATCATTCATGTATGTTATAATTAAAGATGTATGTTCATTATCTACCATAGGAATTAAGTGCGTAACACATTATTCTATTCACACATTCAAGTAAGAAGTTAAGTAACAAAATCAAGTTACTTAGGAGATACTAAATGGAAAGGATTAAGGCATCATTTATGGTTGATGAATTCAAGTGGAAAGCTCAAATGGTGAGTCCTCACCTTAGTTGAACCTATTTGCGTGTGGCCTGCTAGGTAGTACGAATGTAACCCCATCAAGTCAAACCTAATCGGTAAACATGCAACCACAACCAAATCAAAATATCAATGACAACTTAGTAGCAAACAAATGAAATGGGCTTTGATTTACCTTAGATTTATGTCACTTGGCAACTACTAAGCTTGAGTGGGCCAACCCAAACTCAGCCCAACTCCACCGAGTTGACTCGGTAGATGCAACCACAATCCTAAATCTCTCTTCTTCTCTTTTTCTTTCCTTTATTCTTTCTTTCCTTATTTTCTTCTTCCTCTCACTCCCTCTTTCTCACCTCTTGCTGGAACGTCCTGCAATGGATCTAATTCACTCCTGACCCGTCCGAGTTAGACTCGGCTTTTAGCCTGAGTCGACCTCTCTCTCTCTCTCACTATTCTTCTTCTTCTTCTCTACTCTCTATCTCCTCCTCCTCATCCTTTTCTTGTACCGACCAGCAGTTGTTGGACTAGGCCAGGAGTTGACCTGACCCAATCCTGTTAACTCAGCCCAAGCTCGAGCTGGTGTGGCAGTAGTGACAGCCCACACTCTCTCCTTTCTCCATACATCCTTCACTTCCTCTCAATCACTCCCTCCTCCTTTTCTTCCCTTCTTGCTCCTTTTCTAATGACCAGTCAGGACCGACCTCCAAACTCAGACTGAAATGGTTCCGAGTTCAGCTAGTGTAGCACAGAGCAGGGAGGACGATGATCATGACAGATCCCTTCCCATTGCTTCTTGCTTCGATCCGACTGTGTGGGATGGTCTTTAAAGACATAATGGAGCTTGTAGAATAAATGTTTTGAAGCATCAAGGGGAGTTGGCCTGGTGGGTTCGAGATTGGAAGCTGCGGTCACTCTCTCTCTCTCTCATCCTTTTCCTTTTCTAAAAACATAGCTTGAAGGGTTAGGATTGCATGGTGGTGAACGACTAAGATGGAAGTAAGTACAACCAAGCGGATCGCCAGCGTGTAAAGGCAAGAAACACATATTTTTTTCATTTTTGGAATATGGTTGCACAAGGCCTAACTGCTCTCGTGTTTGTGCGACCACATGCATGAGTCATCGTGTGAAACTTTAAGGGTTGGGACATATTCAACTTCCCTATAGGATAGACGGTTTGGATCAGAAATAGGGCCCTTGATGGTGGGCCATCTACAAGCCAAACGGACGCTGTTCGTTGAGTTGTTTCGAGTGGGAAAACAAAGGAAAAGAGGAAAGTTCTCTCTTGACGGGTCAAACACAGTTTGACCGTTTGACTATTTCGGTGCACCTCAGCTGTACATGATATGTGCATGTACATCACCTCAAGTGGGGTCCACTGTGATGGATCTAGTAAATCTGCTCCATTCATCTGTTTTGTCATCCCACTTTAGGGCCTAGTCCAAAGAATGAGGCCGATCCATGGCTTAGGTGGGCCATATCATCTAAATTGTGGCCCTTAAGTGTCAACCATCGATGATTTAGGATAATCTGAGGTCCACTCCCATGATCAGAACCATTCACCTAACTAGTGAGCTGATCAGGTCCACTACCCATTTACATTGGTATCATCTTACATGTGTATGTATATATATATATATATATATATATATATATATATATATATATATATATATATATATTGTATTATTTTGTATTTAAGTATAATTAATAACATATTATATTTTATATTAATAATCATTTATCAATTAATAAAGTATTTAATTGGCAATATTATAGATAAATATCATTAATAATATTTCAAGTGTACTATAGTTAATTAATATAATTTTCTTATATATTCATTATAATAAATATTAGTAAATAATATCTTAGATTACATAATAAAAATATATTTACATATTTGTTTAGTATAATACATTAATAGTTATAGATAAGTATTTATTTACAATCATTAATATTTATAATATTTTTTGTGATTATATATGCACATATAGTAAAATTAATATTAAGTGATATATATTTTATATATAGTATAATACCTTAATATATAGTTAAAATTATAAAATGTAAATGTTAATTAATATACATCGATTATGTAATAATGTGTTGGTATACAATTTATTATATATATAGTTTAAATAATATACATAATTTAAATAATTTAAGTAACATATGTATTATTACAAATAATTATAATTTTTTTCATCATAATATATATACAATTATATCACATTTAAAATGAATTATTTGGTCTTCCTGGTTACACCCGAGTACTGAAAAGTATGGGGAGTTACAATCTACTCCCCTTAAAGAGAATTTCGCCACCGAAATTCAATATTTCTACCTTAGATGAGAGCAACAATGTCTCAATGCATTTACTAGTTTTCTACTACTTGTATTTATATACGCAAGTGTTCACGATCAACTGTTAGGACTGGAGTTGTTACGTACAATCTACCCCCCTTAAAGAAGAATCTCGCCCACGAGATTTAATTATTGTGATCCCTATTTCCTTTAGTATTAATTAAGATCAAGGGTTTGCTCACATGTTGTAAAGGAGAGTTTTATTATGATTATCCTATTTATACTTATAAGCTTGAAATTCACGATGAGAATTCTATGTCATCTTAAAGGAAGAGTAGTTTATATTTTTAGTGTTCAGGTAAATATGAATCGACATTTATAGTTGATTTGAGGCTAATACGCCAAACTTCTGTCTGGCTGGGCAGTGAGTTTACTAGTATCTTTCTTAATCCCCTTGAGTCTCGATCTTCTGCTTCATCAGGGCATTGAGATCATCGTAATCATTAGGATCTAGAATTCACGTCAAACCGCGCATACGTTGCTTAGACATGGTTCCGTTGATTCGTGTTCCCGATTATTTTAGTCTTTTGAGATAGGCTATTTAATTTCTTACATCCCTAAAGAATAAGCCTAAATGATTCTTTACGCTACCACATTGCAATTTAGCTATCTGGGTGCTATCCAAAAATCTATAATTCAATTATTTCTAATTGTTTTACTCACATTACTACACGTTCTTAAAATTTTATAATCCTTGCAAAGTATCTTATAACTACTAAGGAAGATTTATAAAGGTCGTACCTTGGTGGTTGAAGTTGTTGTACTGGAGGGAAGATTCCCTCATCTTATTGTTTCTTAAAACGCTGCTTTAAGAAGTAGCTTGGCCTTCCACAATAGTTGCAAAGCTTATTCTTACCCGAAGAATGAGTTGGATGAGACATTAATTCCATCCCCTCCTTAGTCATAGGAGAAGTAAATGATGCCATCTTGGCTTTGCTTGCTGAACCTCGAATAAGAGTATGTGTTTTGGCCCTACGCACGAAGTCCTTCTCTACTCGTATGGCTTTATCCAGAATATTAACGAAGTTAGTAAAGTCGAAGGTGTATAATCTCGATTGAATTTTAAGTCGAAGACCTTCCATAAACTTTTGCAATTTATATTCCTTGTCCTCAACAGCCTTTGGTATATAACGTGACAATTCGTCAAAGTGCGCTTCATATTGTGGCATTGTTATGCATATTCCCTTGTTTTAACTTAAGAAACTCAGATATTTTCTCATGACGATAGCACGGAGGAAAGTATTTTTCATTGAACCTCTTCTTAAACTCATTCCAGGTCCACTCATAATCAAGTGGGACTCTTCTTAGCGCGCCTCCCCTCCATATATTAGCCTCGCCTTCCAGGGCATAAGTGGCAAGAATAACCTTCTGGGCGTCCAAACAACCTAGCGGTTTTATCATCTTGGCCATTCTATTTAGCCAGTGTTATGCTAAAACTAGATCTGGTGCTCCTAAGAAAGACGGTGGTCTCAGCTTCTGAAACCTTCCAAAGAGATCTGCCCCACTAACTTCTTCAGTCTTCGAGGCCGATGCACCCATATTATGTTGGAGGGCTTCTAATAGTGTGGTGATTGACGCATGTTGTTGTCATACGATGGTAGTCAGCCGACTAATAACATCGCCAGGTGGGGCTTCAGGTTGCGCATTTGGTGGAGGTGTTCTAACAAGACCTGCAAATATTTGAGATGGGATAGTTCCTGATGTTGACTCTCTTTCAGGACTACTTGCCCTAACTGGAGGCACTGGAGAGAGCTCAGGACCCTCTTCCCTAACAACCTTGTTTGTCGGCGAAGTCAACAAATGAACCGTCTGTGGTCTTGATCGACGAGATGGGGCCAAAATCCTGTTAAAAGAAAGGGTTTATCGTGGTCATATCCTCCTAAGTTTAACAAGTCTTAAGATGAAGAATCCAAAATGGGGAGAGAGGATTTATCGTGGTCAATCCTCCTACTTTGCCACTGATGTTGCTCACCAATTGTTTAATAAAATGACTCAACCAAATGTTGCTGGTGGCAAGGAAGGTTTGGCTAGTGGCAAGGAAGGTTTGGCCGGTGGCAACCAAGGTATCTACATTAAACAAATACCTTTCTTCTCTTTAATTTTTTTTTTTTTTTAGTTTTTATGTTACTTAGAAGGTGTTTGATAAGATACCTGTAAAACCATTGCCTCTATTTTACAAATAATGGGATTGTGAAGTTGCAGTTCGGGTGTTTGTGGAAATGCCTCAATGACGAACTCGTCTCGATCTTGGCCCGAGCTGTTGACCGAATCGAGCCAAGCTGGCCAGTCAGGCTCGAGGACCAAGCTGTGCCGAGTTCGAGCTGAGGTCAGCTAGTGTTCAAGCTGAGTCGAGCTGAGGCCATCTCGACTCGATTTGACTCGATGTACACCCCTAACCATAGCATAGGAAAAAGTGGTGATTGACAATAAATAAGCTACAAAAGTTTTGAATCAAGTGATATTTGTTTTTACACCGTGATCCATAGCTCAAGTGGTAGACTAAGTGAAAGATACCTCGTTTCAACATTGAGGTCTTGGTATCGATCCCTAGTGGGGGTGGCTAACAGTGAAGTGTGAACTGACAGTGGGGTTTACTTAGAGCTGTACATGAGCAGAGTAAACTCGGTTACTTGCTCGACTCGACTCGAAATTACTCGACTCGACTCGACTCGACTCAACATGAGTTTGAGCCGATCACGAGCATGAGTTTGATACTCGTTTTGATTACGAGTAGAGTACGAGCTCGGCAATAATTGACTTGGTACTTGACTCGTGTGCTCGACTCGTACTCGACTCGGTACTCGACTCGTACTAGAGGGTATTATTATTATTTTCTATAAATTGTTAATATATTCAGAAATTGATATGATATATTACAAATATATGTCAGAAATTGTTAATATAGCTAATATATGTCAGAAATTGTTAATATGTTAATATGTTAATATATGTTAATATAGCTAATATATGTTAAAATTGTTAATATAGCTAATATACATTAAAATTGTTAATATAGAAATTGTAATATAGAAATCGGGCTCAAATTCGGACTCAGACTCAACTCGTCTCGATTTCTGCTCATACTCGGACGAGTAGATCACGAGCAGGGAATCCATGCTCGATGCCCGAGCAGAGCCGAGTACGAGTAGGACTCGGGCAGTACGAGCCGAGAATGAGCTGGGCAATACTCGGCTTGGCTCGACTCGTATACAACTTTAGGTGTACTAACAAACTAAAAAAAAATGATATTTGTTTTTTTTTTATTTTTTAGTTTTTCCAATTCATCCTGGTTTATGTGACCTTATTAATAAGTTGGTTGGCAAATAAACATGGCATAAACATTACGGTGGGCCTTAGGAAGTTTTAAATTATAGGACATGAAAGCAACACTTTTTCCTATTTTGGGGTCCACTTAAGATTTGGATCTTCTTCAATTTTGGGCTCATGTGAACATGCATTCAAAGCTTTTTCCTATTGTAGGGTCCACCCGAGATTTGAATCTTCTTCAGTTTTGGGCTCATGTGAACATTATGGTGGGCCCTTAGGAAGTTTTTAATTATAATGTGCAATCATGGCTTTTTCCTAATGTAGGGTCCACCTGAGATTTGGATCTTCTTCATTTTTGGTCTCATGTGAACATTATGGTGGCCTTTGTAAAGTTTCTAATTATAGGACATGCAATTAACACCTTTTCTTATTGTAGTTGTCCACCCTAGATTTGGACCTTCTTCATTTTTGGGCTCATGCCATAAAATGATTTGGAAAAACGGATGGACGACATGGAAATATAATAAATACATCAAGGTGGGCCCCACGGTAAGGGCTGCACCTAATCCGCTCCCACCCAAGTGAATGGACTGTATCTCGTGCATCGACATTGGTTGAGAGAGAGAGAGAGAGAGAGCACCGATTTTCAAAGTGTAGTTTGCCGGAGCATGGAAGAATAGGGTAGATCTTAATTGGCCAACAATCCAACGACATTTAAGAAGTCTCTTCGAACCTATAGCTGTATCTAAGTCCAACTTTAATCAGCTTCTCTGAGTAGATGCTCAACTTGGGATTCACCGAAAAATCACCAAAATTGGAATAGATCACACGATGAGAAATCATTTGAGGACTCGGCTCGGCTCGATTTCTACTCGTACTCGGCTCATACTCGGACGAGTAGAGCATGAACAGGGAATCCATGCTCGATGCCCGAGCAGAGCCGAGTACGGTAGGACTCGGGTAGTGCGAGCCGAGCATGAGCTGGGCAATACTCGGCTCGGCTCGACTCATATACAACTTTAAGTGTACTGACTAACTAAAAATAAAATAAAATATGATATTTGTTTTTTTTTCTTTGTTTACATTACGGTGGGCCTTAGGAAGTTTTGAATTATAGGACGTGAAAGCAACACTTTGTCCTATTGTGGGGTCCACTTGAGATTTGGATCTTCTTCAATTTTGGGCTCATGTGAACATGCAATAAAAGCTTTTTCCTATTGCAGGGTCCACCCGAGATTTGAATCTGCTTCAGTTTTGGGATCATGTGAACATTATGGTGGACCCTTAGGAAGTTTTTAATTATAATGTGCAATCATGGCTTTTTCCTAATGTAGGGTCCACCTGAGATTTGGATCTTCTTCATTTTTGGTCTCATGTGAACATTATGGTGGCCTTTACAAAGTTTCTAATTATAGGACGTGCAATTAACACCTTTTCTTATTGTAGTTGTCCACCCTAGATTTGGACCTTCTTCATTTTTGGGCTCATGCCATAAAATGATTTGGAAAAATGGATGGACGACATGGAAATATAATAAATACATCAAGATGGGCCCCACGGTAAGGGCTGCACCTAATCCGTTCCCACCCAAGTGAATGGACTATATCTTGTGCATCGACATTAGCTGAGAGAGAGAGAGAGAGAGAGAGAGAGAGAGAGCACCGATTTTCAAAGTGTAGTTTATAGGAGCATGGAAGAATAGGGTAGATCTTAATTGGCCAACAATCCAACGACGTTTAAGAAGTCTCTTCGAACCTATAGCTGTATCTAAGTCCAGCTTTAATCAGGTTCTCTGACGAGATGCTCAACTTGGGATTCACCAAAAAATCACCAAAATTGGAATAGATCACACGATGAGAAATCGTTTGAGGACTCAGCTCGGCTCGATTTCTGCTTGTACTCGGCTCATACTTGGACGAGTAGAGCATGAGCAGGGAATCCACGCTCGATGCCTGAGTAGAGCCGAGTATGGTAGGACTCGGGTAGTGCAAGCCGAGCATGAGCTGGGCAATACTCGGCTCGGCTCGACTCATATACAACTTTAAGTGTACTGACTAACTAAAAATAAAATAAAATATGATATTTGTTTTTTTTTTTTCTTTGTTTACATTATGGTGGGCCTTAAGAAGTTTTGAATTATAGGACGTGAAAGCAACACTTTTTCCTATTGTGGGGTCCACTTGAGATTTGGATCTTCTTCAATTTTGGGCTCATGTGAACATGCAATCAAAGCTTTTTCCTATTGTAGGGTCCACCTGAGATTTGAATCTTCTTCAGTTTTGGGATCATGTGAACATTATGGTGGACCCTTAGGAAGTTTTTAATTATAATGTGCAATCATGGCTTTTTCCTAGTGTAGGGTCCACCTGAGATTTGGATCTTCTTCATTTTTGGTCTCATGTGAACATTATGGTGGCCTTTACAAAGTTTCTAATTATAGGACGTGCAATTAACACCTTTTCTTATTTTAGCTGTCCACCCTAGATTTGGACCTTCTTCATTTTTGGGCTCATGCCATAAAATGATTTGGAAAAATGGATGGACGACATGGAAATATAATAAATACATCAATTAGGTGGGCCCCACGGTTAAGGGTTGCACCTAATCCACTCCCACCCAAGTGAATGGACTGTATTTCGTGCATCCACATTAGCTAAGAGAGAGGGAGAGAGAGAGAGAGAGAGAGAGAGAGAGAGAGAGAGAGAGAGAGAGAGAGAGCACCGATTTTCAAAGTGTAGTTTGCAGGAGCATGGAAGAATAGGGTAGATCTTAATTGGCCAACAATCCAACGGTGTTCAAGAAGTCTCTTTGAACCTATAGTTGTGTCTAAGTCCAGCTTTAATCAGCTTCTCTGAGGAGATGTTCAACTTGGGATTCACCGGAAAATCATCAAAACTGGAATAGATCACAAGATGAGAAATCATTTGAGGCGATGAATCTGGACCGACCATGGGCTAGCATAAGATGAAGAATCCAAAATGGGGAGAAATGATCACAAAAAGTAGCAAATCCAAGCCTTAGAAAAGATGGGCCAACCCATGGAGATGGCATTGCACAAAAGTTGGGTGGGCCATATCCATATCATTTGAATCATTGGATGGCTGATGGCCCATCCAATAGGTGGGGGATGTTTTCTAAAACATAGATTGGTAGATAAAATGAACGAAAATTGGAAGGCTTTACCGAGTGAGGACATTGTACAGTGGATACACAGCTACAATTGAGGATTTTACCGGCACTCAAAAGCGCCGATAAAACCTTAAAAAGTGCCGCTAATTAAGCGTCGCTAAATGGGTATGCCTGGTGGCGCTATGTGAGATTTTGCGGCGCTTGTCTAAGCGCCGTTATTATGGTTTCGCGATGCGAATAAGTGCCAGTTAAATTTGCTCCGAGCGCTACTAAAAGTGGCTTATGAACACTTTTTCTCATGAAAAAGTGTCGTAAAATTTCTACACAAGCGCCGCTAAAAGCTTTTGTATAGATTTCACAGGCCAGTAAATTTTTTTATTTTTTATTTTATAATTCGATCAAAACCTGTATTTTTTTAAATATTTGAAACATAAAAATGATGCCATATAAATAAAACTGAACATTAAACAAAATTTATATTACTAGACAATAAAAAAATATAATATTTATTACAATACACATCTTCAATTTGATGAGTTGGCTAAAAAATCTTAATGTTAATTGTTAACTAATACAGTGGATTTCCTTCACTTGAGGGTTATCTGGGGGGCTTATGCCATACAAATATCCTGCAATTTGAGTCCAAAGATCTGCTATGCAAATAAACTTCTTCAAAATGTTCTTGGGCATGATATATGTGTAGCCTGTCTCCTGTAATCAGGAATTACTCACATAAGTTCAGTTTCTAGAACTTTGAAAGTTAAAAAGTGCATGCAATGGAAAATAGCCATAATTATTTACCTTAATGTCCTTGGTGTTCACATAAATATGATTGACTCTAAGATATAGATTCGTCGCTGAGATTGCTCTCACACGCCAATCAGTTTTAGAACCAAATGTTGCTTGCTCACAAGGGCTTGTTGTGGTGACAATGAGTTCATCGCCGTGCACAATTGTTGTCCTTGTTGTGACTGCTATAAGTTGGCTTGCTTCTTTCGCCTGCACATGAAGATTTGCTAACGATTATTAGCCAAGTGAAACCGGTAAAGAAGCTTCTCAGCTTGATAGACTTTTATTAAACACATCACCTGGTTCTCAATCTCCGCAATCTGTTGCCTCTGTTGTGAAGGTGGAGTTATTTCAGCCCCCAGTATTATATCATGAAGTTCAGACTATGTCAATGCTGAGGTGTTTACATTATTCTTCTTGGCATAATCTGAGAGTATAAGATCTCTCAGAGCAACCTCAACTTACATTGAAGGAGATATTAACAACTCTCATAACAATGACATGCAATGCCAACCTCACACTGGACATTACAATAAATGCCATAGATGGAACTTTCATGTCATAAGTTACTTTGAGAAAGTAAGATAGTAGGAAAACTTTTGAATCTTGTCATGATGTTGAAATGCTTACCTCCATAGTCCTTGTTCTCAATAAAACATAGGACGCCAAGAAGACCTGTAAAGAGAAGGATAAAATCAGGAAAATATTTTTTAAGGTACAATCAACAAAAATATTTACCAGACAACAATTTCATCATAAATCTAAAACCACTTGATACCATCCTTCTAGCTTATTTGAGCAAACCAAAATATCTATCATAAGAAACATTGTAGATCTTCTTCTTTGCTTCTTCCTCACTGATAAATCATACATTATGAAAATAGTAAAACAAAAAGCCCCCAATTATCAAAATAATTAAAACAATGCCATTCCAAACAATAGAGGCCGAAACAAACAATATGCAAAGAAGAAGAGATAAGAAAAGAGATGGTGATCGGTCTATCCAATTTCCAAATGTGACCCTCCTGATGAGTGAACGGGCCTGATTTGTTGGCCTGGGCATGTCAACAGTGCGTCCCACTTGTTGAATGACTTGGATCTTGAAGTTGTACCACATTAGCACATTTATGGGGAATGTCCTCTTCCGTCTGATTTTCAGGTCTCTGAATCATATTGATCTCTTACATGAATAGAAGAAACCACAAGAAAATAAAGAAATCACATTGCCAAGATGGGTGTACACATCAATTCCCAAATAGGAATTAGGAATAGAGCAGAAAGAGGAAATCAAGATTAGAAAACCTAAAGTCTCAAGTGTCCGAGATGTCCGACATTTGAGACTAGAAGTTGAAATTCAGACTCCCAAGCCTTGAGGTGGACTCTGATTCTACAACTGACATCAATAGAAGACAAAAATAAATAAATAAGAAGAAAAGCTTGGATGGGATAAAGGAAGAATGTTAGCAAATATCTGAAAGTATCGTCTCTGGTTGCCCATTAAGGACTGTCTGAAAGAACTTAAGGACTGCATTATAAGAATTCGAGTTGACATATTCAACCATTACTTGTCCACAAAAAACTTAAGGACATCCCCACTGATACCTTATAGGTACACAGATCTGATTTGACGTCAATTGTCCCTTCGATCTGGGAAGCATATACATGAGGGCAAACATTTTTTGAGTAGTACTCTTTCAAATGCTCTGTAGCCTTTGTCTAACCATGAACTAGAACCTGCAATACTCTAATAGAGGAATATCTTTACTGGGATGAAAAGATGGCATTCTTCTCAGTATGTGAAAAAAAACCAATCATGGTTTGTTACTACATGCTTACATGTTTCTGAGTAAACAATTAGGAAGAAATTAAAAAAAAAAAAAAGCCTTCCAAAAGGAATTCAAACGTGAAGCCATGGTGATGGGATCCTGTAGTAGGTGTATTCTTGTGGAACATCTTGGTTCCTAGCAAGCCTCTCTAAAATTTTAACACATTTAGGAAGACTACTCCAATATGCTTCATGATTATTTGAAACTATGTCAAAACCCCCAGATTACGCTCATCTAGAAGCTGTGTCATGTGATCTGACCTGAAAAGAAATGTAGCTAAAACAGAAACTCAGATGAGCATAAATAATCAACACAGCCCCATTAGAGGTAGAATACAGAATCCCTACTTACCAGCCATCTACATTAACAACATCAGGATTCTTCCTATATATACAATCGCAAAAGACATAATGCAACCTTTTTTCTCATAAAGACATTTTCCTCGTAAGATTTTCAAAAAAAAAAACACATCTACATATATAAACTCATCCTTAAAGCATCACTATAACTACCCAGTTCTGGATATTTAGAACCTAGATGACATAATAATGTTTTTGGCATTAAACTCATTCATTACACATGATCTGGATTTCCATCAGATTTCTTCATGGCCATGAGAGTTTAATAAGGTGTTTGAGTTAAGACAATCAAGATGTAGAATTCATTTCAATCTTAATTTTCATAAGAATTGTAAAGCTGCTAAGAAGTTTATATAAACCTAACAAAAGATCGGTCAAATTTTATCCTACTGGTACTTAGGAAGTATCTCATACCAATATTAGTATAGCATCTCAATGCCACAAAGTGAGTAAGATATTGAGCTTGAATTTTTTATGTTGATAGATACATAAACGAGTGTCAAAATCTGATGCCAGTATGGACTTTCGAACTTGATGAGCCTGAAAATTGGATTCACAGATTGGGTAATTTATTCTTAAAAAATAAATATTCTATAAATGAATAAAAGGAGTACAAAGCTCACCCTTTCATCCTCGGACAGGCTATTTGCTAATAGGAGTATTTCAAGGAAATCACTTTTCTTATTACCAGCAGAGTTCTCTCCCTTTGATCTTCTCTCTTCAACTATAGCTTTCACTGTAGAAGATATTCTTGCTCTAGCCTGCACACACACACACACACACACACACACACACACAGAGTCAGTCAAAAGTTCTGGTTAGAAAGTAAGTTTGAAGTTCAAATAAGATATCAAAGAAAGGCTCAAAAAGTGCCATTGATAAAAGAAAATTCAGAAACCAAATCATCCAAATGGTCACATTCCGACATAGAGCAGGATGATTAGATGGCAACATTCACCAATAAACCATGGACAACTTGAAACAAATGTAGACATACATAAAGGCCATGAAATAGGTAGTAAATCCTGATAAAACAATCCTAGCTTCTAATCCATGGACACTTGTTTATGGCAATAGGACCGTTGGGCATGAAAACATTTTTAATCATCCAATAAATGTTCACTATTTTGATAGTCAGACAATCAGATAGTGTAATTTTTGGTTCATGATATATCTCAACTAAGAACCATTATTTGAACAGTTTAATTTGAGTTGTATGGCTTGCATGCAGTTTATGTAATTTGTAAGTGCTTGCCTATCATCCATTACACTCTGTTACACCATCAAAAATGGGGTGCCAACAAGCAAATCTAAAGAGATGCAGTTCAGGAACAGCTAAACAAACAGTTCATCATGCTCAATGGTTGTAGAACACACAAGCAATGTCAGGAGAAAAAAAAAAACAAATTTCTGTCCACTGTGAATTCATATATGCATATACATGTATGAAATTATGAAGTACAAAACATTAGTGTTCTTTTTTCCTTAACGAAATCTCCTTATTTCTATTAAGAAAAAAAAAACCCAGAATTTTCTGTCCATTTTGGTGTTTCACTATAGTGGTTTCCCAATCCTAAGTGGAATAACAAAACTTAAGTGCTTTTGGATGCTCAATCCAAATGAATTGCAATTCATTGAATGTGAACTGATCCAAGTTTCATGAAATATTATGATCAAACATTATAGAAGCCATATTGAAGTTTAGAAGATTGGTAGGAAAGATGTAGACATCGTCATGCTATAATTTAAAAATATCATCCAAACATCTCATACCATTCATAAATGAACTTCCATTTGTGACCATTCACTATGTCACATCCATTTGCCTCACACATGCCAAGCAACTTCTACTACAAAAGAAAGACGGCAAATCAGAACTCTAGTTAAAACTTAAAAACAATGTTCTAATTTATACTAAAACAAGTCATGAGCCTGTTACAATCCGGCCCAGCTGGTGATATTCTAGACTAAAGCTCTGATGGGTCTCAATTTGGACAGAGAATGTCCCCAGATTGGAAGTTCCTAATCCTTCGATCAATGGCCTACGAGTAAATAGTTAAGGAAAAAAAATACAGTAATAAGCCTAGGAAAAAGGACAAAGATTGTATGGTTAGGAACTTTTTCTTGGATCTGATTGGGCCCTGATAGAACAAGAACTTGTAACAATTAAGAACAATCACTAACGGAAAATTAATTTTCAGTTCAGATAGGTAATTACCATTCTCATTCAATATGGCTTGAAAGTATGACTTTTGGGTCCTAATTTAGCCAAATAGGTGATGAAAAATCAGAATGTTAGATCTTTTAATCAATATGACTTTTAGGTTATGACCTTGCTAGCCTACAATTTGGATGGTTTTATTGTCTCTTGTTTTTTATTTATTTTATTTATTTTTTTATGACACACCTATAGTTTCTGGGTGGATGTGTCAACAATCACACTTTTTAGTATCAAATAACTCTTCCTAATTTGCAAATGGAACAATGGTAATCGATGAATATCATGAATTGTGATGATTCAAACTGTGAATTTGGTGCTTGAACTGATTCATAGGTCAAGCTTAGGTGCAACAAATTAGGTGAATGTGAGAGATACCATTCTTTTCATTTATTAGTTTGTGGAAAAATGTTTTTATAATTAATGTGGAAAACTTGATGTGTTTGGTACATTTCAAAATTTCTAGGTGATGGAGTCACATCAAGCAAGCAAATTGGACACATCTGGGACAGCCAAAGCTGTTATCTCGTGCTTTTAGAAACTAGGTGTCTCATTTGAGTTGGATCAAGTAATGTTGTCTAAACCATCATACTTGAGCAATCTTGTAGTTCTCTCTCTCTCTCTCTCTCTCTCTCTCTCTCTCTCTCTGTCTCTCTCTTTTAATTTTTTCTTTTCTGAAGACGCAAGGAATTTATCGGTAAAAAGAAACAGAAAACTACATAAAGAAGCAAGGATGGAGTTTCCTATGAGAAGGGATATCTGGTTTACACCATCCTTAGTATAACTGTAATTTTTAAAGGAACATTTTTGAATCGACATTCAGATGCCTGGAGATTCTTTATATATATATATATATATTTATTTGAAAGGTTACCAAAAGCTTGGAGTTTGAATCAGAAGTCTGTCAAAATGGGATTTGTTTCTTTCCTTCTCAACAAAATCAAAGTTTTTTACATTGGCCAAGTCCAATGTGGAATTTGGAAGAATGATTTAATGTTCAACTTTGAGGCTTCAAATCATTCTTGTTCTTTTAGGTGTCGCCAGTTTGTTTTCTTCAGCTATCTTGACACATAATCTCATTAAGGCTGTGTTTAGATATAGTATTGAATTCAATTAGAATAATTAGTTAAGTGGCAATAACTGTATTTTAGCTACCTTACTTGTCATTTGTATAAGGGGATTGGATGAAAATTGCATTATGTTACTTTCAAGCGGGGCTTGAAAGAAATGTAATTGTGATTTGAGGGCCATTTACTCAGTATAGTAAGGTAGTCACAACTTGATCTCGTCTTCTTTGTTGAACTATTTATTGCAATTCAATTCAATAGTGCATATATAGTGCATCCAAACTCAGCCTATTCCTTTGAATAAGTATACACATTATGTCTCTTTTATGTACTCTTCTTTATGATGCTTCCTCTCTGTTGATTTTAAACAGTGATATATCATCATGTAGGTGTAGTTTAGTCCATATTTCAGATGTATTTTCTCCACTTTTGAGTTGTAAGGAATTATGTCAAATGCGACCTAGCAGAATCGATGCAACTATGCAAGCTTTTGTTTCAAGTTAATGAGCACAACATTGATTTTCATCCCTATACTGTAACATTTATTTTTCCCTTTTATTTTTGGTGCCCTCCTCTGGGTTTGATTTGTCAATCTTTACTGTTTTAACATGCCGAAAAAAAAACGAGACATTTTCTGTTTCCAACATTCTATCGTGCATTTTCTATTTTTTATTTTCTTTTTCTTTTTTAAGTTTTTTGTCTTAAGGATATTGTTAACTAAGTTGGTTACATGTCCATGGACTAGCATGTGAAGGTAGTGAGTGATGCAGGATATGAAAATTAAATATGATATGCGAGATTTCAGGCTTAAGATCACATTAGTTCAGAAACAATTACACAAATTCCATATCCCACATGAAAGTCCAAACATTTCAGTAAGGGGAATCTATGCGGGTCTAGGCCTACACATGATAGGGCTGGATAAATAAAAATTATGAACCAAACAATACTCAAAGATAAGAAATAATCATCAACACATGCATAGTAATCAGTCCCTAATCTAAGAGATTCAGAAATTCAAATTCAGGGAACCCTAGGGTAAGAAAAGAGGCATAAAATTGGAAATTTGAGTAATTTATGGTTAGGTTTAGGGATTTTGGGTGAAAAAAGAGTGAAAGAGAGTAGAGACGAACCAAAAAAGTACCGCATGCATTGACAACAACAATGGCCTAGACGCACGTGCGCGTGATCCCGGTCGCACGTGTATGGGACCCACTATTCAGAAAAAGGCCACCTTGGCCTTGGTCGGCCAGGGATGGACTCCAAAACTCCAAAATCTCAGCTCGATCCGATGTACGATTTGTACGTGGTACTCCGCCGAAGTTTCAACCCTCCTGTAGGGCCAGATTCTGGAAATATGTTGTAGAGAGAAAAATGGTAGTAATAGAAGATGGATTTAAAGTGTAGATGATTGTAGAAGAATAAAAATATGGATGGAAGAAGGTGAAAAGTATGGATAATAGAAGATAAGGGCAGATCGTGATAGATGTGGCTTCACACCACGGTAGTTAGCCCTTCGATGAAGGGAGGGCTTCGCACCCACTTGTGAATTCTTTTACAACTCACTAAGAGAACCGAAAAATAAAGCATGAATTTTTATTAATCTTTAATTAATCAAAAGAACTACAAGGGGTGCTTATTTATAGGGAAAACCCTATACCCCAAAATTCACGCCATGTGCGCAACCTAATACTTGACGATGAAGTAAACTAAAATAAAAACTAATCAAAGAAATTTAAAGCGTTCACGATGTTCTAAATAACATAAATAAGCAAAACTTAAAATATGAAATCAATCCGACTAGTGGGCCATGATCATGAGATCCCATGATGGACTTTTTTTGGCTATCGGGCCCACTTTCTTGAACCAAAACTCCGTCTTCTAACTAGGAGGCCCTCCCTGGACGTCGTCATCGATCCAGATCGACTGTGGGGCCCTCCTTCTGGCTTTCATGCGTAGGGGGGTATGAGTGCGCATTATGTTCACATCAATTCTCCTCGGTTGTGAAGATTTCGCCACTGGCGAAATAAAACTCCTGAACTGCTCCACGATGTTAAGATCAAGTCTCTGAAGCTCCTCCTCAGTGAGCCACGTGCTGTCTGAAGCTGGGCGTGACTTCTATTTAACCAGGTACTTCTGAAACCTGCCATCCAACGTTGAAACTATCTGATGGTCCAGGATATCCTCTATTTCCTTTTTCCTTTTTGGGTGTGTGAAGGTTAGGTACGGGAGGTAGAGGTTGTAAAAATGGGTCGGGAAATATAAGTATGGGAGGTAGAGATTGAGAAGATGGGATGGGACAGGTAGGTATGGGAGGTAGAGGTTGGGAAGAAAGGTCAGGAAGAATAGGTATGGGAGGTAGAGGCTGACAAAATGGGTCGGGACGGGTAGGTATGGGACGTAGAGGTTGAGAAAATGGGTCAAAAAGGGTAGGTATGGGAGGTAGAGGTTAGGAAGAAAGGTCAGGAAGAGTAGGTATGAGAGGTAAAGGCTGAGAAAATGGGTCGAGAAGGGGCCATGGTTCAAGGGATAAATATGAGGAATCAGGATGGGTGGGCGAAGGGCCAGACAAAGTATCAGTGGTCCCCTGAAAAGTAACTAAATCCTCCACATCAAATGTGAAACTAATTCCCATGGAAGGTGGAAGATTTACCTCATACACATTGAGACCGTTTCATTTTATAATTTTGAAGGGTCCAGCGCTACGCACGTGTAAGTTATGAATGACCCTCGGAGAGTACCACTTGGGGTTGATGCAGACCATCACGGAGTCCCCAATATTGAATCTTTTGAAATGTTTATACTGGTCTGAAGAAAATGTGCAATGTTCATTACTAGTCATGATCTTCTGCCTGATTTCTTGATGTCGTGATTGAACGTACAAAAGACTCTACAGGCTCTGACAGCCTATGAGATAGTGACGTAGGGACAAAATCAATAGGTTTCTCAGGTTTATAACCAGTAACGACTTCATAAGGACTGAGACCTATGGACCTATCGACAGAACTATTAAACGCAAACTCTGCTGTAGGTATTACGGTGTCCTATGTTCTGGTGTGCTCTATATCCCTCCCAGGGAGAGACTCATTCGGAAGATCATTAGGAAAGACATCACGAAACTCATCTACCACTGGAATGGCCTCAGTGAGTAACTCTATACTAGCCTCTGGAGTACTCTCTCTAGCCACAAGGCCGTACATGTTGTGCCACTAAAAATAGTGGTCTTGATACCCCTCTTGGGGTGGGTGTACGGGTGCATGCCCATGAATGATTCCTTGGCCACCTCCATTCATTGTCTATTCTCTTGGCCACTTACCTGAGATTGGACATCTACCCCAATGCTGGGATTTGTCCTAGTGGAGGCCTTTAGTTAGGTAATGCGCGCATCAAATTGATAAAACCGTTGGTCTATATATTGTTCATAGCGCTTACCCAAATACTTGATCTACTGGGACAACTTGTTCAATGACTTTAGTAGTTGCTTCATATTTAGTGTAGGGTACAAGCCAAAACCATGACCCGTATGTGTGGGCATACACTAGCTAACTCAACCTAAGGACTTTTTATGATAACTACATGTGTCTAAAAACCAAATGACCTTACGAGACTCTATATGAAGGAGCCTACACACCGTTATGAAAATTCAGCTATATATATCAGGGACTATAGTTTTCTAGCAGCTATATATGATGGACTGGATGCATGAAGGACTCAAACAAACTAAACCCTAAATATGTGGTGAATTTTCGTACAAGAACCCTAGGCTTTGATACCAAATTTGATGCAGGACATGAAAATTAAATATGATATACAAGATTTCAAGCTTAAGATCACATTAGTTCAGAAACAATTACAAAAATTTCATATCCCACATGAAAGTCGGAATCTATGTGGGTCCAGGCCTACACATGATAGGGCTGCATCAATAAAAATTATGAACCAAATGATACTCAAAGATAAGAAATAATTATCAACACATGCATAGTTATCAGTCCCTAATCCAAGGGATTCAGAAATTTCAGTTCGGGGAACCCTAGGGTAAGAAAAGGGGCATAAAATTGAAAATTTGAGAAAATTAGTGTTAGGTTTAGGGATTTTGGGTGAAAGCAGAGTAAAAGAGAGGAGAGAGACGAACCAGAGAATTACCGCATCAAATAATGGCCTAGACGTACGTGCGTGTGATCTAGGCCGCACGTGTGTGCGACTCACTATTCAAAAAAAGGCCACCTTGGCCCTTGTCGGCCAGTGATGGACTTCAAAACCTCCAAATCTCAGCTTGATCCTATGTGCAGACGTCAGAGAGAGAGAGAGAGAGTTTTCTTTTTCTTAGTTTTTATTTATAGTTTTTTTATGATTAATTTTGAGGATAACCTAATCATGGTCGACTAAACCTCTTAGATAGGGCTAAGAGGTGAAGCTTGTAGTGTGATGGAAGACTTTTTACTTGTGCCTTTTATTTAGACTGAACTGATGTTGATTTTGGTTTAATTAAGGGAATTTTTTTAGTTTTTAATGGTCTGTTGTGACTAAAATTACAATAGGTCTGCGACAGCTTTGGACATGTTCCTTTCCTTTTTATGTTTATGACGTCAGGAAGCCCTGTTGTTCACCATCGTCTCTTGGGCATGGTCGGATGACGGTACCCTTGCTAACCTTCATACATTATTGATTGGTTGGTAATTAGTTTAATTCTATTGTTTACTTTGTCTCCTGGGCATAGTTTGGTGATGGAATCCATTTTAATTCATATACCTTTCATCTCTTGAAAACTATATCAAAGAAAATTCAGTTTGATTTTCATGGTTACACTCTTTAACTAGATGAAGATGGGACTCTAAGTCCAGTTGAGTTCTTTAAGCAGGCATAAGATCTCCCTGATCTCTATAAGTGGATCCTCTGAATCCCTAGTTTCTTACTTTTGAATTCTATAAGTTTTAGATTAATAATTCACCATTATTTCATCAATTTCCTTCGATTTAGATTTCATCTTAGTCTAGTTCTAATTCTACTTAATCTCAGACTATGTATAGGTTTCAGTCCCTGTGGATTCGACCTCTGTCTTACCGAGATTATTACTACATCACAACCCTATACTTGGGGAGTGAACACATCTCCCCTAAATATTCTTTGACCACTCCCCTTTACTCCATTCCCTTAAAAAATTGACAAGTACTGGGCCCAAACCCTTTAAATTTCAGAATATATGGACTCATCATGATGATTTTCATAAAATCGTTCTTAAATCTTGGCAGCAAGAAGTGCAAGCTACCCTGATGGTTAAATTATTTCTGAAAATGAAGAGGCTTAAGTCAGCCTTAAGAATTTGGAACTCCTGGGTCTTTGGGAACATCTTCCCGAATGTCAAACTTGCGGAATATGGAGTTATCTTAGTCGAATTTAAGCTAATTCATTCCAAATTACAAGAGGATAGAGTCAACCTTAATCTGGCCTAGGCTACCCTTAAGAAAGCCCTCCTCCTTGAAGAGATCTTCTGAAAACAGAAATTCAAAATTTCTTAGTTGAAGGAGGGGAACCGCAACACCAAGTTTTTTCATGATAGAAGGAGGAGAGCATCCATCAAATCTATCAAGCCTCCCTTAGGTCATACTCTTTACTCCTCCAAAGATATTGGTGAAGAGGCTGTTAGATTTTACACTGATCTCTTCACATCCAAGGCCACCCAAGCTACACTAGGCCTCATTGGCTGCATCCCCACCCTCATTACAAACCATATGAACTCCCTCTTATTGCCCCCCCCCAACCTGGAAGAGGTGAAGGAGAAATTGTTCGCCATCCCAGCCGATAGCACATTAGGTCTTGATGGTTTCTCAGGGGTCTTCTTTACCTCATGCTGGAACATCATCAAGGGCAACATCCTAAGACCAACTACTGAGTTCTTTAAGGGAGGTTGTAATGCCCCAATTTTTTTGGAACCCGAGTATATGACTTGTTCTCCAAAAACCCCAGTGTTAGCTTATAAAATTTAGTGTAAATTTGAACCGCTTATAATTAATTAGAGTTAATAGTCACGAGGCTAAAGTAAACCATGCATTGTATAAAACATTCTAACCATAATGAAAATCCAAATGTTGCACCCATACAAGACTTATACATTCCCAAATACAAGGTTCATTAAATAAAGATAGAAATCTAGGTTCTAATGATGAAGCTCAATATGGCCCGTAGGGACCCCGTCTAGCTCCTCAGGTAACCGATCTGTTCTAGTGACCCAATGAACGTCATCGGCTCACTCTACACCTGCATCAACTGTTACGGTTTGATAGCGTCAATGGCTATCGCAGTGAGGAGCACCCTCTAAGATTGCACACTCATCATTCATAATCCAATATAGATTACAAGTTATAAAATTAGTTATATTAAGCAGGGCATTTCATAATCATACTCATATGCTCAAAAATTAAGTCAATCAATCATCATAAGCAAATATAATAGAAATCACGATATAAGGGAATATGTGCAGATAATTAAATAATCAATTATACGACTTTCTATTACACCCGAAATCACATTATAAGTGAACTTCGCAATATGGCTAGAAAATCGATAAAAGAACTTCAGCTCCACCTAAAAATCATGGTACAAGCGAAATCCATAAGGTGAATAGGAAATCAACCTTTAAACCTCTACTTCACCCAGAAGTCATATCATATGCGAACACTGCAAAATGGCAAGAAAATCGATAACTAAACTTCAGCTCCACCCGGAAATCATCATATGACTGAATACAGTAAGATGAAGAGAGAATCAACATATGAAGTTCGGCGTCATTCGAAAATCGTATGAACTCTGCAAGATGGCTAGAAAATCGACAAGCAAACTTCAACCCCACCCGAAAATCATAACGAAGTTCGCATAAAGACCTGAAAACCAACAGGATTTGCAAGCATAACCAACAAGCCACAGAATGGCGTTAATGTTCCATCAAAGCCACGAAGGGCAAATAAATGATCCAAGCCACGTAGGTAAACAAGCGATCTAAGTCATGTAAGGTATGTGTGCGATCTAAGCCGTGTAAGGCAAACGTGGACCGCAGGATAATAAGTCGAAGATAGGTTCCATTCATTCCATCATTCGAGCATAAGTGGTAGCATATAGTTAATTAATACTTATACAATAAAGGATAGCATGTTATTATCGAATCATTCATATATGTTATAATTAAAGATGTATGTTCATTATCTACCACAGGAATCAGGTGCGTAACACATTATCCTATTCACACATTCAAGTAAGAAGTTAAGTAACAAAATTAAGTAACTTAGGAGATACTAAATGGAAATGATTAAGGCATCATCTATGGTTGATGATTTTAAGTGGGAAGCTCAAAGGGTGAGTCCTCACCTTGGTCGAACAACCTAGTTACGTGTGGCCTGCTAGGTAGTACGAATGTAACCCCATCTAGTCAAATCTAATCGGTAAACATGCAACCACAACCAAATCAAAATATCAATGAAAATGGTAAATGCTTGGTTAATACAATTAATAGACTTAGTGAAGACTCATTAAGTCAACTTAGTAGCAAACAAATTAAACTTAGTAGCAACTACTAGGCTTGAGTGGGCCAACCCAAACTCAGCCCAACTCCACCGAGTTGACTCTGTAGGTGCAACCACAATCCCAAATCTCTCTTCTTCTCTTTTCCGTTCCTTTCTTATTTCGTTCGTTATTTTCTTCTTCCTCTCACTCCCTCTTTCCCACCTCTTGCTAGAACATCGTGCAATTGATCTAATTCACGCCTGACCCAGCCGAGTTAGACTTAGTTTTAGCTGAGTCGACTCGGTTCTCTCCCTCTCCCTCACTATTCTCCTTCTTCTCTACTTCCTATCTCCTCCTCCTCTTCCTTTTCTTGTACCGACCAACAGCTGTTGGACTAGGCCAGGAGTAGACCCGACCCAATCTTGTTAACTCGGCCCGAGCTCGGGCTAGTGTGGTAGTAGTGACAGCCCACACTCTCTCCTTTCCTCTCAATCACTCCCTCCTCATTTTCTTCCCTTCTTGCTCCTTTTCTATTGACCAGCCAGGACCGACCTCCAAACTTAGACCGAAATGGTTCCAAGTTCAGCTAGTGCGTTACGGATCAGAGAGGATGACGATCATGACAGATCCCCTCCCACTGCTTCTAGCTTCGATCCGACTGTGTGGGACGGTCTTTAAAGACGTAATGGAGCTTGTAGAATAAATGTTTTGAAGCATCAAGGGGAGTTGGCATGGTGGGTTCGAGCTTAGAAGCTACAGTCATTCTCTCTCTCTCTCTCATCCTTTTCCTTTTCTAAAAACATAGCTTGCAGGGCTAGGATTGCATGGTGGTGAAAGGCTAAGATGGAAGTAAGTATAGCCACGTGGATCGCTAGCGTGTAAAGGCAAGAATCACATATTTTTTTCATTTTCAGAATGTGGTTGCACATGGCCTAATTGCTCCCATGTTTGTGCGTTCGCACGCATGAGTCGTCGTGTGAAACTTTAAGGGTTGGGACATATTCAACTTCCCTATAAGATAGACGGTTTGGATTAGGAATAGGGCCCCTGATGGTGGGCCATCTACAAGACAAACGGACGCTATCCGTTTGAGTTGTTTCGAGTGGGAAAATGAAGGAAAAGAGGAAAGTTCCTCTTGTGACAGGTCAAACACGGTTTGACCATTTGACTGCTTCGGTGCACTTCAGTTGTACATGATACGTGCATGTGCATCACCTCAAGTGGGGTCCACCATGAAGGATCTAGTAAATCCACTCCATTCATCTGTTTTATCATCCCACTTTAGGGTCTAGTCCAAAGAATGAGGTGGATCCATGGCTTAGGTGGGCCATATCATCTAAATTGTGGCCCTTAAGTGCCAACCATCGACGATTTAGAATGATTTGAGGTCCACTCCCATGATCAGAACCATTCACTTAACTAGTGAGCCAATCAGGTCCACTACCCATTTATATTGGTATCATCTTACATGTGTGTGTGTGTGTGTGTGTGTGTGTGTGTATATATATATATATATAATTTTATATTTAAGTATAATTACTAACATATTATATTTTATATAAATAATCATTTATCAATTAATAAAGTATTTAATTGGTAATATTATAGATAAATATCATTAATAATATTCTAAGTGCACTATAGTTAATTAACATAATATTCTTTTATATTCATTATAATAAATATTAATATAGATTATATAATATAAATACTTGTTTGGTATAATACATTAATAGTTATAGATAAGTATTTATTTACAATCATTAATATTTATAATATTTTTTGTGATTATATATGCACATATAGTAAAATTAATATTAAATGATATATATTTTATATATAGTATAATACATTAATATAAAGTTAAAATTATAAAATGTAAATGTTAATTAATATACATCGATTATGTAATAATGTGTTGCTATACAATTTATTCTATATATAGTTTAAATAATATACATAATTTAAATAATTTAAGTAACATATGTATTATTACAAATAATTATACATATTTTTTTCATCATCATATATATACACAATTATATCACATTTAAAATGATTTATTTGGTGTTCCTGGTAACACCTGAATACTGAAAAGTATGGGGTGTTACAATCTACCCCCCTTAAAGAGAATTTCGCCCCCAAAATTCAATAATTCTTCCTTAGATGAGAGCAACAATATTTCTATGCATTTACTAGTTTTCCACTACTCGTATTTATACGCGCAAGCGATGACGATCAACTGTTAGGACTGGAGTTGTTACAATCTACCCCTCTTAGAGAAGAATTTCGCCCACGAGATTCGATTATGGTCATCCCTATTTCCTTTAGTATCAATTAAGATTAAGGGTTTGCTCACATGTCGTAAAGGAGAGTTTTATTATGATTATTCTATTTATATTTATAAGCTTGAAATTCACGATGAGAATTCTATGTCATCTTAAAGGAAGAGTAGTTTATGTTTTTAGTGTTCGGGTAAATATGAATGGACATTTATAGTTGGTCTGAGGCTAATACGCCAAACTTCTGCCTGGCTGGGCAGTGAGTTTACTAGTATCTTTCTTAATCCCCATGAGTATCGATCTTCTGCTTCATCTGGGCACTGAGATCATTGTAATCATTAAGATTTAGAATTCACGTCAAACTGCGCATACCTTACTTAGACATGGTTTCGTTGATTCGTGTTCCCGATTATTTTAGTCTTTTGAGATAGGCTATTTAATTTCTTACATCCCTAAAAAATAAGCCTAATTGATTCTTTACACTACAACATTGCAATTTAGCTATTTGGGTGCTATCCAAAAATCTATAATCCAATTATTTCTAATTATTTTAGTCACATTATTACGCGTTCTTAAAAATTTATAATCCTTGCGAACTATCTTATAACTACTAAGGAAGATTTATAAAGGTCGTACGTTGGTGGCTGAAGTTATTATACTGGAGGGAAGATTCTCTCATCTCGTCGTTTCTTAAAACACTGCTTCAAGAAGTGGCTTGGCCTTCCACAATAGTTACAAAGCTTATCCTTACCCGAAGAATGAGTTGGGTGAGACATTAATTCCATCCCCTCCTCAGTCATAGAAGATATAAATGGCGCCATCTTGGCTTTGCTTGCTGAACCTCGAATAAGAGTATGTGATTTGGCCCTATGCTCGAAGTCCTTCTCTACTTGTATGACTTTATCCACAATATCAGCGAAGTCAGTAAAGTTAAAGGTGCATAATCTTGACTGATTTCAAGTCGAAGACCTTTCATAAACTTTCGCAATTTATATTCCTCGTCCTCAATAGCCTTCGGTATATATTGTGACAATTAGTTAAAGCATGCTTCATATTGCAGCACTGTCATGTATATTCCCTTGTTTCAACTTAAGAAACTTAGATATTTTTTCATGACGATAGCACGGAGGAAAGTATTTTTCATTGAACCACTTCTTAAACTCATTCCAGGTCCACTCATAATCAGGTGGGACTCTTCTTAACGCTCCTTCCCACCATATATTAGCCTCGCCTTCCAGGCCATAAGTGGCCAAAACAACCTTCTGGGCGTCCAAACAACCCCGTGGTTTCATCATCTTGGCCATTCTATTCAGCTAGTGTTATTCTAGAACTGGATCTGGTGCTCCTGAGAAAGATGGTAGTCTCAGCTTCTGAAACCTTTCAAAGAGATCTGCCCCACTAACTTCTTCAGTCTTCGAGGTCGATGCACCCATATTATGTTAGAGGGCTTCTAATAGTGTGACAATTAAAGCATGTTGTTGTTGTACGATGGTAGTCAGCCGACTAATAACATCGCCAGGTGGGGCTTCAGGTTGCGCATTTGGTGGAGGTGTTCCAACAAGACTCGCAGATGGTTAAGATGGGATAGTTCCTGATGTTGACTCTCTTTCAGGACTACTTGGCCTAGCTGGAGGCACTGAAGAGAGCTCAGGACCCTCTTCCCTAACAACCTCGTTTGTCGGCGAAGTCAACAAATGAACCTTCTGAGGTCTCGAGCCATGAGATGGGGCCATAATGATCCTGTTAAAAGAAAGGATTTATCGTGGTCATATCCTCCTAAGTTTAACAAGTCTTAAGATGAAGAATCCAAAATGGGGAGAAATGATTTATCATGGTCATATCCTCCTACTTTGCCATCGATGTTGCTCACCAATTGTTTGATAAAATGGCTCAACCAAATGTTGTTGGTGGCGTGGAAGGTTTGGCTAGTGGCAAGGAGGGTTTGGCCGGTGACAAGCAAGGTATGTACATTAAACAAATACTTTTTTCCTCTTTATTATTATTATTTTTTATTTTTATGTTACTTAGAAGGCGTTTGATAAGATACTTGTAAAACCATTGCCTCTATTTTACAAACAGTGGGATTGTGAAGTTGTAGTTCAGGTGTTTGTGGAAATGCCTCAATGACGAACTCGGCTTGATCTTGGCCTGAGCTAGCCTGAGTTGTTGACCGAACTGAGCCAAGCTGGCCAGTCAGGCTCGAGGACCGAGCCGAACCGAGTTCGAGCTGAGGTTAGCCAGTGTTCGAGCTGAGGCCAGCTCGACTTGGTTTGACTCGATGTACACCCCTAACCATAGCATAGGAAAAAGTGGTGATTGACAATAAATGGGCTATAAAAGTTTTGAATCAAGTGATATTTGTTTTTACACCCTGATCCATAGCTCAAGTGGTAGACTGAGCGAAAGATACCTCGTTTCAACATTGAGGTCTTAGTATCGATCCCTAGTGGGGGTGGCTAACAGTGAAGTGTGAACTGACAGTGGGGTGAACTTAGAGCTGTACATGAGCAGAGTAAGAAAGGTTACTCGCTCGACTCGGAATTACTCGACTAGACTCGACTCGGCATGAGTTTGAGCCGAGCACGAGCATGAGTTTGATACTTGTTTTGATTACGAGTAGAGTACAAGCTGGGCAATACTCGACTCGGTACTCGACTCGTACTTGACTCGTACTCTTGGGTATTATTATTATTATTATATAAATTGTTAATATATGTCAGAAATTAATATCATATATTGCTAATATATGTCAAAAATTATTAATATATGTTAATATAGCTAATATATGTTAATATAGCTAATATATGTCAGAAATTGTTAATACGTTAATATATTAATGTATGTTAATATAGCTAATATATGTTAAAATTGTTAATATGTGTTAATATAGCAATATATGTTAAAATTGTTAATATATGTTAATATATGTTAATATAAAAATTGTTAATATAGAAATTGGGCTCAAATTTGGACTCGGACTCGAACTCGACTTGAAAACTCGGACTCGACTCAGCTCGGCTCAATTTCTGCTTGTACTCGGTTCGTACTCGGACGAGTAAAGCACGAGTAGGGAATCCATGCTCGATGCCTGAGCAGAGCCAAGTACGATAGCACTCGGGTAGTGCGAGCCGAACATGAGCTGGGCAATACTCGACTCGGCTCGACTCGTATACAACTTTAAGTGTACTGACTAACTAAAAATAAAAAAAATATGATATTTGTTTTTTTTTTCTTTGTTTACATTACGGTGAGCCTTAGGATGTTTTGAATTATAGGACGTGAAAGCAACACTTTGTCCTATTATGGGGTCCACTTGAGATTTGGATCTTCTTCAATTTTGGGCTCATGTCAACATGCAATCAAAGCTTTTTCCTATTGTAGGGTCCACCCGAGATTTGAATCTTCTTCAGTTTTGGGCTCATGTGAACATTATGGTGGGCCCTTAGGAAGTTTTTAATTGTAATGTGCAATCATGGCTTTTTCCTAGTGTAGGGTCCACCTGAGATTTGGATCTTCTTCATTTTTGGTCTCATGTGAACATTATGGTGGCCTTTACAAAGTTTCTAATTATAGGACGTGCAATTAATACCTTTTCTTATTGTAGCTGTCCACCCTAGATTTGGACCTTCTTCATTTTTGGGCTCATGCCATAAAATGATTTGGAAAAACGGATGGATGGCATGGTAATAAATACATCAATTAGGTGGGCCCCACGGTAAGGGCTGCACCTAATCCGCTCCCACCCAAGTGAATGGACTGTATCTCGTGCATCCACATTAGGGGAGGGAGAGAGAGAGAGAGAGGGAGAGAGAGAGAGAGAGAGAGAGAGAGAGAGAGAGAGCACCGATTTTCAAAGTGTAGTTTGCAGGAGCATGGAAGAATAGGGTAGATCTTAATTGGCCAACAATCCAACGACGTTCAAGAAGTCTCTTCGAAACCTATAGCTGTATCTAAGTCCAGCTTTAATCAGCTTCTCTGAGGAGATGCACAACTTGGGATTCATCGGAAAATCACCAAAACTGGAATAGATCACACGATGAGAAATCATTTGAGGCGATGAATCTGGACCGACCATGGGTTAGCATAAGATGAAGAATCCACAATGGGGAGAAATGATCACATAAAGTAGCAAATCCGAGCCTTACAAAAGATGGGCCAACCCATGGGGATGGCATTGCACAAAAGTTGGGTGGGCCATATCCATATCATTTGAATCATTGGATGGCCAATGGCCGGCCCATCCGATAGGTGGGGGGTTGTTTTCTAAAACATAGA
This sequence comes from Magnolia changhungtana, assembly GCA_030180095.1. NCBI lineage: Eukaryota > Viridiplantae > Streptophyta > Magnoliopsida > Magnoliales > Magnoliaceae > Magnolia > Magnolia changhungtana. The sequence continues at coordinate 204,155 of JASAUF010000111.1, forward strand.
TTGGTAGAGAAATTGAACGAAAATTGGAAGGCTTTACTGAGTGAGGACATTGTACAGTGGATATAGTTCTGAGAGGAATTTGGAATGCTCCACCGCGAATGGACGACCCAGACTGTGTTCGTGCATTTGCATGTGCATTTGGTGGCACATCTAAATCTCAGGTGGGCCACATCACTAGAAACAGTGGTGATTGAACGCCCACTGTTAAAAACTTCCTAGGCCACAATTAATAATGTTTAGGTCGCATAGACCTGGAAGGGGGAAAACATAAATAGCAACCTGATAAAAAACCCATGTGGCTCTGAGATGATTTTAACTGTGGACGTGTTGGGGGCCTTGAACAAAACCTTAGGATCTAGCCCTCCAAAACAAACCAGAATTATGGATAAAGCAATGAAATAGATCAAAGCATCAATCACACACCACACAAGAGATTTTTACGTGGAAAACCCTCAAAGAGGTAAAAACCACGGGACCTCGTCCAGATCAACAATCCACTATGAAGTAGAACGTTACAATCTTCTTCACTCACGCAGGAGTGGATAAACAATAAGAGAAATAGAGAAAACAGAGAGATCTAACCGACTATGAGGACATAGAAGCGCTGAGATATAGATTGCAAAGTAGAGAACCTCCACGAGCAGAACCTCCCTTCTATAAGCTTCTCTCTCTCTTTCTCCCTCTCTCACCTTTGATAGCCCTAAACCCTTTAGCAAATCCCTTGCAAAGCTTTAGGAAACCCTCTTGCTATTTTGTGATACCTAGAAAAACCCTAGCAACCCCTTTATAGTTTCAGAAACTCCTTTCCGCATCCTGGGCCAAAAGGACTCAAATCTAGCGGATTTCGCGCAAAATCGCGGAACAATCACAGAATCTCACGACTAGTCCCCTGGAAATTCCAGACGGTCTTAGCCTCCTACGGACCGGGTCGTAGCTCACCTACGACCGGTCGTAGCTCTCTACGACCGGCCCCAGCTACGAAGAAAAAACAAAGACAAACTCATTTGGACTTTGAGTCGTGCCGGGGCTCGAATCCCTACGACCGGCCGAGCACCTCCCACGACCGGTCGAGAGGGGCTCTAGACCGGTCGAAGACGGGGAAAACCCCATCAAATCTCCCCTTTTGACCCGGGAGGGATCCACCTTCTTCAAGCCGGCCTGTGTTTCTACAAACCTCAAACTTGCCCTTGAGCAAAGCCTGGTCATCATGTCGACCCATTATCGTCCGTGTGGACCTTCTCAAGCTGTAACACCTTTTGTTCCAAAGTATCCCTGATCCAATGATACCGAATCTCTATGTGCTTCGACTTGGAATGCTGACTTGGATTCTTGCTCAAGTGTATAAAGCACTCGACTATCGCAATAGACCACGTGCTCCTCCCGCTTCAGGCTAAGTTTCTGTAGGAAGCTTTTCATCCAAAGCATCTCTTTACATGCTTCGTGATCGCACAATGTATTCGGCCTGCGTCGTCGACAATGCTACGACCTTCAGTAGCTTGCTCGCCAAGAAACCGCTCCCCCGCAAAAGTGAACATGAACCCCGATGTAGACTTCTTGGAATCTATGTCACCCGCCATATCTCAGCATACTGTGTAGCCCTAACACAGTTTTCGTCACCATAGCATAGGCTCAACCTGGATGAGCCTCTTAGATACCGTAGTATCCATTTTACCGCCGCCTCAATGTTCTTTGCCAGATTGGCAAGGTGCCGGTTGACAACACCAACCGCATATGCTATGTCCGGGCGTGTACACACCATAAAGATACATCAAACTTCCTACGGTGACCGACGCGTAGGGTATCTTCTCGCATCTCTTCCACCTCCGCCTTCGTCTTGGGACACCGCCCGTCGCTCAATCCGAAGTGACCATCTAGTGGAGTATCTGACCGGCTTCGCCGCATTCATATTGAACCGCTTTAGACTTTCTCAATATACCGCTCTTGTGATGCCCAAAGCTTCCCGCTTCGCTTCACACGGGTTATCTCTATTCCTAGGATCTGTCTAGCCGGCCCAAGTCTTTCATCGCAAAGACTTGCCCAACTCCTGTTTCACCGTCAATCTTCTTGATATCTTTTCCCATGATGAGCATGTCATCAACGTATAATAGCAGAACTAAGAAATCACCATCTCGAGAACTTACGCGTGAACACACGGTGGTCCGACTCCGCCTCTGTCATACCCATGCTTTGTAACATGAACAAATCGAACTTCAGTACCATTGCCGTGGAGCTTGTTTCACCCATACAAGCTCTTCCTCACCTACACACCATATGCTCCTTGCCCTTGACTTCGAACCCCTCCGGTTGGTGCATGTAGATCTCTTCTTCCAGTCACCATGGAGAAAGGCGGTTTAACATCTAACTGCTCTATCTCCAGATCCATGCTAGCCGCCAACCCAAGCAACACTCGTATGGATGTCATCTTCACCACTAGTGAGAATATCTCCTCGAAGTCTATACCTTTCCCCTGACCAAACCCTTTAACCACAAGTCTGGCCTTGAACCTCATCTGTGAATTCTTCGCTCAATCTTCTTTCGAACACCCACTTGTTGCTCGAGCTTTCTTGCCCTTAGGCGCTTCACTATATCATGTGTGGTTCTTATGCAAGGATTCCATCTCCTCTTCAGCATAGCTTTCAACCACTCCTCCTTATGCTCGTCGGCTAGGGCCTCAAAATAATCTCTTCGGCTCTCCCCATCGGTTAGCATAATGTACTCGTGCGGTGAGTACCTCTTGACTACTGCCCGTCCCTAGATGACCTCCTCACCGTGGCTCAACAGTGGATCAAGTGGGGCTACCCCCGGTCCATCTTCCGAAGGAACTCCCTCGTCCTCTCGCACTCACAGTACTCCCCGTCATCGGGCACCACGGGAGGAGTAATCGATCCATGTCCTCTAGCTCACCCGAACCAGGCCGGTTCTTCTCTCGGCTTACCAATGTCTTCGAACACCGATCTTCAAAGAAAACCACATCTCTCGCTCCCGACGAGCTTCTTCTGGGTCGGATCCCATAACTCGTAACCGAATTTTTTCATCACCGTACCCTAAGAACACACACCGCCGATCTTCATATCAAGCTTGGACCTCTCGTCCTTTGGTACGTGAACGGATGTCCCGCATCCAAACACCCCGAGATGACTGTACGATGGATCCCTGTCCAGCCCACACCTTCTCAGTACTTCTCCATTCAACGGGCCGATGGAGACCTCGTTTATCAAATACACCGCCGTGCGCATTGCTTCTCCCGTAACGTCTTGGGCAACTTCGCATGGGATAACATGCATCCGATTCTCTCAACAATGGTGCGATTCATTCGCTTCAGTTACACCATTATCCGGGGGTCTTGGGAACCGCCTCTGTTCATGCCGTATACCCGGGACTTGCATAGCACTCGTGAAAGTCGCCAATGTATTCACCACCATTGTCAGTGCGGATGCACTTCAATGATCTACCTGTCTCTCTCTCGACCATAGCATGAAACAACTTAAACACACCAAAGACCTCGTCCTTGGATTTCAAAGCATAAACCCAAACCCTCCTAGATGCATCATCTATAAAAGTGACAAAATACAATGCCCCACCCAAGGTTTTTGTCCTCATAGACCACAAACATCAGAATAAACCAAATCTAATGCATGCACTTTATTAACATGAGAAGCAGTTTTAATAAATGAAACTCTATGCTGTTTCCCTGATAAACAATCAAGACAGGTTTTGAGAGGCATACCTGTCACGTCTGGAAGGAGTTGCTTCCTCGCTAGTAGCTGAAGCCCTTTTTCACTCATGTGGCCAGACGCAGTGCCACATGTCAATAGTCGAATCTTCCGCTGCGTTCAACCCACCCTTGCACATACTGACACTTGCCTTGTACAGGGTGCAACACTTTTTTCCTCTAGCTACGATCAACGAACCCTTGATGAGCTTCCATCGCCCACCACCAAACCGGCTTTCATAGCCATCATCATCCAGCCTTCCCGTCGACATCAAGTTGAGGCGAAGGTCTGGGATATGCCTCACATCCCTGAGAACCAATGTGCAGCCCACATCGGTCTTCACACAAATATCACCGACTCCCACGATCTTTGATACGCTAGAATTTCCCATCTTCACAGTCCCATACCACCTGACTTGTAGCCAGGAAGGAGTCCCCGTGTGAGTCGCATGAAAAGAAGCTCCCGAGTCTATCACCCGCCAAGGCCCCGACTCGTAGCCGTGAGACATACGTCGTGATCGCAGAAAGAATAACTACCATGTCGCCATCCGAAGCGACCGATGGAACCGATTCTTCTTCCTTCCCTTTTCCTTTCTTGTCGTTTTTCTTACCACGACATTCATGCTTCAGTAGTGGCCCTTCTTGCCACATTCCAAAGATTCAACCTCTTTTCGTTACTCGACTTGCCTCTTGATTTATCTCTAGGGCCTTCCCGCCCTTCCTGTTCTTTCCTCTCCCCGTTCTTGCGTCACAAGCGCCTCTTGTTGAGTAGACCCCTGAGACTTTCTCCTTGTTTCCTCATTGAAGAGACAACTGGTTACCTGTTCCATGGATATCTTTCCGTCTGGCGTGGAGTTACTTAGAGACACCACCAATGTCTCCCAACCGTCATGCAATGAACTAAGCAATAGTAAAGCCTCGCAATTCATCATCCAGACCATCTTCATAGAGGTGAGTTGGTTCACTATATTGTCGACCTCATTCATATGCTCTACCACGTAACCACCATCCTGAACTTGAGATTTACAAGTCGCCTTATCAAAAATATCTTATTACCTACCGTCTTCCTCTCATACGGTCCTTGTAATTTTAGCCATAAGCTTGCCGCCGAGGTTTCTGTAGACACATGGTGAAACACTAATCATCCAACCATTGTCCGATAAACCCCACCGCCTTTCTGGCCCATCTTCTTCCAATCATCATCGGTCGTATCCTTGGATTTTTGCCGATATGCCCGAGATTGGAGAATATAGGTCCTCGCAATAAAGCAAGTCCTCCATCTTAGCCTTCCATATGGTCCAGTTAGAACCATTGAGGCTGATCATCCTTGAGCCACCTTCCATAACTCAAACCGATCCTACCCGTTCAATGAACTTAGCTCTGATACCACTTTGTTGGGGGCCTTGAACAAAACCTTAGGATCTAGCGCTCCAAAACAAACCAGAATTATGGATAAAGCAATGAAATAGATCAAAGCATCAATCACACACCACACAAGAGATTTTTACGTGGAAAACCCTCAAAGAGGTAAAAACCACGGGACCTCGTCCAGATCAACAATCTACTATGAAGTAGAACGTTACAATCTTCTTCACTCACGCAGGAGTGGATAAACAATAAGAGAAATAGAGAAAACGGAGAGATCTAACCGACTATGAGGACATAGAAGCGCTGAGATGTAGATTGCAAAGTAGAGAACCTCCACGAGCAGAACCTCCCTTCTATAAGCTTCCTCTCTCTCTTTCTCCCTCTCTCACTTTGATAGCCCTAAACCCTTTAGCAAATCCTGCAAAGCTTTAGAAACCCTCTTGCTATTTTGTGATACCTAGAAAAACCCTAGGCAACCCCCTTTATAGTTTTGGGAAACTCCTTTCCGCATCCAGGTTGCGAAAGGACTCAATCCGCAGATTTCGCGCAAAATCGCGAACACAATGCGTAACCTACGACTAGTCTGGAAATTCCAGACCGGGTCTTAGCCTCGTACGACCGGTCGTAGCTCACCTACGACCGGGTCGTAGCTCTCCTACGACCAGTCCTAGCTACGGAAGAAAACAAGACGAACTCGGCTGGACTTTGAGTCGTGCCAGGGCTCGAACCTACGACCGGTCGAGCACCTCCCACGACCGGTCGAGAGGGGCTCTGGACCGGTCGAAGACGGGGAAAAAACCCCATCAGGACGTTCAATCACAACTGTTTCCTATAATTTTTTATTTTATTTTTATTTTTTATTTTTTTATTTTATTTTTGGTCAATTTTCGTGGCCTAGCACCGACGACTGAATCCAAGTCGCTGTGTGGGGCCCACTGTTGATGTGTACGTGTACGAGTGCATGTGGGAAAAAAAAACCCACATGATAGATTTCTTTTAGTGACGTAACCTTTTGTGTTTACTAAACATTTAATTTTTATTTTTACAGTATCTTGAAGTAGAAGATACGAGATGACTATCTATATATATATATATATATATATATATATATATATATATATATATATATATATATATATATATATATATAGTAATTGTTGAAATTTGTGTTTTCCCTTTTTTCATGAATGTCTTAACTTACGAATAAGTAGAATGTCAGACAAACATCATAGTGAGCCTTAGGAAGGTTTCAAGGTCACGTGCTAAGGCTTTTGCAGAAATTACTGATAGAGGTGGAGGGATATTTTAATAACCTGTTGCACTGGTTTTGTTTCTCCAGTTTCCCTGTAAAATCTCCTCATTTGTTTAAAATTTTCACCATTCGACGAATAATGTACCGCTAGCACTCAACCTTATGGAAGGTATAATACGGTCAAATGTATAGAACCTTTTCCCATATATATAGGCCGGTTGAAGGCTTATTTAAGGCCCACAACAACCACACATTGGGGGAGAATTGTGTGGGTGGTTAGAGCCGGCTGAGGGTGTGCCAATGGGAGCTGAAGTGGCTGCCCATAGATGCACAATTATCTGCCTTAGTTCAAAACCCCATCTACCCTATTATTTTCCCAAAAAACATAAAAAGTCAAAACAGAAGAAGCCAGTAAAGTAAAAAAAAATAAAATAATATATATATATATATATATATATATATATATATATATATATATATATATATAGTAAGAAGGGGAACATCCAACCATTCTTTTCATTATAAAGGTGTCTGATTTTTTCCTTTTTCTTCTCACATCTCAAAATAATCCACCCCAATATTCACATTCTCATGGCATTTGCAATATTTGCACACATGCACCTTTCCTGTTCTTCTATAGCTTTCACTTTTATTTATTTATTTTTATTTTGCCTACTTAAGGTCCTGATACCCTACCAAGTGTGGCCATCTTTTTAGCTGATGATCATACGTGCATGTGGAAAATAGTACCTCATTCATTTTTTCTTCTAACCGAGGCCATTATTCAGAATTTACAATACAAATCAACCACAAGAGTCACATAGGTAGAAAAATCTAGTGATCTCGTAACTCACCGGTAATTTCACACTTTTTAGCTGACTATAAATTCCAAATTTTATTTAGCCAATGACTCTAGTATAATATATGAATTCATATCACGCATCCTCTAAAAAATCTTCAATTCTACATGTGGTTTTTAGGTAGGCTGGATGTAATATGCAATGACACTTAAAAAAAAAAGAGATTTTTTATCACAAAATTTACGGTGCCTTTTAAGATATACTAAGGGCCCGTTTGGATACCATGAAATAAATCACTTTTTCTACTTAGATATATAACTTATTTGAGATAAGTTTGGTTTTGGATTAATTATAAGTAATTTTTTAATACTTAAAGCTACTTAATCACTTTAACTTAATAAGTAGAAAATAAGATCAGCTACTTGTGGCATAAGTAACTTTTCTTAAGTAACTTAAGATCCAAACACCCCCTAAATTGCATTAGGGAGCTCATGTGCTTTTTGTTGACAACAAAGCGGAAAATCAAGAGTTGCGGGCACACGTGGTATGTTTCTCAAATCCAATCTATCCACTAGATTGGCACTAACAATTTTATGGGATGAACCAAAAAATATGAATATTGAACCATCCATGATGAACCAAAAAATATGAATATTGAACCATCCATGATGAACCAAAAAATACCAAGGATACCAGATAAGGTGGGCTAATTTATATATAAAAAATAATATACACCGGTCAAAATATCCCAATTCAAGTATAATCCCATCTGATGATATGATTGACTGATATATTGTTGGTGTTGTCACCATAGTACGTGGTGCATTAGTTTAATGGCTGAGATGTTATACCTACGGATCTTGAGTTCCATTATCCATCCTACGGTCAGAGGATTCATTTGAAAATGGGTCAGCCAGGGCTGGTTTGGTGTGTTGAATCCTTCAAATTTAATATTGGGCCTAAAACTTGGGCTTGGGCCCAACACATGGGTGGGCTAAGGTTTATGAAACAAAGGATGGATAAAAAAGTTCGGCCAAGCCTCTCTAGGTTGTCCATTTATTTCTAAAATTGTGGCCCACTTGATGAGTGAATCAGCCTGATTTTTTGGACAGGCCATCCATAAGGTGGGGTCCACATATTGGACAGATTACGTCTGCCCATCGAACATCTGATCAAACCCCATGTATGCATGACGCATAGAAATTGTGGATTACAAATAGGCCTGTAGATCGGATTAGGTTAGACCCGGACCCACCGAGGTGGGAGGGACACCTGACTGTGGGGCTCACAGTGATATATGTGCCTTAAATCCACACCGTCCAACTGTTTTGAAACCTCACTTTAGGCCACGATCCCAAAAATGAAGCAGAACCAAATCTTATCCAAATCTTCATCCAGATCTTTGTGACCTTATCAACAAGAAGTTTTTAATGATTGATTACCAATTTTTCTTATATTACTGTGTTCAGGAACATGGTTGTATAATATAAATAGTAGGTTGCATGGTTGGAAAATATAAATAGTAGGTTGCTAAAGTTCTTTACAATGAAGTGATGTTGATTGCTATCAATCCATTTATGCGTAACCTTAATGTACGACAAATGTGAAGGGTTATTGGACCAAGTTTGCCTGAAATTTAGACCTGCTTCATTTTTTGGATCATGCCATAAAATGAGCTTTTAATAAGGATGGATAGCGTGCATTTAGTCACATATATTACAGTGGGCCCCACAGTCAAGGGTCCCACCCACCTCCGTGGATCCGGGGTCTCACCTAATCCGGTCCATGGATCGGGTTCTAGAAGGCCAATTGGGAAAAGTTGGTGTGCACACTGTGTACATGAAGGATTGGTGCACCCATGTCTCCCACTTTCTAATAATTCAGGTGTTACGAAAAATATGGCCAGTAATGCCTTGTAATGGTCGATTGGATTTGCTTTAATTTTGACATTATGCACTAAAATGATTTATTAAAATAGATGGACGGCATGGATGTAAGGCATACACATCATGGTGGGCCTCACAATCAAGAATCCACCGAAGCCTTGCCCCTTAACATGAGCCATCCACGATGGGGCGCACTAGATGGATGTCTCCAATCAATACATCACCCTCCCTTGTATTACCACATTCGGGTTCTCATGGTTAGGAAATGAGAACATCCCGTGGGACCCACTAGTGGACCCTGTCGCACGTTGTAATATCAAAGAGCATTCAATAAATTTGGACCAGAAAGGCAAATCAACCTCATATTACACACCACTATTTTATTAAAAGATTACTCTTTTTCTCTCATCATTTCTCACCTTCTCCTTTATTGAAAGTCATTGTATGTATGTATATTAAAATGAAGGGCTATACATATATCATTCTCCCCACTTGAAATTCCACTTGTTTCCTATGGGACCGATATTTTGGGGTTGCAATTAATCAGAATAGTCACGATTTTCAATTGAAAAATGAATGGAACCGATTATGATTTCATACCCGAGTGAAAATACAAGTCACCCCGCTTACAAGTTCTGCCTCGTGTCAATTTAAAAACTGACTCCCAAACAGGCCCTTAAGTTGCCAGACTGGATTCGATGGTGACCCTTCATCCAGGAAGAAGCTCTGTGGATCCACCATGATGTATGTGTCTTATCCACACCGTGCATCTATTTTTTCAGATCATTTTATGTCATGTGCCTATAAACGAAATGGATCCAAATCTTAGGTGGAGCACATCACAGGAAATAGTAGTTATTTAACACCCACCTTTAAAAACTTTTTAAGGGCCATAAAAGTTTTGGATCAAGCTGATATTTTTTTACATAATTAACAAATTGGATTGTAAATAAACATTACAGTGGGCATTGTAAAGTTTCTACTAGTATTGAAAACTTTCCAAGGACACTGTAACGTTTGTTTGCCATCCAAACTGTTGATTAGGTCAAACATACTTGGATGAAGGGAAAACACAAATATCGGTTTGATCCAAAACTTTTGTAGCCCCCGATATCTTTTTAATGGTGGGCATTTATTCACCACTGTTTTCTATAGTGTGTTCCACCTGAGATTTAAGTCTTTTTATTTATTTTTTTATTTTTTCTGGCTCATGGCCTAAAATGAGCAGGAAAAATAGATGGATGGTATGGATAAAACACATACATCATGGTGAGGCCTATAGAGCTTTCCATCACCAACCTCGGTACTGGAGGGGTCACTACCGAATCCAAATCTCATACGCTCTAAGCTTTGCGGGGCCCACCCTTGATGTGTATGTGGAATTCGATTCCCATTTGATGGTACATATGGACAAATATAGCACGTGACATAATGCACATGTGGTGTTCTCAATCTCACCTACTCAAGAGGATAGAACCAAGCAGATGCTCCATGGGGCCTAGTGATGAGAACAGGAACAAGACTGGTGAGGTTTAGGTTATTTTCTTCCGCGAATTTCCATGCTGACTTGGGTTTTTGATATATTTCGTAATTTTCCTGGTCAGAAAAAGATATGAAAGGTCTAATAAAAGAAGAGAAGAACATGCCAGAATGCATGAAAAATCAAGGAACTTTTTAGAAAATTTTGGAAATAGAAATTTCTTTAGCTGATGTGACCTTTCGTGTTGTTTGGATAACAGAAAAAATAGTAGATTCCAACAAAACAATTACTTATTAGTTTTTGTAATATGGATCTTGAAGTAGAAGATAAGAGATATAACTACTAGAAGTAGAATGTACAGATTTTTACTTGCAATCTCATTAAGTCTTCTAAAATGGAATCCATATTTTCATTGTATCATGGCAAATAACCAGTACACCAGATTCCTCTAACCTAAACATGCCAACAAGGCTGCACCATGGGTTTGGGTCAACCTAAATCATACACCATGTCCCTTGCACCTTGATTATGTGGATGTCACATGATTATTATACACAAAAAGATGACGTAAATCCAATCATTAGGTAGCCAAATTATAGAAAATAAAAATAAAAATATTATAGACACCTCAATTAAAGATGAGATTAAAACTATTCTTCGACTTCAATTAAACTTCAATCGAAAGCATCCATACAGCTAGGGTGGTCGTATGAGTTAGGCGGGATATGCTTCAGGTGGGCCTTGGGTATAACTGATGGGTCGGATTGATCAATTGCAGGGCTGACTAATCTGATTCAGACCAAATCGCCAGGGTCTTTCAAGTACACAAAATGCACTCCATCATGATGAATCCACCTCTGGCTAGCCCGAAAGGCTGTAAAATCTCGGATTGGCCGGGTAATGAAGATTCTTGGAAAGGCCCCAAGATGATCAACATATCGGGTTGGTAGGCTGGCAACCCGTTTATATTAGATGTTGGTCAATCATCCAATGTGTCCAGGAGTTATGGATCAAACGAGATACATTTTTTAGACTCCAATGATACCAGAATACCACGAAAGTTGAGCTGACACCTCGTAGAGGTGACTACTGAATCCAATTGGCTGATATTGAATTAGGCAAACTATGGAGCAGGGACGCACACCGTAACCCTAGTAAGCCTTAGGACCCTTACATGTTAGCTGATGTATATGAAAAAAGGGGATTCTACAACCGGCCTTATACGGGTCAGTTGATAGTAAAGAGAGCCTATGGTGCTAAAAATCATACTTATGGGTCTAGAATCGATTTATCATTGGCTAATTGAAGGCCTATTTAAGGCCAACAACAGCGAGCCATTCAAGCGCCAATGGCTGTGAGAGGTATGAGTGGAGAGAATTGTGTGGGGGTTGGAGGCGTTTGATAGCGTGCCATGCATGGTTAGCCGAAGCCGATGCCCTACTAGTATTTGATAGCTGCACGTGGTAGTATTGTCCCTGGTTTTTTTTTTTTTTTTCTTTCTTTTTTAACACACGCACACACACCACACACTCACACAGCAGTGGGATTTCACCACCTATGCATACTCAAACCCTTGACCGGGTGTTGAAACTTCTAAGAGTCTACCACCTGAGCAAGAGTAAGGATCCATTGTCCCTTGTTCTTTGTCGAGCTTGGTAAAAGTTTAACTACTTTGTTATTTCGTCCAACTGAGAACACAGTTAAAACAAAAGAAGTTATTGAAGCCAAAGAGTCAAGTTAGAATTGAAGACATCTAACCGCCCCTTGAAAAAAATGGTTTTTATTTATTATTTATTATTTATTATTATTATTATTGTTGTTATTATTATTATTATTATTATTATTATTTTTAATTTTTTTTTCCTCATATCTTGAATTAATCCATATTCTGCTTCTAAAATTTTTAAGACATCAGTAATATTTGAACACATGTATTTATTTATTTATTTGTGTAAGACTACTTTTTTTTCCTTAAAAAAATGGCAAATGTTTCAAGACATATATTGGACCATTCTAAAATTATCAGCCTCCAAATCAAAGATTTGAAATGAAATTAGTTAAGGATGCGCATTCAGTTCAAAGGAGACAGATGGCCATGATTGTTGGATGGGAGTAATTTCTAAACATGGGAGGCGGCTTCGTTGGATCCTTGACTGTGGTGGCCATCGTGATGTATGTGCCTTACATCCACAATGTCCATCCTTTTAATCTCTTATTTTAGGGCATGATCCAAAAATAAAGTAGATCCGAATCCCACGTGGACCGTATCCTAGGAAACCTGGCGATTGAATATCCACCATTAAAAATTTGTTGGAGGCCATTGGAATGTTTATTTTCTATATAACCTATTGGTAAGGTCACAAAGACCAAGATGAATGGATCACACAAATATCAGCTTGATCCAAAACTTTTGTAGCCCACAAGAAGTTTTTAACGGTCAATCACCACCTTTTTCTGTTGTGTGGTCCACCTAAGATTTAGATTTGCTTCATTTTCGGGATCATGCACTAAAATGATCTTTCAAAATGAATGGACAGCATGGATGTAAGGCACATATATCAAGGTGGGCCTCACAGTTAGGGATCCACCGAAGCCGCGCATCCTTGAACATGAGCCGTCCATGATGGGGACCACTAGATGGATGTCCCTGACCGATACATCACCCTCCTATGCATACCCGGGGAGAGATGCCTCCATCACATTCAGTTATCCTGGTTGGGAAATGGGAACATCATGTGGGGGCCACCAGTGGATATTACACACCACTATTTTGTTAAAAGTCCACTCTTTACTCTAATAATTTCTCGCCTGCACTTCTATCATGTCTAGGCAGGAGCAAAGACCACAAAAGTCATTGTATGTATGTATCAAAATAAGGGGTGATAATATCATTCTCTTTCAAATTGAAATTCCACTTGTGTCCCATCTTATAGCTATTTTGTGGAAAATCAGAAAAGTCATGATTTTCAATTGAAGAATAAAAGGAGCCAATCATGATTTTTGGCCTGTTTGGTAAGTGAAAATACAAGTCACCGAACTTACAAATTTGACACGACTTCCAAACAGGCCGCTAATTGCAGGACTCGGACCGGATAGTGACCCCTTATCCAGGAAAAAGCTCTGTGTGCCCTACTATGATGTATGTGTCTTATCCATGCCATCCATCCATTTTTTTCGTATCATTTTATATCATGAGATAAAAAATGAAATAGATCCAAATCTTAGGTAGAACACGCCATAAGAAACAGTGTTGATTGAACACCCAATGTTAAAAACTTCCTAGTGACCACAAAAATTTTGGATGAAGCTGATACTTGTGTTTTCCCTTCATCCCGGTACATACGACCTAATCAACAGGTTGGATGGCAAATAAATATTACAGTGATGTTTTTACAGTAGTTCTTTGGAAAGGCTGTCGTAGGCCTGTGGCCTATCATGATGTATGTGTTAGATCTACACCGTCCATCTATGTTTTGAAATCATTTTATTGCCTGATCCGAAAAATGAGATAGATCAGAAGATCAATTGGACCACAACAGAGGAAAAGGTGGTAATTGTACCTGTAACCTTATATTTATGTTTTCCCTCCATCCATGTCTCTTTGATCATATGAATAGGTTGGATGGCAAAAAACTGCCGTGGGGGCTAGGACGGATTCAACACTAGGCGTTCAATCCCCACTGCTTTCTGTAGTGTGGTCCACTGGCTCTGGATCTGCCTCGTTTTTGGGCTCGTGCCCTGGACCGATCTGGAAAAATGGGTGGACGGTGTGGATCTGACATACATCGTGGCGGGGTGGACAAAATATCCAAGCCTCACAAGATTTGCTTGTTGTGTAATCTGATTCGGCATAGACAAATTCGGTGTACACCACGAGGGAATACGTATATTTCTGTACGTACTTATGTAGTTTCTTTTAATTTTTAAATTTTTTACAACTGACGTCAGCTAAATTCGTCCCGTCCATCAACTCATTTTAAGACATATCAAATGTGGACTATTCCTCTAAGTTGTTCAGATTTATGTCGCAAATGTTGCTGATATTTTGAAAATATCATTTTATTGCACTTTTTTTTTTTTTTTTTTTTGCAAAATATATATCTAAAACCAAAATAATTTAAAATATTCAAAATTATAAACTATATATTAATTTATAGTAAATATTTTTTATAATTTACTTTTACCCAGATTTTTCCAATGTTGTTGCAAGAAGGACATTTGTCACTGTTGTGGTTACCTCGTGAGAAGACCATCCGGGCAGTTCTTATAAATACCCGCTATATTTGCCTTTGGACTCATAGCTTGCTTTATCCAACATACATAGAATACAGTTCTTGCCATTCCCATCACAGCCATTTCTATCTTCCCTGTCATTCTTCATGTCTCTTATGTTGGGAAATGCCCACTCGGATGTTCCTATCAAGAATCAGGTGGAAACGAAAGGAAAAAAGGAGATTGGTCGCGGTTGTGCAAATTACCACCCTAGTGTGTGGGGTGATCGGTTTGTTACATTGTCTGCAGATGAGATGGCAAGTACTACATATGTAATAGTGAGGTTGAATTCAGTATATAACTTTGTAGAATTAGCTTATATTAGGAAACTTTTTATGGGCCACCGTGAGTTTTTATTCACATCCATACCATCCATCATCACACCCCATCACATCCTCCTTGGAGCCCAAAAATCATTGGGATCCAAAACTCAGGTTGGCTAAAAAATAAAAATAAAATCAGGCCACTCTCAAACTCAGGTGGGCCAAACCATTCAAATCATGCCAAGAACCTTTAAAATCTTTTTTCGGGTTCTACTAGAGTTTTGGAATGGCCTCATTTTTGCATAGCACACTTGAGTTTTAGACATGACCGATTTTTGGGCTCTGAGTACATTTTGGAGCATAGATGATAGATGGACTTGTGGGTATTCCCATCCAAACGGTTCCCTCTGGCCAACTCAAGTTTTGGATTGGCCTGAGTTTTGGCAGCCAAAAGCAATCAGGATTAAGAGCATTTGATAGATGGTTAGAATGTCATCTACAGATTATAGTGGGCCTTGTAACTAGTTTCGTAGGTGAAGCTTAACTTGCAAGCTCTGTGGTGGATCTGACCTCCATTTTCTATCCCAAAGGAAAATGCCAAATGATATGATTTTTACTAACTATAGTTTTTGTGGTTAAAGATTAGGGTCAAATCTGACAATCTACATTGTCAATACAGGAGGTTGATGAAGTAACCAAACAAAGGGCTGTAAAACTAAAGGAACAATTGAAGAAGATGCTTCTCAATGTCAGTGATTCTTTGCAAGAATTGAATTTAATAAATGAAATTCAACGTCTCGGGGTTGCCTATCACTTTGAAAAGGAGATTAAAGATGCATTATCTAGGATGCATGATGCCCATATTAACGGCAATGATATTAGTGATGATCTTCATGCCGTTGCTCTCTGGTTTCGGCTCCTAAGGCAACAAGGGTATAACGTGTCATCTAGTAAGTTTTTGTACCAACACTTTCATCATTCTTAAAATTGCTACATACTCAAAATTTCTGTGTGCATGTATATGTGTATGTACATCCATCTATAGACACATTTCAAGCATCTATGCATGTGGACACACAAACACCATTAGCATGATTGTGCCATTCTTGCTTGACTAAAAGTTCAATTTACTATACTATATGTTGATGATCAACATCACAATGTTCTATCAATTTATTCTATTGTCGCTTGATAGTTATAACATTGTAAAATATTCAGTTGCAAAACAGATGTGTTTAGAAGGTTTAAAGACGAGAATGGTGAGTTTAAGGCGACATTAAAAGATGACATCCGAGGATTGTTAAGCTTGTATGAAGCCGCATATCTTGGCACACGTGAAGATAATATATTGGTTGAAGCCATAAATTTCACCACTGAGCACCTTAAGTCAGCAATGTCACATTTGAGCTCTCCCCTTTCAACTCTAGTACAGTTTGCCTTAGATCTACCACTGCACAAGAGTGTTGAAAGGCTACAATCAAGGTACTACATCTCAATCTACCAAGAAGAGAAGGAACGGAATGATATATTATTAGAGTTTGCGAAGTTGGATTTCAATATGCTGCAGTCTTTGCACAAGAAGGAACTAAGTGACATCTCAAGGTGTGCTTTGAGAGCAATTCCAATGTTTTCTTCTCTCTCTCTCTCTCTCTCTCTCTCTCTCTCTCTCTCTCTCTCTCTCTCAATTTTAATTTTAATTATTATTTTTTGGAAGCAAACCACCTATAATTGTATTAATGAAGTAAAAGATACACCTTCAACCTAGCCCGTAAGTTGATCTCTAAATCAAGGAAGCATTAACACAACCATATAAAAAAGGAAGAAGAAAAGAAAGGAGCCAACCCAAGGTCAACCATACCCGTGCTTATATACATCCTCTGGAACCCTTGAGAACTCCATTGGCTCCGAGGCCTACCTGATCCATAGCAATGCAACCCCAGCTAATTCTAGGAAGTTCAAATAGATTACTAAATAAGACCTTAACAGCCCCATTATTACCCAACTTGGTCAAATGTTTTGAAGAGAGTAACTCACTGTACTATACCATCCAATAACTTCTGCTTCAACCAGGTCTAGTTCCTCGATGACAACCTTGAGTCCAATTTCACCTTCTTGATGGGTCTAATTGAACGTCTTTCAATTGACGAGTATGGATGAATTTAATGTTTCTGGCCACTTCCTGCACCACTGGTTCCTGAATTTCTTTCCAATAGAATATCAGCCAATATGGATTGTGCCTCTTCTAGTGCTACACATCCGTGATCTGATCTTGACATTAGGTTAGGGCTACAAGAGTTGAAGGGTAGGGTTCATGCCTAGATTACATGCCCCAGTAGGAAATGGGTAAAGCTTAAAGTGATCCTTGATGCAAGCCTGAGCCACCAACCCCTTAGCTCACATTGCCGACCTCAACTTTCATTAAGAAACCTAACAGAAAGTACTCCAGTGATAATTACTTAAAGTAATGGGGTAGCTTAATGTAAACTCATTTTTGAAGTGCAATGTAAATTCTATATTAAGTAGCTTTTTTTTTTTTTTTTTTTTGGTATTTTTCTACCATTAACATTTTTTTTAAAAAACTGGTGTGTACTTCTTTTAAAACTGGCTGAAGTCTCTTCTTCAGATGGTGGAAAGAGAATGATTTTTCAACAAAGCTTCCATTCATCAGAGATAGAATAGTGGAGTCGTACTTTTGGATATTAGAAGTGTATTTCGAACCACAATATGCCCGAGCAAGAAGGATGATGACCACAATAATATCTTTAACATCAATATTGGATGACATTTATGACGTACACGGTACATTGGAGGAGCTTGAACTATATACTGTTGCAATGGAGAGGTTTGATATTGTCACCCTTAGTTCTTGTTTTTCATTTATTCTCATGCCACATCTGAATCTTGTGTAATGCGTGCATTGGTACTTAATTTTCAGATGGGATCAAGCGATCATGGATCAGCAGCCTGATTACATGAAAGTGCAATATAATGCGCTTCTAAATGCAGTCGAGAAATTTGAGGACGAATTAAGCATGGAAGGGAAATCCTATCGTATACCCTACTTAAAGAAAGCTGTACGTGTATACAAATTTACTACTTAAAAGTTCTTTTAGGGCATATTTTGAAGTTTTATATTTGTAACGGATGGGAAATGCTTCCCTCAAATCGCAAATGGTACACTTGTGATTTGGAGAGAGAAAGTAGGCAGTGGGAGCCTGCTAATGTGGGTGAAATTTTTCTAGCACTCCAAAAGAAATTTTGTTCCATTGAAAAACCAAAACCAATATCGAACCCATTTGAATTTCATGGCCAGGAGATATTCCACTATAGTTACTGCAATGTCTTTCATTTATCCAGTTCAAGTAAAATTATGCTTAGTGTGTGATTCCCATGGTCTGATCAATAAAAATTTTGGATGATAGTTACAACCCATTAAACTTCTTTTAACCATCCATAGATTTTTCATTGATCAGATAGTAACAACACATAGAATGGATGGTGTGGATCAATGGGCATTATGTCGTTTGACTCCAAAGATGGCCTATACATAGAGAATACTGCAAAGCTTATGAACAGGATCTTTCTTCTTTAATTTATGCTTGGTAGTTAGCGAAATGAGTTCTTTGATTTCTAACTTGTTTAGATTTATTTATTTATTTATTTTTGTGCATGTAGCTTACGGTTTTGGCCAAAGGCTACCTAGAGGAAGCGAGATGGACCAGCGAAGATTATGTGCCAACATTGGAAGAGTATATGAAAATTGCATTAATCACTAGCGGCTATCCCATGCTTAGTGTAGCATCTCTGGTTGGGATGGGAGATATCATAACAAAGGAAGCCTTTGAATGGGCCATCAATGTCCCTAAGGTGGTTGAGGCTAGTGCTGCAATTAGTCGTCTCAGGGATGACATCACATCAAATGAGGTATAACACATTGGATGATGGACGACCTTACCAAATGGATGGCTCATTATTGATTGGACCTCTTTTTTCACGAACAATCCTCACCACCACATCATGGGCTTTGATCTCTCTTCTTCTTTTTTGTTCTTTTCTTTTTAAACTTTTTTATATATGAGAAAGGTGGGAACACAACACCTGAAATTTTATTGATAAGTCTCAGAAATATGGACTTACCAAAGGGAGGGAAAAAAAAAACCTGGCCCTGCCTTTTTCTTTTCTTTTCTTTTGAAGCCAAATCACACCCACAACTCCACCGGCATCAACAGTATACTCCTTTTATATTTCTTTTTTTCTATTTTGAAAAGAAAGGAATTTATGGGCTAAACGAGGAGACTCCCAAACCAAGAGACTCCCCAATTTTCTTTTTCTTTTTCTTTTTCTTTTCTTTTATTTTTTTGAAAAGAGGGGAATTTATGGGCAAAATCTGGCCCTGCCTCAACCAAAGAAGAACGGAGCCTCAACCAAAAATCAAGAAGCCTCCCAAATGTACTATTGCTTGAATCTTAATCATAATTTTAACTTGTAAGTCATTAAATGTACTATGGACCTAATGGACAGTTCTCATTGGTTTCTTGTACTGTCCAAGTGTGCCCATGTGACGAGAAGCAATACAACTTTGGAGTACTCAAAAAAAGAAAATAGTAATAATAATAGTAATAAATCATCCATAGATTTGTATTTGAAAAAAATCCACTAAATTCATTATTTTTCTAACAAGGTCCTTGACTACTTATATTTCCTCAGTCTGAACCCACCGCGCGCAGTAAAAGTCCATTTGTGATTTATATTATTAGACAAACTTTTATTATTATGTTGTAATATTCTCAATCCTTATTCATTAAGGAAATACTTTTGATTTTCATTTCTTATTTTTTTAAAAGAATTTTTAATATTTTATCATATACTCAGGCCTCACCTGATGAACAGTGTTGATCAATTGCATGGGTGCTTTTAAGTCCCTTATCTCACATTTGTGACCCACCTAACTTGGCTAACATTTTCTTCTTTGTAACAATGTTACCGAAGTTTGAGCAAGAGAGAACCCATGTTGTTTCCGGAATCCACTGCTATATGAAGGAGCATGGCACCACATACAGAGAAGCATGCAAGGTATTCCTAGAGAAGACTGCAGACGCATGGAAAGATGCTAACATGTAATGCATGGAACCCACTCCCGTTCCGAGGGAAGTGATCAAGATGCCCATCGAACTCTTGTACCAGCACCAGGACTCATATACCAATTCAGCGTTTGAGAACAAAGAACATGTCACAATGATGCTAGTGGATCCTATTCCCGTTTGAGACGAGCTTCTACGTTAGCATGCATTTGGTTGCATAGAGTATCATGAAGCCATGTGCAACTAAACGTATCCTCACATATATTATATACGTTTCTTATATGCGTCACTATATTGTAATTGACCTTTTCTATGAGACGGAGTCACGGAGAGAACACAGAAAACGTTGGCTTTACAAAGCCCTAATGATGACAAGTGCAGCTCCTAATTTAAAGGAGAAAGAAAATAAGCAATATTACTTTTCACCAAAGACTGCTACTATTGTGAAGAGAAGCACTTGCTGCGTTTTTCTAATACAGCTATATGTTCATAACACTCCTATTTATAAGTTTAACAAGATATTACAGAAGACACTACTACCCCTGTATGATACATTCACCAGGAGTAAATACACCACAAATTTCTAAAAATAATAAATAGCATTAGCCAGCCAAACATTTCAACACTCCCCTTCAAACCAAAACCGGCTTCATTCCGAGCATCGACCTTAGTCGTCTGATTACATCTGTCGATAGTGCCTCAATGAAATTATCTGTCACCTATTCAATAGTATGGCAGTAATCCAATTTTACCGTTTTCTACTTGACTTGATCTCTTAGGGCTTGTTTGATTTTCCAAGATACATGTAAATCTCGGTAAGTTAAGTAATTATTATCTTTTCACCTTGTTTGAAAATGTAAGAGTAATTCCATCTCAAAAATTGATACAAAAGTGTCGACTTGAATATGTGGACCCCAACGTAATGTATATGACATATCTGCACCATCCATCTATTTTAATAGAACCTTTTGGGGCATCAGCCAAAAAATGAGGCAGATCCAACACTCAAATGGCCCACACGAAAGGAAACAGTGACCTTTATTCATCCACTGTTGAAACTTATTTCCTTCACTAGCCCCACATTGAGGCTTTTTTCATTATCTAACCCATTCATAAGGTCACATGAACATGGATAAGGGGAAAACACAAATATCAGCTTGACTCAAAACTTATAAGGATCCTAAGAAGTTTTTAATGGTAGGTGTTTGATTCCCACTGTTTCCTATAGTGTGGTCCACTTGAGCTTTGGATCTACTTCATTTTTTGTCCTATGCTCTAAATTTAGCTGACATAACAAATGAGCAGTGTGGATAAGTCACATACATCACGATGGGCCCTACATTGATTTCGTAAATTTCTTGATGTAAGTATTAAAAAAAGTAAGTTGTCACATCCGCATTGGAAAATATGTGGTAATTACCTAAGTAAATAATTATACCCATTTACATGGTAATTCCAACCCCTCACATTTTGAGCTAAAAGATGAAAGTCCATTTGTGCCCTTAGCAAGTGATAACTAGTATCAATGTGCTTGCTCCTTCCATGTTGCACCGGATTAAGGGCAAGTTCGATTGCTGACTTGTTATCTACGTATATAACTATGGATTCCTCTTATGGATGTTTTAGCTCTTTTAGCAGGTTCTTCAATTATATTGCTTCACAGACTATTGACGATGCTGCCACATACTCTGCTTCACATGTGGACAAAACGACCACACTTTACTTCTTTGAGTTCTATGTGAAGTCAGTCAACCCAAGATAGAATACATATCCTATGGTACTGTTTTTTCTTTAATCTTGATTACCTCCCTAATCATTGTCCGAGTATCCATATAATATTGCTTCAGCATTGTATAGATAGAAGAGACTGAATTTCATGGTTCCTTTGACATACCTGAGGATTCTTTTTGCAACGAGCCAATGTGATTCTTTTGACGCTTTCGTGTACCTGCTTAAAAGCCCAACACTATAGACAATATCTGACCTAGTGAATGTGAAGTATCTAAGACTTTCAATCAAACTCTTGGATATAGTCAAGTCCACACTTCTTCCTTCTCCTTCTTTTGTTAGCTTCAGGCTTGTTGCTACAGACGTATTTAGGGTATTGCAATCAGTTATCTTGAACTTTTCAAAAAGTTCTTTTACATACTTCTTTTGAGATATATAAATGTCGTTGAATTGTTGTTTCACTTTGATGCCCAAGAAGAAGGACATCAATCCACCGTCAGTCATCTCGAACTCACTTAACATAGCCTGCTTAAATTCTACATACATCATGCCCAAGAAGAAGGACATTTGTCAGTCATTTCCTATGAACAGTAAATCATCAACATATAAACAAGCTATAAGCATATTGTCTTTGACATTCTTCTTTATGTAGACGGTATGCTCATACAAATATTTGACGAAACCATTCTCTTAAAGATAGTCATCGATTCGTGTATTCCAAGCACGGGAGGCTTGCTTCAACCCATACAGGACTTTCTTCAGCCGATATACCTTGTGTTCCTCCCCTTGCATGACAAATCCTTCAGGATAGTCAATGTAGACTTCTTCTTCGAGTACTCCACTTAAGAATGTAGATTTGACATCCATTTGGTAGATCATCCAACTGTGACGAGCTGCGAGGGAAATAATCATCCTCATAGTGTCAAAGTGAGCAAGTGGGACAAAAACTTCTTGATAGTTTACCCCATATTTCTTTTTATCGCTCATTGCTACGAGCCTTGCCTTATATCGTTCGATCTTACCATCTGCATTTCGCTTAATTTTATACACCCATTTGAGACCAATGGTCCTCTGGCCTTTAGGGAGTGAAATCAGTTCTCATGTATGATTCTTCTCGATAGCATGGATCTTTTCTTTCATAGCCTTTCTCCAACATTCTCCATTCACAGACTCCTCGAATGTGAGAGACTCATGGTCCGCATACAGGCAGAGCAATTCCTCAATTTTTGCGTAAATCTTGTTGGGGCTTCTCATTTTGATAGGAGCCAAGAGTGAAGGAGAATTGGATGAAGATGTGTTACCTGAATTCTGATTCAATGAAGTACTTTCAGGGGAGATGGAATGTACTCATGGACTTCTGTGATCCGAAGGGGGTGATGTGAATGTCTGTTCCTAATTTACATGTCTCTCTTCATTATATCCTTCGGCCTCAACCTGATTTTCTTTGGTCGAATCATCCTGGTTCCACTTACAAGATTCTTTCTCACAGAACACCACATATCTACTTACCACCACCTTGTTAGTTAGCGGGTTGTAGAGCTTGTATGCTTTTGACTCTTCACTATAGCCGATGAAGATACATTTCTTACTACGATCATCAAGTTTTTTTTCTTGCTTATGGAACTTGAGTGTAGGAAACACATCCAAAGATTTTAAGGTGTGCCACACTCGGCCTGTAACCGCTCCATACCTCCTGTGGTGTCATGAACCCAACGCTCTTAATGAGACACCGATTGAGCTGATATGCAGTACATGCAACTGTCTCTCCCCATAAGCTCTTCGGTAGGCCTTTCTCCTTCAATATGGTTCTCGTCATGTCGAGGATGATGCAGTTCTTCCATTCTATTGTGGCGTGTAAGATGCAGTGTGATGTTGCTTAATGCCATGTTCCCTGTAATATTCTTGAAAAACATTTGAGGTGTACTCCCTACCTCTGTCAGATCTGAAGACCTTGATTTTATAGCTACTTTCATTTTCAACTCGGGCTTTGAATTTTTTAAAGATAGAAATTAAATGCTATAAATTTTTCTTTATTGCACAATAACTAGAGTTTTCTACTGTAATCATCAATGAAGATAATGAGATATCTATTACCTCCAAGAGATGGTGTCTTCATGGGTCCACAAATATTAGTGTGAACCAATTGTAATGGGTCCTTTGCTCTTCAAGATACTCCAATTAAGAAGGAGTTCATTTGTTACTTGTTAAGTATGCATGCCTCACACACATGTTCTGAAGCTTCAATAGCAGACAATCCATCCACCATGCTTGATGAAGACAGGAGCTTAAAGCCATTAAAGTTTAGATGACTGGAGCGAAGATTCCACTTCCATGATTCAATGTTGGCACGTCCATAAAGACACTTCTCAGGCTTTGTGTTTATATGGAGTGAGAACATTCAATTTTTTACCATTTGGACCCGTGCCACATGTTTACCGCATGTATCTTTTAATGTCTACCACATTCAATTAAAGTTCTCCATGTATATCACATACTCCTTTTCAAGTAGTTGGTCAATGCTGAGGATGTTGCTTTTCATGTTGAGAATGTAATATACATTAAAGATGAATTGTGGCTCACCATTTTTCTTGTAAATTTTGATTTTACCTTTACCTTTCACCAGAGTTTTTTATGAGTTTTCAAATGTGACATCGCCATGAACTCCTTCTGTGAGTTCCATAAATATCTTTGTATCGCCGCACATGTGATTGCTTCAACCCGTGTTAATATATCATACACAGCCTTTCTCTTGTGTAAGGAAGAGTGTGATTTTTTCCTCTTCATGATTTGATGCTTCTACATACTTGGATCGTTCATCTCGATTCACTAGCTTGCTCTACCAATCTGATACATAATGGCCGAACTTGTTGCAATTTCAGCACTGAATATATATATTTTTTCCATATTTTCATGACCTCATGTGGATCAGCCTCTACCATTTCCTCTACCATGGAAATTGGTAAAATTTTATTAATTTTGTGGATTACTTGGAATATATCCACGCCATCTTCCCATTGCACGATCACTATTGGTATGACCACCTTAAAAATGGGAGCTTCCATGACCATGACCAGTCTTTTGTTCATTTAGAGTCAATCTTGACTCCAATGCTTGTTCTAGCATCATAGATCCGACATTCTTTTGCATTCATTGCTCATAAACTTGCAATGATCCCATCAACTCTTTAATGGAGAGATTTTCCAAATCTTTTGACTCTTCAATGGAGATAACCACATGTTCAAACTTGGTTGTGAGGGATCGAAGGACCTTTTCAACTACACGAATGTCTTCGATCTTTTCACCATTTCTTTTCAAGTTATTAACAATAACGAGTAGTCATGAAAAATAATCTGAGATGCTTTCACCTTCCTTCATGTGAGCGGCCTCGAACTTGGATCTAAGAGTTTGTAACCGGACTCTCTTTACACGATCCACACCCTTGAAGATGGTGCTTAGTTTATCCCATGCTTTCTTGCTTGATATTGCTTCAATGATCCTTTCAAAGGTGGATTCATCCAAACTGTAATAGACAAGAAACAATGCTTTCTTATCTTTCTTCCTTTGAACTTTATGTGTGGCCTTTTGCTCGGCGGAGTAGGCAGCTTCTTGCTCTGTAGTGGGCTTTACGTACCCATCAGTGATGATCTCCCATAGTTCTTGTGACCCAAATAGAGCCTTCATATAAATGCACCAGTTTTCATAGTTGTCCTTAGACAACTTTGAAATTTGCAGCTGCATTGTGGTGGAGATCTTGCAAAGAACCTTGCTCTGATACCAGTTCGTTGGCTTTACAAAGCCCAAATTGTGACAAGTGCAGCTCCTAATACAAAGGAGAAAGAAAATATGCTATATTATTTTTCACCAAAGACTACTACTGCTGTAAAGAGAAGCACTTGCTGCTTTTTTCTGATACACCTAAATGTTCATAGCACTCCTATTTATAAGTTTAACAAGAGATTACAAAAGACACTATTGCCCTATATGAATACATTCACCAGGAGTAAATACACCACAAATTTCTAAAAATAATAAATAGCATTAGGCAGCCAAACATTTTTTTGGATGAATCTGAAATTCCAGGAGAATGTATTTGGTTGAATCTAAACAATTTGCTTTGGACATTTCAATAGAAAATGTATCACTCATTTTGGGAATGCATTCATATAATGGACTAGTATGATATTATTTTGTTTTTTATTTTTACCAAAAAGTGGGAGCACACAACTTATAATTTTATTAACAAAGCCTAAATTTAAATATCAGCCTAGAGCAAGTGCCAATTCATCCATAAAAAACTACAACTGGGATAAGCCATACCTTCCCTATACAACCATAACAATGCTGAGACCCAGCAAAAAAGGTTTTTTTTTTTTTTTTTTTTTTTTTTTTTTTTTAATTATAAAAATCACAATGGCGTGAACTTTTCCTTATGTGAGAGAAAGTGAGATTGTGGTTCTACATCCGATAGACCAAATCGTGTAAATACCATCAAAATTAGGCCAATCTCACTATCAAGTGGTATACGTTAGTGTTGAGGAGGCTAATCTCACTATCAAGTGGAACTCGAAGAACGATAGGATGGGAGAGGTTGAGGAGGCCTGGACCAAAATCCAGCGACGGCAACTGCCAAAGCAACCCCACTTCCTCTTCGTGGCCAACATCCCATTTCGATGCCCCGCTTACGATATCAGCCTTTCATTCTCCAAGTTTGGGGAAATCGTAAACATCTTCATCCCGACGACCAGCTATGACCTACACCTCCTTCGCCTTCAGCAACCCCTTAGCCAGCCATCTAACACCGCCCGACTAACATCAGGAAAAGGAGAAAGGAAACTCTCAGGAGGAGCTTTCGCCTAGTGAGACTCAGGAAAAGGGTCATTGTGGAAGGTTGGGGATCTGATGTCTAACATTATATTATGGAACGTGCGTGGAGCTGGCAACACTTTGACCCTGACACATCTGAAAGGATTGGTCCACATCAATAAGATTTCCATTCTACTGCTACATGAACCCATGATTCGACCCGCCAACAGGAAACCAGTAGCTGCCAGTTTGGGTTTTCATCAATCCATTACGGAAGACTCAGCTGAAGGGAAGATTTGGATCCTATCCAGCCCTCCATTCCATCTCCAAATGATAGCAGCTACCAGGCAGTTTGTCACCCATTGAGTCACAACAGAGGACAACAACCGATCCCTCCTTATCATAGTGGTCTATGCTGCATGTAACAGGTTAGAGCGAGCAAATCTGTGGGACGAAATCATCTCTATATCCAGATCAGCCAATGGACCTTGGCTTGTATGCGGGGATTTTAACAACATCACCTATCCATACGAGATGATTGGAAGCCTTGCAGCAGAAACCAGGAGCATGGATGACTTCAGATCAGCCATTAGAGACACAGGTCTACTGGATGCGAGATTTATTATATCAAAGTACATATGGTGCAATAATAGATCGAGACAAAGTTGGCACTAGGCCAAGCTTGACAGGATATGTTGTTCAATGCAGATTGGCTCCAATCCTTCCTAAGAAGTAAAGTGGAACATCTCCCCTAAATATTCTCTGACCACTCCCCTTTACTCCTTTCCATTAAAAAATTGATAGGTACTGGGCCTAAACCCTTTAAATTTCAGAATATGTGGATTCATCATGATGATTTCCATAGAATCATTCTTAAATCTTGGCAGCAAGAATTGCAGGCCACCTCGATGGTTAAATTATTTCTGAAAATGAAGAGTCTTAAGTCAGCCTTAAGAGTTTGGAACTCCCGGGTCTTTGGGAACATCTTCCCAAATGTCAAACTTGCGGAATATGGAGTTATCTTAGTAGAATCCAATCTAATTCATTCCAAATTAGAAGAGGATAGAGTTAACCTTAATCTAGCCTAGGCTACCCTCAAGAAAGCCCTCCTCCTTGAAGAGATCTTTTGAAAACAAAAATTCAAAATTTCTTGGCTGAAGGAGGGGAGCCGCAACACCAAGTTTTTTCATGATAGAAGGAGGAGAGCATCCATCAAATGTATCAAGCCTCCCTTAGGTCGTACTCTTTATTCCGCCAAAGATATTGGTGAAGAGGCAGTTAGATTTTACACTGATCTCTTCACATCCAAGGCCACCCAAGCTACACCAGTCCTCATTGGTTGCATCCCCGCCCTCATTACAGACCATATGAACTCCCTCTTATTGCCCCCCCCCCCCCCCTGGAAGAGGTGAAGGAGGCATTGTTTGCCTTCCTAGTTGATAGTATGCCAGGTCTTGAGGGTTTCTCAGGGGTCTTCTTTACCTCATGCCGGAACATCATCAAGGGCAACATCCTAAGAGCAACTACTGAGTTCTTTAAGGGAGGTTGTAACGCCCCGATTTTTTTGAAACTCGAGTATATGACTCATTCTCCAAAAACCCGAGTGTTAGTCTATAAAATTCAATGTAAATTTGAATCGCTTATAATTAATCAGAGTTAATAGTAATGAGGAGTAAACCATGCATTGTATAAAACATTCCAACCATAATGAAAATCTAAATGCAGCGCCCATATAGGACTTATACATTCCCAAATACAAGGTTCATTAAACTAAGATAGAAATTTAGCGTCTAATGATGAAGCTCAACATGGCCCGTATGGACCCCGTTTAGCTCTTCAACTAACCGATCTGCTCTAGTGACCTAATGAAGTCATCGGCTCGCTCTACACCTGCATCAACTGTTACGGTTTGATAGCGTCAATGGCTATCGCAGTGAGGAGCACCCTCTAAGATTGCGCACTCATCATTCATGATCCAATATAGATTACAAGTATGAGATTAGTTATATTAAGCAGGACATTTCATAATCATACTCATATGCTCAAAAATTAAGTCAATCAATCATCATACGCAAATATAATGGCAATCGCGATGTAAGGGAATATGTGCAGATAATCAAATAATCAATTATATGACTTTCTATTGCACCCAAAATCACATTGTAAGTGAACTATGCAATATAGCTAGAAAATCAATAAACGAACTTTAGCTCCATCCGAAAATCATGGTATAAGCGAAATCCATAAGGTGAGTAGGAAATCAACCTTTAAACTTCCACTTCACCCAGAAGTCATATCATATGTAAACACTGCAAGATGGCTAGAAAATCGATAACTAAACTTCAACTCCACCTGAAAATCATCATACGACTGAACACAATAAGATGAAGAGAGAATCAACATATAAAGTCCGGCATCATTCAAAAATCGTATGAACTTCGCAAGATGGCTAGAAAATCGACAAGCGAACTTCAACCCCACCCGAAAATCATAACGAAGCTCACATAATGACCCGAAAATCAACAGGATATGCAAGTATAACCAACAAGCCACATAATGGTGTTAATGTTCCATCAAAGCCACGAAGGCAAATAAATGATCCAAGCCACGTAGGCAAACATGTGGTCCAAGTCATGTAAGGCATGTTGCGATCTAAGTTGTGTAAGGCAAACGTGGACTGCAGGATAATAAGTCCAAGATAGGTTCCATTTATTCCATCATTCGAGCGTAAGTGGTAGCATATAGTTAATTAATACTTATAAAATAAAGGATAACATGTTATTATCGAATCATTCATGTATGTTATAATTAAAGATGTATGTTTATTATCTACCACAGGAATTAGGTGCGTAACACATTATCCTATTCACACATTCAAGTAAGAATTGAGTAACAAAATCAAGTAACTTAGGAGATACTAAATGGAAAGGATTAAGGCATCATTTATGGTTGATGAATTTAAGTGGGAAGCTCAAAGGGTGAGTCCTCACCTTGGTAGAACATCCTAGTTGCGTGTGGCCTACAAGGTAGTACGAACGTAACCCCATCAAGTCAAACCTAATCGGTAAACATGCAACCACAACCAAATCAAAATATCAATGAAAATGGTAAATGCTTGATTTCTACAGTTAATGGACTTAGTGAAGACTCGCTGAGTCAACTTAGTAACAAACAAATGAACTGGGCTTTGATTTACCTTAGATTTATGTCACTCGGAAACTACTAGGCTTGAGTGGGCCAACCCAAACTCAGCCCAACTCCACCAAGTTGACTCGGTAGGTGTAATCGCAATCCCAAATCTCTCTTCTTCTCTTTTTCTTTCCTTATTTTCTTCTTCCTCTCACTCCCTCTTTCTCACCTCTTGCTGGAACGTCCTGCAATGGATCTAATTCATGCCTAACCTAACCGAGTTAGACTCGGTTATAGCTGAGTCGACTCGGTTCTCTCCCTCTCCCTCACTATTCTCCTTCTTCTCTACTCCCTATCTCCTTCTCCTCATCCTTTTCTTGTACCGACCAACAGCTGTTAGAATAGGCCAGGAGTAGACTTGATCCAATCTTGTTAACTCAGCCCGAGCTCGGGCTGGTGTAGCAGTAATGATAGCCCACACTATCTCCTTTCTCCCTACTTCCTTAACTTTCTCTCAATCACTCCCTCCTCCTTTTCTTCCCTTCGTGATCCTTTTCTATTGACCAGTACTCAGGACCGACCTCCAAACTCAGACCGAAATGGTTTTGAGTTTAGCTAATGCGACACGGAGCAGGGAGGATGACTATCATGGCTGATCCCTTCCCACTACTTCTAGCTTCGATCCGACCGCGTGGGACAGTCTTTAAAGACGTAATGAAGCTTGTAGAATAAATGTTTTGAAGCATCAAGGGGAGTTGGCCTGGTGGGTTTGAGCTTGGAAGCTGCGGTCAATCTCTCTCCCTCTCATCCTTTTCCTTTTCTAAAAACCTAGCTTGAAGGGCTAGGATTGTATGGTGGTGAATGACTAAGATGGAAGTAAGTACAGCCACACGGATCGCCAACCTGTAAAGGTAAGAAACACATATTTTTTTCATTTTCGGAATATGGTTGCACACACCCTAACTGCTCCCGTGTTTGTGTGGCCACATGCATGAGTCGTCGTGTGAAACTTTAAGGGTTGGGACATATTCAACTTCCCTATAGGATAGACGGTTTGGATCAGCAATAGGGCCCCTGATGGTGGGCCATCTACAAGCCAAACGGACGCTGTCCATTTGAGTTGTTTCGAGTGGGAAAATGAAGGAAAAGAGGAAAGTTCCTCTCCTGACGGGTCAAATGCGGTTTGACCGTTTGACTACTTCGGTGCACCTTAGCTGTACATGATACGTGCATGTGCATCACCTTAAGTGGAGTCCACCGTGATGGATCTAGTAAATCCACTCTGTTCATTTGTTTTGTCATCCCTCTTAAGGAGCTAGTCCAAAGAATGAGGTGGATCCATGGCTTAGGTGGGCCATATCATCTAAATTGTGGCCCTTAAGTGCCAACCATCGACGATTTAGGATGATCTGAGGTCCACTCCCATGATCAGAACCATTCACCTAACTAGTTAGCCAATTAGGTCCACTACCCATTTATATTGGTATCATTCGGTTGTAAAGGAACTGAGGTTAAAAATTCACTTTTTGCCTCGATTGATGAGAAACTGAGGCCAAAACTCTACCCTATTGCCTCAGTTGGTGAGAAACTGAGGCAAAAGTCTGCCATTTTACCTCGGTTAGTGAGCAACTGAGGCCAAAAGTCTGCCCTTTTGCCTCGGTTGGTGAGCAACTGAGGCTAAAAGTCTGCTCTTTTGACTTGGTTGTTGAGAACTGAGGCCAAAAGTCTGCCACTTTGCCTCGGTTGGTGAGCAATCGATGTAAAAAGTTTGTCCTTTTGTCTCGGTTGGTGAGCAATTGAGGCTAAAAGTCTGCCCTTTTGCCTCGATTGTTGAGAACTGAGGCCAAAAGTCTGCTCTTTTGCCTCGGTTGATGAGAAATGGAGGCAAAGTTTATCCTTTGCCTCGGTTGGTGGCCGAGGTCAAAGTGTCCGCCCTTTGCCTCGGTTGGTGAGTAATGGCGAATTTAAAGTCGCCTTTTGCCTCGGTTGTTAAGAAACTGAGGCTAAAAGTTTGCCCTTTTGCTTCGCTTGATGAGAAACTAAAGTCAAAAGTCTGCCCTTTTGCCTCGGTTGATGAGCAACTGAGGCCAAAAGTCTGCCCTTTTACCTCGGTTGTTGAAAACTGAGGCCAAAAGTCTACCCTTTTGCCTCGGTTGGTGAGCAATCGAGGCTAAAAGTTTGTCCTTTTGCCTTGGTTGGTGAGAAACTGAGGCAAAAGTTCGCTTTTTTGCCTCAGTTGTTGAAAACTGAGGCTAAAAGTCTGTCATTTTGCCTCGGTTGGTGAGCAACTGAGGCTAAAAGTCTGCCTTTTTGCCTCGGTTGTTGAGAAACTGAGGCTAAAAGTCTGTCTTTTTACTTCGGTTGGTGAGAAACTGAGGCTAAAAGTCTGCCCTTTTGCCTCGGTTGGTGAGCAATTGAGGCCAAAAGTCTGTCCTTTTGCCTCGGTTGTTGAAAACTGAGGCTAAAAGTCTATCATTTTGCCTCGGTTGGTGAAAAAATGAGGCTAAAAGTTAATCCTTTTGCATAATAATATGAGAGAAAAGAACTAATCAGAAATTGGGTGGGCCTAGTACATCTCCAATCATGTAATGGGGTGGCCTCTTACCCCTTCTTAGCCTCTTATGTCTCTCCTTTTCCTCACTTGCAAAAATTTCACCTTTTAGGGGGTGTTTGATTTTCGATTTCCATTGGTAAATACATGGATTTACCTGGTTATTGCTTACTTACACCTGTTTGAAAGTTGCCAGTAATTATGTTTTGAAAATCGTTCCATACAAACATTTGTATTATTGATTTAAATATGTGGGCCCCACCATGATATATATTAGTTATCCACACCATCCATCTTTTAAAAAATTACATTTTAAGGCATGATCCCAAAATTGAAGAAAATAAAAAGCTCAAGTGGACCACACCCGAGGAAATAGGGATCATTAAAACGTCAATAGTTGAAAGTTATTTTCTCCCTAGGGCCCATAAAGTGATGTTTATTTGTCATCCAACCCGTTAATAAGGTCACACAGCATGGATAAAGTGGAAACAAAAATATCAGTTTGATCCAAAACTTCTAGGGTCTTCAAGAAGCTTTCAATGGTAGGAGTTCAATTCCCATTGTTTCCAGTAGTGTGGTCCACTTGATCTTTGGATCTATATATTTTTTTTGGCTCATGCCCTAAAATGAGTTGGCTAAAGGGATGGACGGTGTGGATAATACAAAAACATCAAGGTGGGCCTTACAAATCAACCGGAAACACGGGGGTAAATAATTATTACCCATTTACCCGTAATTACCTTTGTAATTGGAAAATCAAAGAGGCCCTCAGCCCCACTTGCGTAGGAATGGAGGCAAAAAAGCCACCTTTACCCTCGGTTGTTCTAAGTGGCAAAAAAGTCCACCTTTTAGCCTCCATTTCATGCGAACCGAGGCAAAAACGGACACCAATATATAAAGCACCTAAGAAAGAAACAACGGAGCGACGTTGAGAAATCAAAATCGCAATCCGAGAGAGAGAGAGAGAGAGAGAGAGAGAGAGAGAGAGAGAGAGAGAGAGAGAGAGAGAGAGAGAGAGAGAGAGAGAGAGAGAGAGTCCACCGCTTCTCAACATCCCCACCGCTCAAACCCTAAAAAAAACATTAACACGAAAAGGACGTCCTATAATTAGAAAAATCTTCTCCTTTTCCCTCTCTCTCTCTAACCTTTCCTCTTTTTAGAGCCTATGATCTTCGTTCTTGAAGGATTTACGCATGAGATCCCGCTCCGTAATCGATGTTCCTCTTCTGATTTTCTTTTTCGAGAGGTATCTTTCGCATTCTCGTCGTTTCTGCTCGAAATTTAGCTCTAGATCTCTTTTTGGCAGAGATTCCTCACGTTTTGACATCTTTAAATGTGGATCTGAACCGGTTTGGAGCATTTTTTGACGAATTTCCACTTTTAGCTTTGGAACCGGCGATTCCGCTCTCAGAATTTTGTTTTTGAGATGTTTCTTTCAAATAATTGTCTTTTCTGATCGGATTTTAGCCCAGAATCCCTTATCTGTGGAGATTCTCTAACTTTTGAGATCTAGTTTGGGAAATTTTAATGCAGTTCCTGTTTTTGGAAAGATAATGTCTAGTAATGGTTTAAGAAAGCGTGGGTTTGGAGGATTTTGTGTTTGAAAATTGCTGATTTCCACAGTTGAATTAGGTATTTTTTTTTTCTCTGTTTTACGCTTGGAATTTAGCTTCAGATCTTCTTTGATGGAATATTTTTCATTTTTCGGTCTTGTTTTAGGTGGGATATATGAATCTTTACTGTTTTATTTGTTTTGACGGAAAATAAAAGATCATAGTAGTAAAATTTATAATGTGATTTATGCATTACAAAAGTATATCTTTGATGGAATATTTTTCATTTTTCGGTCTTGTTTTATGCATTACAAAAGTATATCTAAAAAAAAGTTATGTCCAGCGGCGCATTTTCTATGCCAGATAAGTCTAATATGGTAGAACATAGTGCATTTTTATATGTGGATATTTCTGATGGATATTTATTCTAAGAATGAGATTTTAGACATGTAAAAATAATAATAATAATAATAAAAATCCCTCATACTGGTTGTTGCAGAATTTCTGTAAAATGCTATCTTTACTATGGTTTATGTTCACATTGTCTCATAGCAGAAATTGGACAGATATTTTAAAGCTGATTTCGATTGTTTTCCATTCTTCTGGACCAAACTTAATAATACAATAATAAAATAAGATGAATCTTCATGCTTTGGAAGTCCAGACATACCATAGTTGACATATCATCAATTAGAAATTAACCTTAGCTGATAAGACCTGAATATGCCAACTATGGAGAGTTAGATATTCTTGGCAGTGTCGTGAATTGATTCTGAATTTCCATTAAAAAAACATCTTAGGAATGGAAAATAACTCAATTATCTTGCATTAAATAAAGTCAATTAGTTCTTGAACGTTCATTGGCAAACAAAATACTTGGAATCCAGACATGCTGGGATCTTGAACACTTCGCCAAAATAGCGAAAAAAGGACGGTCCAAAACCGTCTCAAATGACCAAAAAGGGCGGTCATGGACCGTCGCATAGGCAGTCAAATTTTGACGTGTCCTATTACTTAAAGGACGGTTGAAAACCATCATTCTTATTGACGAAAAAAAGATGGTCTGGACCGTCCTAAAAAAGGACGGTCATAGACCGTCCTTAAAATGGACTGTCATAGACCGTCTCTTATGAGCCCAACAAAGACGGCCATGGACCGCCTTTTAAAAGGACTGTCATGGACCGTCCTTAAAAAAGACTGTCATAAACCGTCTCTTATGGGTCTTCAAAGGACGGCGAAAGACCGTCCTTTAAACGGACGATCATAAACCGTCCTTTAAAAAGACTGTGATCAACCGTCTCCTATGGGCCTTCAAAGGACGGCTATAGACCGTCCTTTAAACGAACGGTCATGGACAGTCCTTAAAAAGGACTGTCATGGGCCGTCTCATATGAAGCTTCAAAGGACGGTTATAAACCGTCCTTTAAAAGGACGGTCATGGACCGTCCTTTTAAAGGACTACTATGGGCCATCCCTTGTCACCCTTAAACGACATTTCAAATTTGACCAGTTACAATCTTCTTCCTGATATACACCTGTTATACAATATATTTCATCACATTCACATTCACATCCTGATATACACCTGTTATACAATATTCACATTCACATCCTGATATACACCTGTTATACAATATTTACATTCACATTCACATCCTGATATACACCTGTTATACAATATATTTCATCACATTCACATTCACATCCATCTAAACCCAAACTCACACAATCTTCCTGATATACACCTGTTAAACAATATATTTCATCACATTCACATCCATCTAAACCCAAATTACGTAAATCTATCCAAACACAATCTTCCTAATATACACCTATTATACAATATATTTCATCACATTCACATTCACATCCATCTAAACCCAAATTACGTAAATCCATCCAAACACAATCTTATCCACATTACATTCATCCACGCATAATACATATAAGTTTAACTTCATAAGTAAAAAAACAATCTAATCCACATTTCATCACATTCACATCCATCTAAACCCGAACTGCATAAACCATCCAAACATAAACTACATCCATCCAAACACAAACAATCTTATTCACATTACATTCATCCACGCATAATACATATAAATAAGTTTAGGTTTAGGTTTAGGTTATAAGCTATAGGTTTAGGGAATTGAGAATAGGTTAAGGTTTAGGGTTAACAAATCGGGTTCGGGTTCGGGATCAGGTTTAGGTTTGAGTTTTGAAGTTTAGGTTTAGGTTTAGGTTAGGGAGTTGAGATTAGGATTAGGTGTAGGTGCAGGTTTAGGGATTTGAGAATAGGTTAAGGTTTAGGTTTAAGAATTCGGGTTGACATTGGGTTGAGGTTTGGGTTTTCAAGTTTAGGTTTAAGTTTAGTTTAGGTTAGGGAGTTTAGATTAGGATTAGGTTTAGGTTTAGGGATTTGAGAATAGGTTAAGGTTTAGGTTTAGGAAATCGGAGGTTCGGGTTCGGGTTTAGGTTTGGGTTTTCAAGTTTAGGTTTAGGTTTAGGTTTAGGTTAAGGTTAGGGAGTTTATATTATGATTAGGTGTAGGTGTAGGTTTAGGAATTTGAGAATAGGTTAAGGTTTAGGTTTAGGTAGGTTTAGGCTTAGGTTTAGGTTTAGGTTATAAGCTATAGGTTTAGGGAATTGAGAATAGGTTAAGGTTTAGGTTTAGGATATCGGGTTCGGGTTCGGGATCGGGTTTAGGTTTGGGTTTTCAAGTTTAGGTTTGGGTTTAGGTTAGGGAGTTGATATTAGGATTAGGTATAGGTGTAGGTTTAGGGATTTGAGAATATATTTAGGTTATAGGTTATAGGTTCGAGTTTAGGTTTAGGTTAAGGTTAAGGGTTTAGGTTTAGGTTATAAGCTAGGTTTAGGAATTGAGAATAGGTTAAGGTTTAGGTTTAGGAAATCGGGTTCGGGTTCGGGATCGGGTTTAGGTTTGGGTTTTCAAGTTTAGGTTTAGGTTTAGGTTAGGGAGTTGAGATTAGGATTAGGTGTAGCTAGGTTTAGGTTTAGGGATTTGAAAAACGAGTTAAGGTCAAGGTTTAAGAATTCGGCTTCGGGTTCGGGATTGGGTTTAGGTTTGGGTTTTCAAGTTTAGGTTTAGGTTAGGTTAGGGAGTTTAGATTAGGATTAGGTGTAGGTTAAGGTTTAGGGATTTGAGAATAGGGTAAGGTTTAGGTTTAGGAAATCGGGTTCGGGTTCGGGTTTAGGTTTGGGTTTTCAAGTTTAGGTTTAGGTTTGGGTTTTCAAGTTTAGGTTTAGGTTTAGGTTTGGGAGTTTAGATTAGGATTAGTTGTAGGTGTAGGTTTAGGAATTTGAGAATAGGTTCGAGGTTTAGGTTAAGGTTTAGGTTACAAGCTATAGGTTTAGGGAATTGAGAATAGGTTAAGGTTTTAGGAAATCGGGTTCGGGTTCGGGATCGGGTTTAGGTTTGGGTTTTCAAGTTTAGGTTTAGGTTTAGTTTAGGGAGTTAAGATTAAGATTAGGTGTAGGTGTAGGTTTAGGGATTTGAGAATATATTTAGGTTTTAGGCTTAGGTTTAGGTTATAAGTGTAGGTAATAGGTTTAGGTTTAGGTTAGGTTATAGGTTAAGGTTTAGGGAATTGAGAATAGGTTAACGTTTAGGTTTAGGAATTCGGGTTTGGGTTCGGGATTGGGTTTTCAAGTGTAGGTTTAGGTTTAGGTTAGGGAGTTTAGATTAGGATTAGGTGTAGGTTTAGGTTTAGGTTAGGGAGTTTAGATTAGGATTAGGTGTAGGTTTAGGTTTAGGGATTTGAGAATAGGTTAAGGTTTAGGTTTAGGAAATCGGGTTCGGATTCGGGATCGGATTTTAGGTTTGGGTTTTCAAGTTTAGGTTTAGGTTAGGGAGTTGAGATTAGGATTAGGTGTAGGTTTAGGTTTAGAGATTTGAGAATACATTTAGGTTTTAGGTCATAGGTTTTGGTTTAGGTTAAAGTTATAGGTTTAGGTTAAGGTTTAGGTTATAAGCTATAGGTTTAGGGAATTGAGAATAGGTTAAGGTTTAGGTTTAGGAAATCGGGTTCAGATCGGGTTTAGGTTTGGGTTTTCAAGTTTAGGTTTGGGTTTAGGTTAGGGAGTTGAGATTAGATTAGGTGTAGGTTTAGGTTTAGGGATTTGAGAATACATTTAGGTTTTAGGTCATAGGTTTAGGTTTTAGCTTAGGTTTAGGTTATAGGTTTAGGTTTAGGTTATAAGTGTAGGTTATAGGTTTAGGTTTAGGTTATAGGTTAAGGTTTAGGGAATTGAGAATAGGTTAAGTTTTAGGTTTAGGAAATCGAGATCGGGTTTAGGTTTGGGTTTTCAAGTTAGGTTTAGGTTTAGGTTAGGGAGTTAAGATTAGGATTAGGTGTAGAGGTTTAGGGATTTGAGAATAGGTTAAGGTTTAGGTTTAGGAAATTGGGTGCGGGTTTGGGATCGGGTTTAGGTTTGGGTTTTCAAGTTTAGGTTTAGGTTTAGGTTAGGGAGTTTAGATTAGGATTAGGTGTAGTTTTAGGTTTACTTAATTTTTAATAGGTTAAGGTTTAGGTTTAGGTTATAAGCTATAGGTTTAAGGAATTGAGAATAGGTTAAGGTTTAGGTTTAGGAAATCGGGTTCGGGTTCGGGATCGGGTTTAGGTTTGGGTTTTCGAGTTTCGGTTTAGGTTTAGGTTAGGGAGTTGAGATTAGATTAGGTGTAGGTGTAGGTTTAGGGATTTGAGAATATATTTAGGTTTTAGGTTTAGGTTATAGGTTATAGGTTATAGGTTCAAGTTTACATTTAGGTTAAGGTTAAGGTTTAAGGTTTAGGTTTAAGAATCTCGGGTTCGGGTTCGGGATTGGGTTTAGGTTTGGGTTTTCAAGTTTAGGTTTAGGTTTAGGTTAGGGAGTTTATATTAGGATGAGGTGTAGGTTTAAGTTTAGGGATTTGAGAATAGGTTAAGGTTTAGGTTTAGGAAATCGAGTTCGTGTTCTGGATCGGGTTATAGGTTTGAGTTTTCAAGTTTAGGTTAGGGAGTTGAGATTAGGATTAGGTGTAGGTTTAGGTTTAGAGATTTGAGAATACATTTAGGTTTCAGTCATAGGTTTTGGTTTAGGTTAAGGTTATATAGGTTTAGGTTTAGGTTTAGGTTTAGGTTATAAGCTATAGGTTTAGGGAATTGAGAATAGGTTAAGGTTTAGGTTTGGGTTATAAGCTATAGGTTAGGAGTTGAGAATAGGATTAGGTTTAGGTTATAAGCTATAGGTTAGGGAGTTGAGAATAGGATTAGGTGTAGGTTTAGGTTTAGGAATTTGAGAATACATTTAGGTTTTAGGCTTAGGTTTAGGTTAGGTTATAAGTTAAGGTTTAGGGAATTGAGAATAGGTTAAGGTTTAGGTTTAGGAATTCGGGTTCGGGTTCGGGATTGGGTTTGGGTTTGGGATCGGGTTTAGGTTCGGGTTTTCAAGTTAGGTTTAGGTTTAGGTTAGGGAGTTGAGATTAGATTAGGTGTAGGTTTAGGTTTAGGGATTTGAAAATAGGTTAAGGTTTAGGTTTAGGAATTCGGGTTCGGGTTCTGGATTGGGTTTAGGTTTGGGTTTTCAAGTTTAGGTTTAGGTTTAGGTTAGGGAATTTAGATTAGGATTAGGTGTAGGTTTAGGTTTAGAGATTTGAGAATACATTTAGGTTTTAGGTCGTAGGTGTAGGTTTTAAGCTTAGGTTTAGGTTATAGGTTTAGGTTTAGGTTATAAGTGTAGGTTATAGGTTTAGGTTTAGGTTAGTTATAGGTTAAGGTTTAGGGAATTGAGAATAGGTTAAGGTATAGGTTTAGGAAATCGAGTTCGTGTTCGGGATCGCGTTTAGGTTTGGGTTTTCAAGTTTAGGTTTAGGTTTAGGTTAGGGAGTTGAGATTAGGATTAGGTGTAGGTTTAGGTTTAGGTTTAGGGATTTGAGAATACATTTAGGTTTTAGGTCATTGGTTTAGGTTTTAGGATAAGGTTTAGGTTTTAGGTTTAGGTTTAGGTTATAAGTGTATGTTATAGGTTTAGGTTTAGGTTAGGTTATAGGTTAAGGTTTAGGGAATTGAGAATAGGTTAAGGTTTAGGTTTAGGAAATCGGGTTCTGGATTGGGTTTAGGTTTGAGTTTTCAAGTTTAGGTTTAGGTTTAGGTTAGGGAGTTGAGATTAGGATTAGGTGTAGGTTTAGGTTTAGAGATTTGAGAATACATTTAGGTTATAGGTTTAGGTTATAGGTTTAGGTTTAGGTTTAGGTTTTAGGTTTAGGTTAAGGTTTAGGTTTAGGTTATAAGCTATTGGTTTAGGGAAGTGAGAATAGGTTAAGGATTAGCTTTTAGGAATCGGGTTTGGGATCGGGTTTAGGTTTGGGTTTTCAAGTTTAGGTTTAGGTTTAGGTTAGGGAGTTGAGATTAGGATTAGTTGTAGGTCTAGGTTTAGGGATTTGAGAATACATTTAGGTTTTAGGTCATAGGTTTAGGTTTTAGGCTTAGGTTTAGGTTATAAGTGTAGGTTATAGGTTTAGGTTTAGGTTAAGGTTATAGGTTAAGGTTTAGGAATTGAGAATAGGTTAAGGTTTAGGTTTAGGAAATCGAGTTCGGGTTCGAGATCGGGTTTAGGTTTGGGTTTTCAAGTTAGGTTTAGGTTTAGGTTAGGGAGTTGAGATTAGGATCAGTGTAGGTTTAGGTTTAGGGATTTGAGAATAGGTTAAGGTTTAGGTTTAGAAATCGGGTTCGGGATCGGGTTTAGGTTTGAGTTTTCAAGTTTAGGTTTAGGTTTAGGTTAGGGAGTTTAGATTAGGATTAGGTGTAGTTTTAGGTTTATTTAATTTCAAAATAGGTTAAGGTTTAGGTTATAAGCTATAGGTTTAGGGAATTGAGAATAGGTTAAAGTTTAGGTTTACGAAATCGGGTTCGGGTTCTGGATCGGGTTTAGGTTTGGGTTTTCAAGTTTAGGTTTAGGTTTAGGTTAGGGAGTTGAGAGTAGGATTAGGTGTAGGTTTAGGTTTAGGGATTTGAGAATATATTTAGGTTTTAGGTTTAGGTTATAGGTTATAGGTTCGGAGTTTAGGTTTAGGTTAAGGTTAAGGTTTAGGTTATAAGCTATAGGTTTAGGAATTGAGAATAGGTTAAGGTTTAGGTTTAAGAAATCGAGTTCGGGTTCGAGATTGGGTTTAGGTTAGGGAGTTGAGATTAGGATTAGGTGTAGGTTTAGGTTTAGGGATTTGAAAATAGGTTAAGGTTTAGGTTTAAGAATTCGGGTTCGGTGTTCTGGATCGCGTTTAGGTTTGGGTTTTCAAGTTTAGGTTTAGGTTTAGGTTAGGGAGTTGAGATTAGAATTAAGTGTAGGTTTAGGGATTTGAGTTTAGGTTATAGGTTTAGGATTAGGTTATAGGTTTAGCTTTTGGTTTAAGTTATAGGCTTAGGTTATAGGTTATAGGTTATAGGTTTTGGTTAAGGTTTAGGAATTCGGGTTCGGGTTCGGGTTCGGGTTTAGGTTATAGGTTTTGGGATTTGAGAATAGTTTTAGGTTATAAGTATAGGTTTAGGTTAGGTTATAGGTTAAGGTTTAAGGATTTGAGGATAGTTTTAGGTTATAAGTAAGGTTTTAGGTTTAGGTATAGGCTTAAGTTATAGGTTATAGGATATATGTTTAGGTTAAGGTTTAGGAATTCGGGTTCGGCTTTGGGTTCGGGTTTGGATTCGGGTTTAGGTTATAGGTTTTGGGATTTGAGAATAGTTTTAGGTTATAAGTATAGGTTTGGGTTAGGTTATAGGTTAAGGTTTAAGGATTTGAGAATAGTTTTAGGTTACAAGT
This sequence comes from Magnolia changhungtana, assembly GCA_030180095.1. Lineage (NCBI taxonomy): Eukaryota > Viridiplantae > Streptophyta > Magnoliopsida > Magnoliales > Magnoliaceae > Magnolia > Magnolia changhungtana. Next base: position 245,848 of record JASAUF010000111.1, read on the forward strand.
AAGGTTTTAGGTTTAGGTATGAAGCTTAAGTTATAGGTTATAAGTTATATGTTTAGGTTAAGGTTTAGGAATTCGTGTTTGGGTTTGGGTTTGGGTTTAGGTTATAGGTTTTGGTTTTGGTTTTGGTTTTGGTTAAGTTATAGGTTTTGGTTTAGGTTATAGGTTTTGGTTTAGGTTAAGGTTTAGGTTTAGGTTATAGGTTATGGGATTTGAGAATGGGTTCGGGTTTAGGTTATAGGTTTTGGTTTAGGTTATAGGTTATAGGTTTAGGTTTAGGTTACGGTGTTTTGGGATTTGAGAATAGGTTTAGGTTAAGGTCATAAGTTTAGGTTGAGGAAATCGGGATCGGGTTCGGGTTCGGGTTCGGGTTTAGTTTTGGGTTTTCAAGTTTAGGTTTAGTTTTAGGTTAGGAGTTGAGATTAGGATTAGGTGTAGGTTTAGGTTTAGGCTAAGGGTTTAGGGATTGATTTGGGTTCGAGATCGGGTTTGGGTTTAGGTTTAGGTTTTACATTTAGGTTAAGGTTGAGTTGAGGTTATAGGTTTAGGTTTAGGTTATAAGTGTAGGTTATAGGTTACGGTTTAGGGAATTGAGAATAGGTTAAGGTTTAGGTTTAGGAAATCGGGTTCGGGTTTGGGTTTGTGTGTAGATTTAGGTTTGGGTTTTCAAGTTTAGGTTTAGGTTAAGGAGTAGATTAGGATTAGGTGTAGGTTTAGGTTTAGGGATTCTTTAGTATTATCTACTATTGAACCTAGTATTATCTACTACATACTAGTAACATACAACCAATATTGGGGCACCATACCATAAGCTACAAGAATTTTGTGTCCCCCTAAACAAGGTATCTTCCATTGATAACATATATATATATATATTATAAGTTTTTTATTTTCATTTACATTCCCAAATACATTCATCATCCATCCAAAAAAATTGAAACAAGTACTGTCAATCTATCTTATCTTACCAACCGTCTTATGTTTCATTTCACCTTTATAGCTCTCATATTTGTTGCAGCTGCTAGTTCACCATCAGTAGTCTCCCTAACCAAATCTTTGTGCAGTCCCTCCATTTGAAGCAGTGGCTGAAGTTACAAGAAGTAGGACTGATTAGTCTTTCCATGTTTTGAAAAAAATTAAATTCTTTATTTTTTGCTGCAAGTCTACTTATAATTATCATTGGCTCTTAATCTATTTATAATGAAAATCTTAAATATCACTTGATAGTGCTCCTTTGATAAATGTCCTGTTTGGAACAAATAATTTATTTTATCATAAATGTCCTGTTTGGAACAAATAATTTGTTTTATACATACATGTGTTTTATCATAAAACCATGCATGATGCATCCATACAAAAAAAATCAAATGGAAATTTTTTTTATATAAACAGATTTTTTTAAAATATTATTATAAACAAAAACTGATTTCCCACCAACAAATGCAACCTATTGATCATAATCATAGACCATAAATAAGAAAACATTGAAATAAAACAGATATCTAAAAAAAAAAAAGGTTGCAATTATTCTTATTCTTATTAAATAGATTTTTTAGAAAAAAATGTAAATAATTAAATTTTTTCAAAAAATTGAGAGATGAACATGCTTCATCATCATATTAAAAAAGTGGGGCCCCAAATACTTACTTTAGAAAAGAAAATTTTCCCTATTTCCAATAAGTTTCAGCTCTAGTTCCTCGTATATGATACCCGGATCCAAAATGAGCAAGATTCAAATCTGAATTCCCTAATCATGTTTGGATTCGAGTATGCTAAGCCCAATGCAAAGATGACCCATTGACAACCCTAGGTATGACGGGTAGAATATGTAAGATGCTTGGTATATAATATATTATACTCGCTTGCATGTGCAATTTCTAAAATTTTGATGAAATTGGGAAGCAAAGAAACAACCAATAAACATGTTTCACCAAAGAGTTTCCATGATATTCCTATGAGGTTTTAAGTATGTAATGGTGGGACTCATAGTTCTAAGATCCAAACTACTGATAGGCCCAAATTTGGATGGCTCATGCATTAATAATTCCCCTAATTAGAAATACTAACCTTTTTGGTGGCTAACAGAGACGATCAAGGGAAAAAGGATGCGAGCAAATTGTGCATATTCAACAAAGAAAGCTGGTAAATTCAATGACTAAGATTTTCCAAACTCATAACTTCTTTTGTTGTGTGGGGCATTTAGTGTGTAAGACATCACATTGATGGCTTGAATTGTAAAGCTGTGAAACCCTTCCAAAAAACTCAGTCCACTATGTACTTTGATATATATCCTAGCTATCCACCATTTCCCTCATGAATTTAAGGCAAGGCTAAAAAATGATCCAGATACGAAGCTCCGTTGGACCACAGGTTAGGTAAAAGTGCATATTAAATTGAAGATTCTTCAAACAGTCATGGGGCAATAAAAATTTTGGATCAGGGGCAAAATCCAATAGTTAGGTGCAATCCAGTAGGAATAACCTTCTAAATATTAGGAAATGCCATTTCAACGGTTGGAATGGCCTAAAAATATAAAATGGACCATTGATAGTTTCAATGATGGTAAGCTACCAAATACTTTTTCTTATCATGGGACTCACCTGTACATTTGATCCACTTGGATTTTGGGCTTACACCCTAATATAAGATGGGAAAGTGGTGGACGGTTTGGATTTGCAACAAGAATCACAAAAGTGTGCTCCACCGAAATTCAATGGAAAGTGACAACCATTGTCGCCTCGTGTCACATCTCACGACTCCTCATGAGTCTCACTACAGGTGGTTTCTAAAAGCATGGGGCCACCATGATATTTAAGAGAAATCTATGCCGTTTACAAGTTTGGCCATGTGATTTTTTACTTAGCTGCCTAAAGATGAGGGAGATCAAGTGCTCAGGTGAGTCAGAAAGCAAAAAAAGGGTGAATTGTTAAAGGCCATTGTCCAACATTTTGCTGTTGTGAGACCCACCTGTGAATTGTTAAAGGCCATTGTAAATATTAGATCATTCAAGTGTAAAATATTAAGAAAGTTTTTTAGTGTAGTACATGTGAATTAAAACTGCACTAACAGTAAACTGTTAACTATAAGAGGAACGAAGGCAATGGTAATTAAACGATAAACAAAAAATAACGAAAAAAAGATAGATCTTATCCAAATAAGTGTGTTGGCATGTGTGACAAGAAAGCATATTTGGTTGAAACAGAATATAGGAGTTTTTGTAACATTGCTAGACAAGTCACAGATTCTAATAAGGTTGCAAGTACAAAGGAACATGCCAGCAAAAAAGTAAGATTAAGATGTATATTTAAATAAAGTGGGTGAACATAATAATCAACAACATTTAGTTCACAAAACCGCCATAGCAAGGTGTCCAGTTCTATGTATTGTAGGACTTTGGTGGTACACTTAAGACCTTTCCCCATAGGAAAAATTCAAGAAAGGTGTGAGTTTTAATCATATCAGCCCTATGAAAAGGTAAAAATCTCATCAATTTCAAGAAAAGAAGAAAAAAAATTCAAAAACAAGGAAATCAGATCAATCCATCTCCATAGAGTGATAAATAGAGGCACAAAATCAGGAAAAAAGATGTGAAATATTATCATTTTGGCATGCGAAAAAAGGAGAAAATTAAATTTATTAAGAATGCCATCCAAAAATTGCCATTATTTTAGTAAGAAAATAAATTTATTTCAGTTTGATAACCATTGATGGTTACTTTGAACAATTTCAAGAAAAAACAAAGCACCTGAGGAAATGTATCTTCAGGTGTATAGTCCCTGGCTTTCATTCTTTCTAATAAAATTTTGGTTAGAATATATATATATATATATATATATATATATATATATATATATATATATATATATATATATATATATATATATATATATCATCTCCAAGAATACAAGAAATGCCCCACCATTTGTCCTCTTCAACAACTGGTTATTGTACTATCAGGTCTTCATTGCTTTGTTTTCAACCAAAATGCCCAAAGGTCAGCCAAAGATTAGGCTTGATGGCCACTAACACAGCATGAACACACTTTTAAGAATGAAATATGTAGAAAAAGATATGCACAACCCTACCTAATTAGTGGATGCATAAATAATCGTCTATCTTGGTTAAAGGGAGGAATTTGCTTCTGACTCAGGCACTTGACTTTGAATGCAGAAATCTTTTACATGCTGCCTTATCCCAGAATGCACCCAGGAAATCTCTGTTCTTGGGAGAGTCCTACAAATTTGATAAAAAGCATAGTAAGGAAATGTTAAGAGAGGAAAAATGAAGAAGATAAGTACAAACATTGACACAAAATTACAAACTAACTAGATCTCACCAAACCAAGGTTGCTTAATTTGAAAAAATGAGTTTAAATGTCTAAATATGTAGAAATGACTGGAATACAATGCTGAACCAACATTTACAAACTTGCAAATACAAACACATGCGCATATCTATAGTTCAAATTATAAATTAGTGTTGTTGGTTCCAATTATACATGATTACTATAATATGAAAGCTAAGCAGGTTGGTAATCCATTCATGTAGCCAAAAGACTGAAAATACTAGAAATTTTCATCTTGAGTCAATGACAAATAAAACAATGAAAAAAAAAAAAAAACCAATTTTCTTTTGTTGAAATGATAATGCCGCCAATAATTTGATTACAGTCACTAGTTGTCATACAATAATAGTTCCAACTATCAATGACTTCAACCCGAAGATAGCCAGTCAATAACATAGATCCCACTGCTTCGACCTAATGAAAACTTATGGCTAGCTACAACGGAAATACCTGCTTGTGACACTTGACATACATTTTCAGGCTCACCATTGGCCTTTGTAGCGGCTTGCACCAAGGCAACAACAACAACATGAAATTTAAGAGTTTGCATTTGTTCAGAGGTGCTTTGTGCCCCTTTATAGGGAGTCCACTACACTTTTTAGAGGGAACAGATTCCTTAACACCCTTCATCTTAGGTGCAATGTGTACGCATTTGATGCTTTAGGACAATGTAAACTGCCAGCTGCTGGGGCTGGAATGGCATGCACTGGCATCACAGAAAAAAAAATATGATAAAAACATATATTAAAAACATTCAAGTCAATGGCACTTTACAAAAATTGTATGTCAAAGTCAATGGACTAGGATCTAGTGTTTCCTACAGACCATCAATGGCATACAAGTCATCAGTCACTCAACAGAAGTATGTTTACAGATTGGAAATGCCACACTTTCATTCCTTGTTAACTTCAGCTATGTCAAATAAAGAAAAAAAAATCCCGGTAATTAATTTGATTCCCGAGTTCTCATCTGAATCCAAATGCACTTTGTGCATGCTGTGATAGTTCAGCCACAATGATTCTACCAGATCTCAGCCCATGCAATTTAAATGTTAGGTGGGATTGTAAGATGATGGTTAAAAAGATGAGAAAGGCATCAAACAAGACTAGGCAAACATCTTTAAAATCACTCAAGAGAAAAATAAAGTTCCCTTTCTCATCAACAGCATTTGTAAGTTACAGTTGACATAGACCCAAAACACATCTCCATCTTCTATGGTTCTAACACAATTTTTCCAAACCAGCTAATCTAATCTCAACTCTTGAAAGGACTGTTAAAACAATCTCTCTTTTTTCTTGCAATAAACCAAGAATAAACTGCTTTTCAAAGTTAAAAGGACTCCTAACTGATACCTTGGGTTTCCAATAATTTCAGATATCATGACTAGTTAAACTTGTGACTTAAGTTTCACCATTGTTATATGTCCTTCCTACGTGAAATACACAGTACCACTGTTTCACATCTAATGGGGGAAGCACCATTAGAGGTGAAACAGGGCTGAGTCCAGCAGGTCAGTGGACTGATTTTTGAGACCCAAGAGGTTATTCTTTGGACATGGCATCCTTACCTATATTGATGATGATGGGGTCCATGATGAAGATTAGATGCTTATAACCTAGGTCTAGTTGAAGCATTTCTTCAAACATCTAGGGGGCCATGTTCTGAAAGTGTACGTGATACAATCCAAAATATTGGTTGAAGCATTTCTTCAAACATGTAGGAGGTCGTGGACAGCGGTGGACATGGCTGCTGCCCAATTTTTGGCCATCAAAAGACGAAAATAGAGAGAGAGAAAGTACCTTCGAGTGCCTTGAAGAGAACGAGCTATGGTCCTTGATGCTCACCGTTGAGAAAGAGAGAGTACCCTCGATCCGTTGGAATGATCCTTGGATCAGATGCTGGACATCCAAACCAAAAAAAAGAAGATGCAGGACATCAATCTTCTTGGCCGTTAACCACTGACAGTTGATTAGGGTCCTTGATTGCTCACCATTGATGACCACATCTGCAGGTTGCCGGCGCTACTCGATCTGTAGCTCTAGATCTGATCTAAGAACCCGACAATGAGAAGAAAGGAAGAGAAATAAAAGAGAGAATGAGATTTGGAGGTAAGATGGGAGATTGAATATCCGAATCCAAGATGGGAGAAGTGCACGAGAAGAGAGAGATGAGAAAGGGAGGGCGCGGCAATGTCAAAAGAGAAAATCCCTCTTCTGAAAGATGGTGATGGCTGCCAGCCCGTCGTCCAGAGAATGGCATTCTACAGGGAGCTCAACGGCGTTGGAGAGAGGCATTTGGAAATCCCTCTTCTAAAATGAGATGTTTGTTTCAAATCCGCAGATCGTGAGTTTTCCATACTTTAATACATTAACTACATTAGTAACCATACGTTTAAGGGACTATTTACTGGATGATTAACATAGTTTTATATAAGAAAAATATAAATATTAACCATTAATTACTAGACCCATTATTTAGATGGTCTGTATTATTCTATATCATTGTCACTATTATCATGAATGAGTCACCACTATTTTACATCAAACACAAAACTCACATATTGTCTTTGCAAAATAAATAACGTGACTTGTGCTTGGGATCTGGTAAGGCTCTGTGGCCCCATCATGATGTATATGTTTCAATCCTCGCCGTACATCCATTTCTAAATATAATTTTAGGGTTGATCCTAGACAATGAGCTCAATATATGCCTTGAGTGGACCACACCACGGGAAAACAGTAGAGATTGAACGTCCACCATTAAAATCAAGAATTTTGCTACAGAATCGGCTACGGATTTTATCCGTTTGAAATAGGTAAAAGGTTCTCTACGGTCGAGCTCATGGGAGCTTCCCACGAGGTCGAGTTATGTGGGCCCCACTGTGATGTGTGTTGACCATCAACACCGTGCATTTAATGGGCCCCCTTTAAATTATGGGATATCCCAAAAATTAGCCGTATATGAAACTTAAGTGGGCCATACCATCTAAAATCATGTGAAGAAATGCCTAAAACATATAAAATCACTAGGCGGGGCCCACCTGAAAATTTGATGCATATGAAACTTTGTCTGACTCCTCGTCCAAGTGGGACACACATAATGGATGGGCTGGATTTGTGAACCACATCTCGGTGGTCCCAACTAATGATTATGAATACTTTAATGGGGCCTCTCAACTTTTGCACGTGGTGTGGCCCAAAAAAGTCACAGATTGACTTGATTTTAAGCCCTAGGCCCACTATGGAATGGTGCGACTAATTGATTGGGTAGATGTTCGACACCCATCATGGTGGAGCCCACACAATTTAACCGCATGAGAAGTTCCCATGAGCTCACCGCATGGAACCTTATCGCATATATATATATATATATATATTATAAAATTATTATATATCCATCATTAAAATCCTCCTAAGGCCCACTGTACTGTTTATTTGACATCCAATATGTTGATTAGGTCATACAGGGCCAGAAGAAGGGGAAAAATAAAAATCAGTTTGATCCAAAACTTTTATGGCCCCAAAATGTTTTTTAATGGTTAACGCTCATTCAACATTGTTTCCTGGAATGTGGTCCACTTAAGATTTGAATATATCACATTTTCAGTCTCGTGTTGTAAAATTATCTGTAAAAATATATGGACAATATGGATGAAACACACATCATGGTGGGGGCCACAAAGCACCAACCACCAGCCATTGGCTGGTGTCAGGGGAGTAGCCAATCCGATCCCAAGCCTACTGAGTAAATCTTGTGGGACCCACCATGATTTTTTCATTTTATTCACTCCAACCATCCATTTTAACATATAATTTTATTACCTAAGCTAAAAAATGAAGCCTATAAAAATCTGAAGTGGACCACATCATAGGAAATAGTATAAACTGAACGTCTACCATTGAAAATTTTTGGGAGGCCACTGAAGTTTTGGATCAATTTGATATTTTAGTTTTCCCTTCATCCATGTATTTGTGATCCATTGAACAGGTTGGATGACAAATAAAAATCACTGTAAGCCATAGGAAGATTTCAACGGTGGAAATCATTATTCCCATTGTTTCCTGTGGTATGGTCCACTTGAGCTTTGGATATGCTTTAATTTTAGGCTCAACCACTAAAATGATCTAGAAAAATGGATTGACGGTGTGGACAAACCAAATACATTCATTGTGTCATTATAACTAAGAGACGGCGAATGACCGTCTCTAATACGGACGGTCTTTGACCGTCTCAAATGGCCGCATGTAAGACGGTCAGGGACCGTCTCGTATTTCAGACGGTCAATGGCCATCTTTTATGCACAGTTAACGACGGTTTTTGACCATCTTAAATGATTTGTGGACGTTCAATGACGGTCAAGAGCCATTTAAAAGTTTAGAGACGGTTTACGGCCGTCTCTAAAGCGTCTTTAAACCAAGCAATTTTAGAGACGGTCCAGAACCGTCTCTAAATCTGTCATTTTTTTTTCATTTTTCACGTAGTGGAACAGGTCTCCAAACATTAAAGGAACTAAAGAAAATGAGACTGAATTACGTTATTCTACGCCTGGTGGGAATGTGACTGTGTGATGCTTAGTTCACAAGTCTGACACTGACATTTACATAGAAGACATGACTTTGTGATGCTTAGCTCACAAGCCTCACACTCTAGCACTGACACAGAAGACAAGAATGGAATGACAGTCTTCAAATTCTTCAAGGAGCAGTGACCTAGCTGGCAAGGTCATTAATGCACTTGTTGAGCATTCTGGTCATATTCCATACAGGTGTGAATCAGTGGCAGCTGATTGATTTCCAATTGTTGTCTTGATAATGTGGGTGTGAGAAAATGATGATTTCCTTGGTACAACAGGGATAGCAAATTGACGAGGTTACTGAGGGATTCCCTAGGAGGAAAAACAAAGGCATGCATAATTGCAACCATATCACCTTCCATACACTGCTTGGAAGAGACACTCGGCACTCTAGATTATGCACACCATGCAAAAAAAAAAAAATCAAGAATAAGCCAGAGGTTAATAATGGGGACTAGATAATGCCATTTGTCCACTATCTTTGAAGTCAAACATTAATTTGAAGTTTTTTAAAAATATTTGTAGGTTAATCAGAAGAGGATGAAATCAACATTGATCAAGGATCTTTATTCTGAAATTGATTGTCTTAAACATTTATTTCTAAAATTGTGGCCCACTTGATGAGTGAATCAGCCTGATTTTTTGGACTGGCCATCCATAAGGTGGGGTCCACATATTGGACAGATTACGTCCACCCATCGAACATCTGATCGAACCCCGTGTATGCATGATGCATAGAAATTGTGGATTACAAATAGGCCCTGTAGATCGGATTAGGTGAGACCCGGACCCACCGAGGTGGGAGGGACACTTGACTGTGGGGCTCACAGTGATATGTGTGCCTTAAATACACCATCCAACTGTTTCGAACCCTCACTTTAGGCCACGATCCCAAAAATGAAGCAGATCCAAATCTTATGTGGACCACGGAAGTAGTGATTGAATCCCTGGGGGGGGGTGTACTAGAATGTTTATTTGCCATCCAACTTGTTGATAAGGTCACAAAGATCTGGATGAAGATACCTAACAAATATCAGCTTGATCCAAAACTTTTGTCCCCCACAAGAAGTTTTTAATGATTGATTACCAATGTTTCTTATATTACTGTGTTCAGGATCATGGTTGGATAATATAAATAGTAGGTTGCTAAAGTTCTTTACAATGAAGTGATGTTGATTGATATCAATCCATTTCTGCATAACCTTAATGTCAATATGATTATGACAAATATCCGAAGGGTTATTGGACTGCGTTTGCCCACTACAAGAAAATTGGCCTTTACCGGCGGTCAAAACCGCCAGCAAAAGCCCATAAAACTGCCAGCAAATCCTTTGCCTGCGGTTAGCTAACAGCCGGTAAAGCCTCGGTCGGTAAAGGATTTACCGACGGCCAGGACCTTTACTGACGGTTGTGCTGAACGCCGCTAAATCGTTAGTTTTTGCTACAAAAATGGTCAAAAGCTGCGGATAAAATCCGTAGCTATAGAGCTCATGGCTACCGACAATCCGTAGCCATAGAGAAAATCTTTCTTAAAAAAAAAAAAAAAAGAAAAACGAAAAAAGAAAAGGTGACCCACATGTATCCTAGTTTTTTTTTTTTTTTTTTTTTTTTTTTTTTTTTTTACACCTACCAAGCCTAACATACCTTGGTTAATGTCAATGATCTCCTTGTTGGCAATGATTGCCATTGTTTCCAAGGGACTAGTTTCTTCGTCGATATTTGGTGAGTGTGTAGTCGTAAAAGTCATCAAAGACCAAAGATTTGCAGAGTCCTTCAAAGCAAGTTCGGGCCCTCAATTATATTGAGGTTCACCACCCGTGAGCAGAGGTTCTCTGTTTTGTCTACCGAAGCTCAATCTTCTCACCACGGTCCGAACACGCACAAAGAGATATTACAATGGGTTTATATTGTTCGCACATCACAAAATTTAAATAATTTGGGGGCTTCAAAAGATAGGGCTGTATGGAGGACACTAATCTTGGCATTTGGGTGGCCCAAGGAAAAAGATTTTCCTAACTGCACATTGAAGTATTAGAGGCAACCATCTGCACATTGAATGCTATACATACACTAACCGCATATTGATTATTCCCCTAAAGTAACACATCTTTCAAGTCAACAATCTGGGAGAAAAACCACATTAAAGCAACCGCTTAATAAGCAAATACGATACGTAAGCATGAGATCCATGTCATTTATCTGGAGGGCCTCACCATGTACATGTTGTGGCCCAAAATCAATCTGATTTTGATCATCGGGTGGGCTACATTTTTGAATAGTCATGGCCTAACAACCCAAACAGGCCATCCTCTAAAAGTTGGGTTGGGCAAATTACTAGCCTTGACTAATATGTTTATTAGAATAGAAAGGCCTAATCACAATAGCCTTTCATCTCAAAATTAATACACTACAAAAACTTAAGAGCAGTTAAAATCAAAACTTTGTACTTAGGCTTAAAAAGTGTTGAAGAATAGACAATCCATACAAAGTAAGACACTTAGTTTAAGACATACAGGTATGATATAGGGAGACCCGACCAGGAGGTTAAGCGATCCAAGAATTGGTTGCTCACAGTCACCGACAGAATTAACCATGGATCGTTAATGGTATCAACTCACATTGCAATTAAAAAATTGGATAGATTGAAGAAACTTAGCCCATTAGCATTCTTACATTTGTTTTAGATTCTTCAGACCAAGAATATGTCCCCAATGGAACCGGAGAGGAATTGTGACTCATATTCCTGCACTTGGAAAAAAGATCGATTGGCAAATATGAACGGCTACTCATAAACCAGAGACTTTAACACGCTCACAGATTACAAGAACTTACAAATAACGAGAGATTCCAAGGAAGCTAAGGAGAATGGAATATTCTGACTCGGTAGATTGAATGCCGGTTTCGCATTGCAGAAGAAAACAAAAATATATATTGGAACTGAGATTCAGATTTACAAAAAAAAAAAAAAAAAAAAAAAAAAAGGATTAAATCCTATGTAGGAGATGGATTTCATACTAAAGCTTCTCTAGATCTTCAGGGCTCTGTAAGAAGTCATATAGCTTCACCTGGTTCCATGCCACCTCAATCCCTTCATATTCATCAAAGGCTATGTACCTGCATCAAAACCCACCAACATCAGAGAAAATTGAAAAGGACCCATATGAGAAAAAGAAAGAAAAATGAAAAAGGTAGGCCCACTGACTTTCACTGATGATCAGACAGATCAATTTCAAGTATGTTTAAATCATTCATTCCTTTTGTATAACCATGACCCACTTGATGATTGGAGCATGCCAATGGGTCCTTGAACCAAGTTTAGGAGCCCAAGCCGTGACCAATGTATTGCCATCCCTTAGCTTATGTCACTATCTATTATGCACTACCAAATGAATACATTATACCTTCCCAAGTCTACAATCTTCAATTTCTTCAATATCATCATCAGGAAAGCGGCCCACAACTGCAAATCCAAATAACTATTAAGAAACTAGCAACCACAATAATCAAAAAGAAATCTGAAATGATTGATTATTTCGTAAAATTTTTGTTTATTTTCATCTAAAGTTAAACCTGTCACGCCACATTAAATGACAGTGACTCATTGCATGCTTGTATGTTGATCCAGACCAGTAAGATCATTGGGCTTATTGCATATGGAGCCACCTTGAAATCAGAATGATCTAAAGATTCTGAGTGTCCACATTAGATCAATGGATTATAAGTAATACCAACTTAATAATAATATCTTTGGATAATATTGTAGTATTAAATAGTGGATTGCAATTTACAGAATTATGTGTATGTGTGTAAAAGAAAACAACAAGGAGAATATATAATCCAAGAAAAAGCTATAGGATATGTGGCAAGTGGTTTGTTAAAGGACAATAGTATCATACCCTGCGCTAGTATATAAAGGGTGTGACTTTTGATGAGGGAGCGCCACATGCAGGGAATGACTAGATGGAGAAGGGCCTAGTGGTTGTGCTATTGTTGTACTCTCTGTTAACAGAAACTATACATTAATCTTAATCTCTAATAGAGAATGAGTTCATGTTAAAAGTGATTATGTAATACAGATAACAATCTCTAATACATAATTATTGTTAACTAAAATGAGATGAACACATTTTTCTATAACCATAGAAAACAGTGAGCAGATCAAAGATGAATTCTCTATTCTTAACCTTGCTCTTCTTTCTGTAAAACTAAAACACTCCTGAAGAAAGAAAGAAAAAGAAAAAGAAAAAGAAAAAGAAAGAAAAAAGAAGAAGATGAATTACCCCCAATCAAAGGGTTAGGACTTCCCATTAAGGAGACTTTCATAGCACAGATCATCAAAGTGAGGCCCATTAACTCAATGGTTTGGATTGCCAAGTAGCGAGGCCCACTTGTACAGGCTAAAGGCCCTACATACTATGCAAATTCTCAGGGAGAGGAGATATGCTTCCTCCTTATTTATAATCACCTAGTACACATACATTGTAAAAATCATATGAATTTGCTATTCAATGATATGCTACAAGACACCTTGCAAAGCACTTTCAGTTTCAATTTAAACAGCATCACATTGCATTTGAAATTGGCTTTTTTAGGGTAGTTTGGCTATAAATATAAATGTCATAGAAAAGGAAGTTTTAAGGCTTTTGCCCATCTAGCAGGAGGAACAAGAGTTCACAGATTTATTAATGGAGGTTTGAAATTAAAAGCAAGAAACCAAATGGTGAACCATACATTTTGTTGGATGATAAGTGCATTAAATCATCTAAAGAAATTTGGGGTTGCCTCTAGATGATATAAATTGCCTTCGTTCAAGCTATGTAGAAGAAATCTCCTGTATCTCTGGTCCTTCACAAAGAAAACAGTTGGACTAAAATTCAAAGTGAGGCAAACACCAATTTATTACTATCGTACCAAACATGTGCAATAATACTTATGATGTTCGCCCAATAATTAAGATTAAGTGAATAGCATGTGATAGATGATTGAAAGAAGAAAAAAAAAAAGAGTGTACCTTTCTCTTCTCCTTAATACCACGAACAACCTTGTTGGCTACCATCTCTTTTTCCCTGTCCCAGCATTCCAAAACCTGACCAAATGTCCCTGAAATAAATTATACAAAAGACGAAGCAGAATAAGGAAGATGACATTAGCATTTCTTAATCAAAAGGAAACAAAAAATAAACAAGTGAAACATTTGTAGAATGACTGCAAACAAATCCAGATACACTGGTTTCTCAATGAGTTCTCCATGCACTACAAAAACTAAGCTACTATAATTAAACATTATACAAGCTATGATGCCAACTATCATATGTGACTAAAAAAGTCTGAAAACATATGAAGTAAACATAAAACAGAGGTTAAGCCCACATGTATGTGGATTTGTGTCCATTCATATGCAACCGCACATGCCAACATGGAACATGTGTGAGATCTCAGCTTTTCATAAGATGAGCCACATGCAAGAATCAGTCTTTTCAATCCTAAAGTGTGGCACAATATACAAAAGATGACATTAGCATTTCTCATTTGGCTATAAATATAAATGTCATAGAAAATCTGCACTAAAGAATGATTCTAACCTTCTAATTGGGTCCTTATTAAATTGAAAAAAGCACACAGATTCATAAGAAATATACAATACCAGAAGCACAGTGCTCATTATAAATGGAAGTAGCTAGAAAATACAGAGATAATAAACAAAATTAGTACGCATCAAAATGTTATTAACTGCCAACAGCATACTAGTGACAATGTAGCACAGAAAAAAGCTATGATTATGAATCTCTAAAAACCATTATTAGCATGACCAGGCATAGGTGAACACACATGCCAACCTTACCCATGGACTGAGGGTCTGTGATGGAAGTTGGGAAGTTTCCTTCCCAATCCAACCTACCAAACAGTCCCTTCCATTGATTGTGCCTATTGGCTGTGTTTGGTAAGCATCAAGGTATCAAATCCACCATTTGACTAGTAGACAGATTAACTTGCATTTTGTAGACATTGTAAGACAATACACCACAAACATCTGAGTTTATTAAAAAGTTGGAGGAAAACTTATATAAAATCCAACATGTCAATAAGCACTAACATGAGATGAGCTCATTTTTAGGTTTCTACCAAACAAGGCCTTACTATTTTAAAGGTATTTTAGTAAATTTTTATTTACTAATATAATTATACTTTGGCAGGATTTTAAATATCATTTTTTAAATGCCAAGTTCCATGTTTGTCACCAACATGAAACTTCCCTTTTTGGTTCCTAATCTGTAAATTTAGGGCTCATTACTAGTTCATCCATGCCATTGATCTGATGCCTGCCATCATGGATGAATTTCAAAAAATAAAAATAAAAAAATAAACTCCCTAATTAGAAGATCCTAACTACCAAATCTTTTTCTCCATTGAATGTAGACTGTTAGTGCATTTCATCAAATTCATCATCTGCAAGATCTCTTTTAAATGCCAGATCCCAGACCACCTGACTACCAATGATACTAGGTAGACAGATGCCAATTGAAAACAATATAAATTGAATTTATTGGGGAAACATACTAGACTATTTCATCCCAAAACATGGCATTTTCATATTAACAAGAGTTAAGGAAGCATTTCCATTCTTTATGAAGTAGATTGATGCTAATGCTGCATTGTACTCGACAAGACACTGCATGAATTAAACATCCAGTGCTCAGCCAGGAGTCCAAATAACAATCTGGTACATATTGCAGTAAGGAATATTTTTGGAGCCATATTAGTCAAGGAAATGCTAAAGAAAATTCATATTTTTAGAGCCACATTTCATGTCATGTTCCGAAAGTACACAATGTCAGTTCTTCTAACAGCCTTTTACTTTCACTTAATATTCATCGGTAGTTTCAATGTGGCTAGTAGTGAATGTGATGATATCAAATTTGTAGCTCTTGCTGTTGAACCTAGTCCTGTGAATGAGTCCAAAATATCCATCTTAATGTCTTCAAGGAAATTTCCGTATCCATTTTGACATAAGATAGAAACCCTACCAGAACATTTGTAAGCAGTATCAATCCCTTTGATGGGGTAATGTTCTTTTGTGCCAGATTTTAAGTTTTTTGTAATCCTCTTTTGCAAATTTGTCACATCTGTTTATTGAAGAAATTTAGGTAATGAGAAAAAGAATGAGTAGTGCCTGATGGGCCAACTTAGTAAAGGTGCATGTCGGGCAACCCTTTGATTAATGGCCTACATTTTAGGCGGTTAAAAAAGGAAGAAGAAGGGAAAATGATTAAAAATCTGAAGTGTAGGCGAAAGATTGAATATCAAAACTTCTAACAGTCAATCAGAGCATAGTTTTGTCCAACAGAACATGTTTGTGTCCAGACTGTTCATCAAACAGAGCGTATTTCTGTCCAACAGCTTATACATATAGTTAAGAGTGTTCGGTGCCACTTACAAAAACTTAATCTACTCAAACTTTCCAATGTATCCGTAAACCATTCCAATTAAATCAATCAAGTTCAATAGCATTTGAAGGAAAAGCAGAAGGAAAACCTACGACAATTAAGCAAAGGAAGTTGATCACAAGACCAATGTTCAATGTATCAAATGTATACTAAACAGAAGTTCTATGCAAGTACCTTCCACATAGGAAATTCTTGCGCCAATCTCCTGGCAAAGGATCCTGAAGAAATCAAGCATCAGCACTAGTGAGCACCAAGAAGATATTCAAAGATACATTACAGGTAATGATGATGTAAAAGAAAAAAAAAGACACATGGAACGAGAAACAGAGTTTGCCAAGGGCTGGAAATCCATGAGGGATTCGGGCTATTAGTACATTCAAATCAATTTTACAGTCCAAATCCAGTCCCAAGGTGGGACACTTGCACCCTACCACTTGAAATAGACATTCTAACTTGTAAATTACAGCCTCTCACTAACATATATACAAATGGATACAAACTCATACGATTCCATGACTCTCATTTACATGGACTGAAGGAAACACTCTGCATTCTAATCTACTCCTACTCAACCTTCTTCTCAAAGACTCACCCAATGTAGAAGAAGAAGATGATGATGATGATGAAGAAAAATCTTTCGATGTTTGGGCCTCATACCTTGAATCCATCAGCATCTCGACAACAATTTCGGGTGGCGAATTACCATCTGATCCATGTGCCACTCGCCGATACAACCGATGTTTGTGATGGCTCTTGTCCCCAAGAATTAGTAGGTTTTGAGAGAGAGAGAGAGAGAGAGAGAGAGAGAGAGAGAGAGAGAGAGAGAGAGAGGCAGAGAGATGGAGGGAGATGGAGAGGGAGAGCGTGCAAGAGGGAGAGGGAGAGCGCGCAGAGGGAGAGCTTGAGGGAGAGGGAGAGCTTGAGGGAGTGGAGAGGGAGAGGGAGAGGGGGAGGCAGAGGGAGATCGAGAGCCGGAAATGAAATTAGGGCTGCGAAATATTTTTTTTATAAGGGCCCTTTTCCGGCAGCCCTTAAAATTGACTGCGGGCAAATGCTACCCCCATCGGTCGGCTATGGTTGTTTTTCTCGTAGTGGCCTGAAATTTAGACCTACTTCATTTTTTGGATCATGCCATAAAATGAGCTTTTAATAAGGATGGATAGCGTGAATTTAGTCACATACATTACAGTGGGCCCCACAGTCAAGGGTCCCACCCACCTCAGTGGATCCGGGGTCTCACCTAATCCGGTCCGTAGATCAGGTTCCAGAAGGCCAATTGGGAAAAGTTGGTGTGCGCACTGTGTACATGAAGGATTGGTGCACCCATGTCTCCCACTTTCTAATAATTCAGGTGTTACGAAAAAAAAGAAAAAGAAAAAAAAAGCCAGTAACGCCTTATAACGGTCTATTGGATTTACTTTAATTTTGAGATCATGCACTAAAATGATCTGTCAAAATAGATGGACGGCATGGATGTAAGGCATATACATCATGGTGGGTCCCACAAAACTTTGTGAGGAGGTCAGCAGACCAGCAATTCGCTTCAGATTCCGTGCCAAACAGGACTTTGATTGCATAGTCTTATTTTAGCTACTTGGAGTTGTCTTTATCAATACTATTTCACCAACCATAATATCATGTGCCACTACAAATGTCTAATTGCTGGTGGGTGATGTGATTAATGGTTTAAAAGCTAGGAATTCAACTCCACTCAATGTCCAGCTGAGTTGGGTTAACTTAAAAACTCTAGATTGAGTCTTTTTACTTGACTTAATTCAATATATTTAATAAGAGCAATACTCACAAACAACTAACTGTACATCCAACTAAGTTGGTGTGTGGGGCCCACCTTGGAATTTGTTTGACATCTGGTCTGTCCAGTAAAGTTGTTCCACCATGAAAATATGATGATTCAAAAATAAGGATGAGTCGTATCAATTTAACTCAGTTTTTTATTTTTATTTTTATTTTTTTAAAATTTAAATTCTTTTGTCCAGTTATGATAGAGTCAAGCTCATCATAGAGTTTCTGAAAGAGTCCGCTCGAAAACTCATCTAGAATCAATACAATCATTGAACACGGTCGTCTGATTCATCTCTCTGCCAGATTCATGGACGAGACGATCATTGTGAGATGATCATTGCAAAACGATTGAATGTTCATCCAGCCGTTGAGTCTCATTAAGCGAGACAATCATGTGTAGATGAATCTTCAACAATCTTGTGTGAAAGTCAGCGGAATATGGATGATCAAGGGTTTTATTATCTGATCAGGACTCGTAGGTATGGTGGTCATCATGGAATAACCAAATGTTCATCTCACAACTGATTGACCTTCAGAGCTCAATGATCAAAGAAATCTTTGAGCTTGTATAGTTAAGAAAACCTTGTAGGCAATCTATTCATCTACCTAATTTTTTTCTTTTTTTCTAAAGTGAGGTTATGCCATTATACTCCTAGTGAAAAGTAAATGCATTTGGACTGGAAAAGTAAATTCAAGAAAGTAAATGATGATAAAATGGTAAAAATAAGGCATTGGCCTGAATTGAATTGTCAAGGGCCTCAATTTCTTTATTTTTCTACTGAATTTATAGGAATAGTGAGCCGCAGTTAGAGACTTGTACTTAGATTCAACCTCTAAGATCTTTGCTCAATTAATCAACCAATCAAAAGTTGGTCGATCATATCCTTAGGATTTTCCAATTCCTTACTAAATCAGCCAATTGCTAAGAAGCATAGTCGATCAGGGTGTTTTATTTATTTATTTATTTATTAAATCTTTGGGTCATTTGTGGATTCTTGTATAATCTTCTAGTTGCTAATCTTAATATTGCCAAATACGATTTGCCGTATGTTTAAGAGAAAATTACTGTCTAGCATTGTATGCACTTCTTTAGACCGTTACACAAATTATGGCATATATATATATATATATATATATATATATATATATATATATATATATATATATATACACGCATTCACCACCAATGGATACTCGAACCCTCGATTAGGTGTTGAAACTCCTTAGAGTCAACCACCGGAGCAAGACTAAGGATCCAATATGATACTGTTACATGTGTATGGTGACAATGGTGTGCTTTTGCTTTTTGAACGTAAAACACGTATTGTCTTGAGAGAAATTTATTTTCTCTTCAATGATTTCCTTCCGCTAATCACATCGGCTGCAGGGATATTTTGGTTATCTTAATATGGCGGTGCAGCCACGTGGCTACTTTCTAACCATTGGACTTGATGGTATTAAGTCGGGTGTAAACATGTGGCACACATGGTGGGTTGGGTCCTCCTGAATTTTAGGACATCCGTAATCAGCTCAACGAAGCAGACTGATGAGCCGACGGCAACTTGGCACCTTGCACGTCTTATTCTTGATAAGTGTCCACCGGCATGGCATATCCTTGACAAGTGTCCACCGTTGGCGAACCACTGGCCAACAATTTTTGCTTGTAAGTTACAGCCTCAGACTCTTGTCTCAGAACCAACAAAGATAGAAGGCCAAGAGTAGAGAGTTTAAGGGGTGGCATAGGACCTGGCACATCTAGTTTATTCTTGAGAGAGAGTCCTGTTACCCACAAAAGTCTAGATTCTACCCATTATTGAAAATTTTGTCCAGTAAAGCAAACCAATCAACTCAAGTGTAGAGTTAGGATTTAGGATGTTTGACTATCTCTTTTGACTTAAAAAAGAGTGTTTGGCCTCTTTTTACTTTCTCACATCTCATTTCATTCTGCACATTCCATCACAGCCAACCCTGCTTATTGTTTTTTTTAACTTTTCCGGTATGCAACTTCTATTGCCTTTATTTTATTCTATTTGCTTGCCCATTTTCTTTTCAACTTCGCAAAGTAATGTTAGGATCTCTTTATTTTTCTTTTTGCCTGCTTGACCCTCTAGTGGGATTACATAAAGCATGGCTACATGATTAGCATATTTGCAGGAATTACAATCTCTTAATAGTCACACATATATTAAAGGAGAGACCACACTTGGTGCGGATATGAGAAAGTGCCTAACCTTTTCTTTTCTTGTAATTAGATCCCTTACTTAGAATCTACGGTCGCAGATCAATCGTAGGAGTCACCTGAGTTGAGGAATTTTATAATTCTTTGACCCTTAAGTAATCATACGGTTTCTAGCTATCCACAGATTCTAAGCTT
The DNA here is from genome assembly GCA_030180095.1 of Magnolia changhungtana. Classification (NCBI taxonomy): domain Eukaryota; kingdom Viridiplantae; phylum Streptophyta; class Magnoliopsida; order Magnoliales; family Magnoliaceae; genus Magnolia; species Magnolia changhungtana. The sequence continues at coordinate 266,385 of JASAUF010000111.1, forward strand.
CTTTTTATTAGTGGCGATTCCAAGTCAAATACACTTTTATATATTTGAGTTAAGCCTGCATTTATATTAAATCAAAACCAAAATCAATAGATGAAAAACACCAAGAAAGTGAGGGCTTCATTCCGCCATGTGTACACGCATGCGGGAGGGCCTTCACAACATCCAACTTTCATGGTTTAGTGACTCTATAAAACATGTTGGATGTCATACAAACACCATGATAGGTCCCACATGTAGACTTATAGAATAATTTATTTTACAAGGGCTTGAAAAATGTAGAGACATCCTCTCAAATCTTCACAAGATGAACAATACCTTATTTCAAAATGTATAAGATGGCCCCCGTTTAGATATATGATATAAACATAGAATGGTCCATTAAGACCATCCACTAAATGATTTATGCAATGGATGACTAATGGTTAAAAAATCACATGGATTGCATGACCATAGACATCCCATTGAAAACCTTTCAACAGACGATGAAAAGTTAGTAGTTCAACATTTGTAGCGCCCAGCCCATTCAGAACAGTGTCATGAGGCGTCAACGTGGGAACTGCCGCAAGACCGCTTGATTAAACTGCTCGTGTAAGAGGTATCACCAATAAATTAACCTGGGTTATCCCATTAAGGCGGTCGAGTCTGGTTATGTTCGGATCGAGTGTGGGCTGTTAAGCCGGTTCGCCTGATTGTACTTGGCAACAGCCTGTGCAGGCCGTGTAACGGCCAGAGAAAGGCAGAAAAATCTAAAACTTGGGGAGGCCGTCAACTTCATTGGGCTTGTGGTCCGTCATGGACTACGGACTTAGAGGACGCCTAGAAGTTAAATATCCACGCCGTCCAGACGGTACTTGCCAAGCACCACTCACCCCAGCCTTGGCCCAAGGATTGAAATTTTAAATCAATGACCCTCTTATTTGAAACAGAGATATGAGGCATTGCAACCGTTGGATCTCTTCTAAATTTACGTCGAATGCCGAAAACATTTCTCTACACCTGTCCACAAAATTTGAACCTGATCGTGGAACGGTGACCGTTGATCGCAAATCGGCCCCTTACGGTAAAACCCCTCATCCGTTTGTCTTCAAACTTTGCACGGCCCTTCATCAGGCCATGGGGCACCTATCTTATCAATTTCATGGCCAGGGGGCCATTAGGGCTGCCCCAACAACCAGAAATGGACCCCACAGGACCATTGAAGGGAGTTAACAGAACTTAAGGCTATTTGACCCAAAATTCCAGGGTATAAGACCCTTTAACTCTCCCTCTCCCTCACTCCCACAACAACTCTAAAGCAAAAGAGAGGAGAGAGTGAAGAGAGAGGAAGAAAAGAGAGAGAAGAAAGAGAAAGGAGAGGAAAGGCTTCAACTGAAGGTGGGGCCCAAAGGTGGTAGAGCCTTGCAGCTCCCTCTTTCCTCAAGGAAATTCTTAGCTAATTGGGAAGGTAACCACCATTCTTTTTAGAAACTCTTTGTGTTGAGCTAGGCTTTGCATGTAATCTTAACATGCAAATGCATTTGACTCAGGATCTCGGCAAATCGACTCGTGAGTTCGGCTCACCTAGGAAGATCCTACAAGCTCCTAGCGATTCATAGGTGCAGACCATTATCCTTAGGTAGCCAAGTACCAATTTTAGGATAAATTTAATGATTATGGATGCTAGAGTGATGTGCATGAGTAGTTTAGAGAAAATTCAGTTAGGAACCTACATGATAGGTCCACCCAACATGCATGCAATGATAAATTGTCGTTTGATTGGTCTTCAGCTTGTTTGGGCATGAAATTGATGTTGCATGTTCATTTTCACATCTGATTTTGCATGATCTTCCCTTTAGCATGTATGATTGCATTATTTCTTGTTGTAGTTTTTTTTTTTTTCTATACTATGAATGGTTCTTGGTCTCTTAGGAAATCTGACACTATATGCACATATGTCTGACTTATGCTGCAAAGAGTAGTTGCATTCATTTGATCATACTGAAAATTTTATGCTCAATGCATTGTATGAATAACTCCATTTGTACTAGAAGTTGAACTCTTAATTGTTTAGAAGTGTTATTGAATACAACCCATTTTCTGGGTTGGTCAGGGAACTGAAAATTGTAAAGGTGGTTCCGTTGGTTGAACCATCTTGTGACTTGACTAACTGATTTAAGCGGACACGAATGGGCGACCGTAGTGGGACTACATGGGTTGCTTGCACCCGATGTTGTGCGTTACGCGCTCTCCCAAATTCGGATGGTCTAGTCCACCGACTGACCAACTATGTTGTTAACCATATTTGCTCATGGCTATTTGGAACCTAGAACACCCCTCGCCCACTGACGCCCACTGATAACTATCAGACATTGATCCACAGTCTCGTAAGCCGAGCATGGTGGAATGAGACACTATGTCCGAGTTGTCCGCCTACGCTAGAGTGACGAGCCTCCCCGTATGACCGTGAGCGATCCTGCTTCCCAGCACTCCCCACGTGCTAGCAATCGGGGGTGGAGACCCCGATGGGATTAAGGATCGTAGGGTCCGAGCCTCGCATGTTGAGGGGTCCTGACTTTGTAAATCAGATGAGGTCATTGACATTGTCGGGGTGTACCAGTTTCCCCAACCTGCTGAATGAACGGACTAACTAAAAACTCGGCTAACATGTTCACGATCGCATTTAATTAGTTAGGTTGGCAACTCAGCAGTTGAAGTCGCAATGAGGGAGTGTTAGTCATGCGCGATCGTTCGACGAAGTCGCACGAGGGAGTGTTGTTGTGAGGTCATGTATCATACCATAATTCATACATATGCATTAACAGTATTAGTTAGAAATGTGTGAATTGTTGGGGGCCTTGCACAAAACCTTAGGATCTAGCCCTCTAGAACAAACTAGAATTATGGATAATAAAGCAATGAAAATAATCAATACATCAATCACACACCACACAAGAGAATTTTATGTGGAAAACTCTCAAAGAGGTAAAAACCACGGGACCTCGTCCAGATCAACAATCCACTATGAAGTAAAACATTTACAACCTTCTTCACTCATGCAGGAGTGGATGAACAATGAAAGAATAAAGGAAACCAGAGAGATCTCACCGATTACGAGGACGTAGGAGCGCTGAGATATAGACTGCACCATAGATCACCTCAACGAGCAAACATCCCTTCTACAAGCTTCCTCTCTCTCTTTCTCCCCTCTCTCTCACCTTTGATAGCCCTCTTGTGTTTTTCTTATCAACACAACATACCCTGGAAAAACCCTAGGGACCTTTTTTTATAGTTTTAGGAAACTCCTTTCCGCATCCTAGTTGCGAAAGGACTTGCACATCCCAGTTGTGAAAGGACTTTGCGTATCCTAGTTGCGAAAGGACTTGTGCATCCCAATTGTGAAAGGACGACGGGTAAAAAAAAAAACCCATCAAATCTCCCCCTTTTTGGCCTAGGAGGGATTCACCTTCTTTAAGCCAGCCAGGTTTCTACAAACCTTAAACTTACCCTTGAGCAAGGCCTTGGTCATCATATCTGACCCATTATCATCCGTGTGGACCTTCTCAAGCTGTAACACCTTCTGTTCCAAAGTATCCCTGATCTAATGATACCGAATCTCTATGTGCTTTGACTTGGAATACTAACTTGGATTCTTGCTCAAGTGTATAACACTCTGACTATCGCAATAGACCACGTGCTCCTCCTGCTTCGGGCTAAGTTCCTGTAGGAACCTCTTCATCCAAAGCATCTCTTCACATGCCTCTGTGACTGCAATGTAATCGGCCTCTGTAGTTGACAATGCTACGACCTTCTGTTGCTTGCTCTGCTAAGAAACCGATCCCCCTGCAAACGTGAACATGAACCCCAATGTAGACTTTCTGGAGTCTATGTCACCTGCCATATCTGCATCTGTGTAGCCCTCTAACACAGGTTTACCGTCACCATAGCATAGGCTTAACCTGGATGAGCCTTTTAGATACCGCAGTATCCACTTCACCGCTGCCCAATGCTCTTTGCCAGGATTGGCAAAGATACTAGCTGACAACACCAACCGCATATGCTATATCTGGGCGTGTACACACCATAGCATACATCAAACTTCCTACAGCTGACGCGTAGGGTATCTTCTGCATTTCTTCCACCTCTGCCTTCATCTTGGGACATTGCACTGTCGCTCAATCTGAAGTGACCATCTAGTGGAGTCTTACCGACCGGCCATTTGCATTCATATTGAACTGCTTTAGGACTTTCTCAATATACCGCTCTTGTGACAGCCAAAGCTTCCTGCTGCTTCTGTCATGGGTTATCTCCATTCCTAGGATCTGTCTAGCCGGGCCCAAGTATTTCATTGTAAAAGACTTGCCCAACTCCTGTTTTAGCCTGTCGATCTTCTTGATGTCTTTTTCCATGATGAGCATGTCATCAACGTATAAGAGCAGAACTAAGAAATCACCATCTGAGAACTTGCGCGTGAACACACAGTGGTCCGACTCTATTCTGTCATACCCATGTTTCAACATAAACGAGTCGAACTTCTTGTACCATTGCCATGGAGCTTGTTTCAGCCCATACAAGCTCTTCCTCAGCCTACACACCATATGCTCCTTACCCTTGACTTCAAACCCCTTTAGTTGGTGCATGTAGATCTCTTCTTCCAAGTCACCATGGAGAAAGGCAGTTTTAACATCTAACTGCTCTATCTCCAGATCTATGCTAGCCGCCATCCCAAGCAACACTCGTATGGATGTCATCTTCACCACTGGTGAGAATATCTCTTCGAAGTCTATGCCTTTCTTCTGACCAAAACCTTTCACCACATGTCTGGCCTTGAACCTCGTCTGTGAATTCTTCTGCTCAATTTTTTTTCTGAACACTTACTTGTTGCTCAAAGCTTTCTTGCCCTTAGGCAATTTCACCATATCATAGGTGTGGTTCTTATGCAAGGATTCCATCTCTTCTTGCATAGCTATCAACCACTCCGCCTTATGCTCATCGGCTAGGGCCTCAGAATAATCTTCTGTCTCTCCCCCATCGGTTAGCATAATGTACTCAGGCGGCGAGTACCTCTTGGATGACTGTCTGTCCCTAGATGACCTCCTCACCTGTGGCTCAACAGGTGGATCAAGTGGGGGTTGCTCCCCTGGTCCATCTTCTGAAGGAACTCTCTCATTCTCTGCACCTTGTTGTACTCCCCCATCATCAGGCACTATAGGAGGAGCAACCGGATCCATGTCTTCTAGCTCACCTGAACTAGGCTGGTTCTTCTCTAGCTTAATAATGTCTTCTATACACTGATCTTCAAAGAAAACCACATCTATGTTCCTGACGAGCTTCCTCTAGGTCGGATCCCACAACCTGTAACTGAATTTTTCATCACCATACCCTAAGAACACACACTGCCTGATCTTCATATCGAGCTTGGACTTCTCGTCCTTTGGTACGTGAACAGATGCCCTGCATCCAAACACCCTGAGATGACTGTACGATGGATCATGTCCAGTCCACACCTTCTCAGGTACTTCTCCATTCAATGGGACTGATGGAGACCTGTTTATTAAATACACCACCGTGCGCATTGCTTCTCCCCAGAACGTCCTGTGCAATTTCGCATCGAATAACATACATCTGATTCTCTCAACAATGGTGCGATTCAATCGCTCAGCTACACCATTATGCTGGGGGTCTTGGGAACCGTTTATTTATGCCGTATACCCAGGGACTTGTAGTACTCGTGAATGTTGTCAATGTATTCACTACCATTGTCAGTGCGGATGCACTTCAATGATCTACCTGTCTCTCTCTCGACCATAGCATAAAACAATTTAAATACACCAAAGACTTCGTCCTTAGATTTTAAAGCATAAACCCAAACCCTCCTACATGCATCATCTATAAAAGTAATCAAATACAATGCCCCACCCAAGGTTTTTATCCTCATAGGACCACAAACATCAGAATAAACCAAATCTAATGCATGCACTTTATTAACATGAGAAGTAGTTTTAACAAATGAAACTCTATGCTGTTTCCCTGATAAACAATCATGACAGGCTTTGAGGGGTATACCTGTCATGTCTGGAAGGAGCTGCTTCCTCGCTAGTAGCTGAAGCCCTTTTTCACTCATGTGGCCTAGACGCCTGTGCCACATGTCAATAGTTGAATCTTCCGCTGCGTTCAATTCACCCTTGCACATCTTGACACTTGCCTTGTAAAGGGTGCAACACTTCTTTCCTCTAGCCACGATCAATGAACCCTTGATGAGCTTTCATCGCCCACCAGCAAACCGGCTTTCATAGCCATCATCATCCATCCTTCCCGTCGACATCAAGTTGAGGCAAAAGTCTGGGATATGCCTCACATCCCTGAGAACCAATGTGCAGCCCACATCGATCTTCACACAAATATCACCGACTCCTATGATTTTTGATATGCCAGAATTTTCCATCTTCACAGTCCCATAATCACCTGACTTGTAGCTTGTGAAGAGGTCCTTACATGGAGTCACATGAAAAGAAGCTCCCGAGTCAACCACCCAGTCGGTGTCTTGACTCGTAGCCGTGAGACATACATCGTGATCTGCTGAAAGAATAACTACAACGTCGCCATCTGAAGCGACCGCAGTAGAATCTGATTCATCTTCCTTCCCTTTTCCTTTCTTATCGTTTTTTTTACCATAACATTCATGCTTGTAGTGGCCCTTCTTGCCATAATTTCAGCAATCAACATCTTTTCTATTACTCGACTTGCCTCTTGATTTATCTCGGGTCTTCCCGCCCTTCCTGTTCTTTCCTCTCCCCGTTCTGCGTCATAAGAGCCTCTTCTTGAGTAGACCCCGAGACTTCCTCCTTGTCTCCTCATTGAAGAGACAGCGGTTACCTGTTCTATGAATATCTTTCCGTCCGCGCGGAGTTACTTAGAGACACCACCAATGTCTCCCAACTGTCAGGCAATGAACTAAGCAATAGTAAAGCCTGCAATTCATCATCCAGGACCATCTTCATAGAGGTGAGTTAGTTCACTATATTGCTGACCTCATTCATGTGCTTAGCCACGGAACTACCATCTTTGAACTTGAGATTCACAAGTCGCCTTATCAAAAATATCTTATTACCGGCTGTCTTCCTCTCATACAGCCCTTGTAATTTTAGCCATAGGCTTGTGGCTGAGGTTTCCATAGATACATGGTGGAACACAGAATCATCCAACCATTGTCTAATAAACCCCACCACCTTTTGGTCCGTCTTCTTCCAATCATCATCAGTCATATCCTTGGATTTTGCTAATATGCCTAAGATTGGAGAATATAGGTCCTTGCAATAAAGCAAGTCCTCCATCTTAGCCTTCCATATGGTCCAATTAGAACCATTGAGGCTGATCATCCTTGAACCACCTTCCATAATTCAAAACCAATCCTACCCGTTCAATGAACTTAGCTCTGATACCACTTTGTTGGGGGCCTTGCACAAAACCTTAGGATCTAGCCCTCCAGAACAAACCAGAATTATGGATAATAAAGCAATGAAAATAATCAATGCATCAATTGTTAGGGGCCTTGCACAAAACCTTAGGATCTAGCCCTCCAGAACAAACCAGAATTATGGATAATAAAGCAATGAAAATAATCAATGCATCAATCACACACCACACAAGAGAATTTTACGTGGAAAACCCTCAAAGAGGTAAAAACCACGGGACCTCATCTAGATCAACAATCCACTATGAAGTAGAACGTTTACAACCTTCTTCACTCACGCAGGAGTGGATGATCAATGAAAGAATAAAGAAAACCAAAGAGATCTCACCGATTACGAGGACGTAGGAGCGCTGAGATATAGACTGCACCGTAGATCACCTCCACAAGCATAACCTCCATTCTACAAGCTTCCTCTCTCTCTTTCTCCCCTCTCTCTCACCTTTGATAGCCCTCTTGTATTTTTCTTATCAACACAACATACCCTAGAAAAACCCTAAGAACCCTTTTTTATAGTTTTAGGAAACTCCTTTCTGCATCCTAGTTGCGAAAGGACTTGCGCATCCGAGTTGCGAAAGGACGACGGGTAAAAAAAAAACCCATCATGAATGTATGCTTTTCATTAAATTCATCATAGAATTGATATTTGATGTAACTTATGGCTAATGAAACCCACCGAGTTGATCACTCACTCCCAGTCTGGGACGGTGTTTTAAAATACCAACAAGACTCTTTAATAGATGCAGGTGATGCAGAGCTCAGCGAGCCGAGCGGTGCAATCATAGACCAGGAAGAGGAGCTTTCCTACTTCCAACTTATGAGCGGGTCATCGTAGGTGCAGCGGATTGGCTTGGGTCTATTGACTAGAGGACATGACACATTAACCTTTTGGACGTTTATACATGTATTTTTGTTAGGCGACGCCTTGTGCAACCCGTTTGATATTTTTGTAGACCCATATATTTACCTGCTTTCATTTCAGTAGATTAGTTGTGGATGTGGTTTTTGTTCCAGTCGATTCCATTTTTGCTCATTTAATTTGGATTATATGCAAACCACTAAAATCTGGTTATAAGTAACACCCAAAAACTTGGAGGTCGAGCGTTTGCACGACCCCCAAATTTCAGGGCGTTACAACATTTGTTTGGTCCAATCAATGTGGTTCTTGAAAAATGAGCCATCAATGGCAGGGCCCCATTAGGTGGGCCATCCTAGTCATCATTCTTGTTATCATATGCAAAATGTGAAGGCTTTAGTCCAAACATTATATATATATATATATATATATATATATTATATATATATATATATATATATATATATATACATTGTATTGTGTTATGTATGCCAGGGCTTATTACAACTCAATCTGAACCGAACACTTATGACCCAAAGTATTAAGATAGACAAAGAGATTGTGAGTAGTCATCTATGACTAATAACGGAAGTAGTTCGGCCGTTTATTCAGCCACTCGTAAATGAAATCATGCAATTTGCAAAAAGAAAAAATAAAAAAAAAAAGAGTTTGCCTTTCAATTGAAATGGGTTTTTTCTAACCATAATAGCAGAGATAATTCAATTTGTGCAATGCCAAAATAGGATGAACTAAATTGTATTAATGAAATGAAAAATAAATGAAACTTATAAAGATAATCCTTGGTGATCTAGCTTCAGTGGCATAGATGATGAGGTCCTAGAGCTAATTACTCTTCCTTAGTCTTATGACCTTGGCATAGATGAAGGGATTCTGACTACTAAAAAGGAAAAAAAAAAATCATTGCAATTCGGTGCTCAACACAGATTGAAAGAAATTATACTACTCCAAAGCCAAGTCGATCCAAAATGTCACCAAAGACGGATGGGATTACACTACTCCTATGATAAAGTCGGTCAATCCAACATAGCAACGGAAACATGTTGAATTATATTACTCATAAGCTAAAATACAAAGATAAGTAATGTTGCACTGTAAATTTGATTTGTGTTGGGATGGCGAGGGTCCGAAGCTATTCAATCTCTCTCTTATTTATAGAGTTTTGAGGAGGTGGCTGAATAGAGATCTTCACAGTCACTCATGTTTGCTGATGTGAAAATAACATTTTGGGCACGAAGATAGGTGTGGCTTAACATGTAATCTTGCATGTACTATTCGTTTGTCGTGAGTTGACCATTGGTTACATGCATGTTTTGTTCCGCTTACGTAGATGAGAATTCTTCTCAGAACACTGTGTTGGTAATAGTTATCTCTTTTTCCACACAAATGTATGTATTTCATCATAAAATTAAGACAATTACGAATTGCTGTTAATTCACTCTTTAAGTGGCTTTGACAATAACAACTTTGAAAAAAATAATAAAAAATTTATATGTAGAATGTCACAACGTGTCGGTCGAATCCGTCACTTGTTGAGATTGTGTTTCACTTGATACACATTTTCAGTCATGAGGTAATTACTATGATAAATAGTTGACTATATCACTTGGGCAAGACATGTTAACACGTGTTTTATTGTTTATAACAATAGTTAGTTAATTAAACTTACAGCTTATACGTTATTCATGCCTTTTTAAATTATGATAACATTGGCCATTAGGAAACAAAAAGATATGAAGTTTGACTTTTGTTAAATTTCGCTGCAATCTAACACAACTGTGTTGCTAGATCTAATACCGTCGGATGAGGCATAAACTAAAAAGCCGAGTACCAAAGTACCACACACAAATAGTGAAGCGGATTGGTCTAATAATGAGCTATGTGTACCACACACTAGCTATATAGTGAAAAGCGTGGTGTATTGATTTTTGGCGTCCATTTAAGCTTTAGAGCAAGTTATATGGGTCTAATAATGAGCTATGTGTTATATCCAAATATATCAGAATCCTCTAAAATGATCATGAAAATGGATAGAGCTATGGATATAATAAATACATCATTGTGGGGCCCATATAATTGTGATCGGATCGGATTGGGTCCAAGCTCGAGGCGCATCTCCCTCATCTTTTCGATTTGGTCGAAATCTGCCTTTGTTTTCATGGGTGGATCTAAATTCGTGGGCCCCCGATATGGTTGATCCACGAGTCTAGAACATCTTACTTGAGATCGTTCCCACGAGGATCCGATACATGATTCTTCTGGTAACTAATCCAATGAATAATGAACTAAACTACTCCGATCGGAGAGAAAGATAGGACTTTCGAATCCACCCCTAACTATCCTAACCCTTGTTTTGTCGTTGATTCACCTTGATCTAGATTGATACCACTTAAATTTTAATCGCATCTAATTTTTAACGCCATGAATAACATATTATCCTCATTGCTATTTTTGGCATGGTCCATTTAAGCTTTAGATATATATATATCCGAATCCTCTAAAATGATCATGAAAATGGATAAACGGTATGGATATGATAAATACATCATTGTGGGGCTCATATAATTGTGATCTCATTTGAGCCGTTCGTACATATCGGAGCTCGAGGCACATCTCCCTCGTCTTTGCAGCTGGATGGTGGAATCGGTAAGTCAGTCGTAGATGGACTCGAAGTGCGTGATTTTGCCGCATTCTGATCAGTGGGCCCCTTTGTTGTCCCGTTCGATTAGATAACAAAAGGTTGAGCGGTGGTATTGAAGGTCCAACGTCACCAAGAAATTCAAAAGATGATTTGGTCCCCCTTTTGTGGCTTCGTATTACGCATGTGTTGAACTATCGAGCCAAGGTTTTGTAGTATTCATGGCCCTCACACATATCGTCCATGGGGCCCCATTTTGAGATATCATTTTAGGGCATGAGACAAAATTTGGATTTTTTTTTGATGGTAATGTAGGCCATTGGACACGATAACGGTCGGATTTGCTCTTTGCCGACGTTCGGTCCTGCGGGACTCGCGCATGCCGTATACGGGGTCGGACGCGATGTTTACGAGAAATGCGCACCGTCCATCCCTTTTCCCATGTTATTTAACCCATCCAGGTGAATTTTATGGATGTTCTAGATATCAAAAATTGATGATGCGGATAAAGATTGTAGTGGACCCCACCACACTTGCACCGTCCATCCCTTTTCCCATGTTATTTAAATCCAGTGAATTTTGGAGATGTTCTAGATATGGTGGGCACGAAATCAACGATTTAGAGTGATTACGGCCCCCCATATGTATGAAACTATCCTAAGGCCCACCGGATCCCAAGCGTGTAAAATCTTCATTATTGGTTTTGGAGTCCAATGTTTACTTGAAATCTAACACTATCATGTATGTAAAAAGTTTACGATATGCAAGCTAGAAATAAGGGAAAACACAAATATCAGATTGATCTAAAACTTTTGTGGCCTTTAGAAGTTTTTAGTGGTGGGTGTCACTGTCCCCACTGCTTTCTGTGCTAGGGTCCACTGGAGCTTTGGATTTATTTCATTCTTTGGATATTGCCTTGAAATTATCTCTCCAAATGGATGGAAGGTGTGGATACAAAACATACATCATGATGGGGCCCATGGAACTTGGTTACGTCACTTTAATAGAGACTCTCGCCGCCTACCATACTCGTGTTGACGTGCACGACACGTAATACAACTGTTGCCTGTTGACGTGCTGTGCACGTAACTAAGTGGCGAGTAAGCTCTATTGTGGCCCACCGTGAATGCATGTGGTTTATCCACGCCGTCCATTCGTTTTTTCAGATCATTTTAGTGGTTGAACCCAAAATGGATGCACATACAAAGTTCAAGTGGACCATATCATAAGAAAAAGTAAAAGTATTGATTTTTACTCGGTTTGGATCCATTCAGATCAGATCGGTCCGGATTGATCATGACCCGATCTCGATTCGAAAAACAGTCGGATCTAAATGACCCTACTCGATTCGCACTGATCCAGGCCGTCGGTTCGGTTCGGAACGGGTCGGATCGGGTCTGATCGGGTCAGATCTATCGGATCGAGTCAGATATGCCCAGCTCTACTGGCCATCCATTTGGTGAGATTGTCTTAAGGCTTGAGACAAAAAATAAGATAGATCTAACTATCAATGGACCACACTTCAAAAAGCAGTGGGAGATTGGATGTCTACCATTGAAACCCTTTTAGGTGTGATGGAAGTTTTGGATAAATATGAAATTTGTTTTTCCTATTCAGCCAAGGTCTTTGGGACCTTACAAATATATTGGTTGGGAAATAAACGCTAGTGTGGACCCTAGGATTTTTTTAACAGTGAAAATCATTATCCAGCTGCTATTTGTGGTGTGGTCCAGTTGATCTTTGGATATGATTTAATTTTGGATAATGTTTTAAAATTATTTAGAAAAATGGATGAACAGTGTAGATATAATAAATACATCACTGTTGGGCCATGTAACTTTGATCTCCTTTGAACCGTTCGTACAACTTGGAGCTCGAGGAGCGTCAGCACTCGTCTTCAAACGACACGTACCTACATCAGCTATATGGCTGGTGTAGTACATCAGCTATAAAACACCTTTCAAATCATGCCGACGACACGGAATCATCTCTTAGGACACGGAATCATCTCTTAGGACGCAATCCGCGTCCTACGTCCGGGCAGGGCTCTGTGGGGCCCACAGCGATGTAATTTTTTTATCCACGCCATTCATCGTTTTTAAAATCCCACCCGTGATCAATTAAAATCGGGCAGCCATATACACGTGTGTGTAGGGGTGTGAGTGTGTGTGAAAAAAAAGCCAGCCTTATACACGTAGCACTTATGTATGTTCCCTAATTACACGGATCAAACGGTAGTGGCCATCTAAACAACAACCATCAGATGGAATGCTTACATGCGCACCTTTTTACGTGAGCACCCGTGTGCACCTTTTCACGTACGTCATAGGCACAAAATCTGAACAGTCAAGTGATATGGCACCCTTAAAACTTCACAAGCCCAACTTTCAACCTTGTAAAAAACTCTAGTAGGACATGACAAAAGAAATAATTCTCCCTTGATTTGCATTTCTCTTTGCTATAGCTATTAGAGTTTAATTTGAATCAGGCTAAAAAATGGGCCCATAGAGGTTCAAGGGGTGCCATATCATGCAGACTGTTCAGATTTTATGCCTATGACACCTGTGCAAAGGTGCATATGGGTGCTCACATTAGAAAGTGTGCAGGTGAGCTCATGTGAGAATGCTCACCTGTTCACTAGTTCTCACTAAACTTTTTTGAGAACTCTTCAAGTGGACCTGTAGATTTTGGGCACAGGACACGTGTAAAGGTGTGTGTGTGTGCAGAGGTGAGCTTGCCCTCTCCCTCTCTCTCTCTCTCTCTCTCTCTCTCTCTCTCTCTCTCTCTCTCTCTCTCTCTATATATATATATATATATATATATATATATATATATATATATATATATAACATATATCCCCGCCCCCCCCTTACATGTGCAATTGATTCCATGATCTCACTGTTGAAATAGATTTTGTCTACTATTAAGCCATGGAACCAGACTCGATCTATATTGTTCTCCTCCCTCTTTTCAGACACAGACCTTTTTTTTTTAAATTTTTTTAATTTTTTAAGTGAAGATATATTTATTTCGGAAATGAACTATACAACACATCCACACTTCGGGCCTCCCCGGGGGAAAAAGGCTCCATGGGAACGACCTATCATAATACTTACATAACACCTATACCCACCAAGCCCACGGTGACCACCTGAATGGACGTGCTTAAAATTGCCTAGCCCTACCTTACCTAGGAACAAAAGCCTCCTGATCTCTGGGGGGAGGTCGCCGTAGGAGGAAGAGAAGAAGAAGTCTTGAAATTTCAATCCTCTACTGGCCATCCTATCCACCGGCTTGTTGCTCTCCCTGGGAATGTGAGCAAAGGACATTACAACCCTCTTTCTCAACCTTTTAATTCTCTACACCTAGTATTTTCAATGCCAGTTTGGCTTAGAAGTACCATTTAAAATTGACACCACCATCATGGAGTCTGACTCAAAGTTGGAAACCCATTTGCAAACAAAGGCCCAAGCCATTGTAAACTGCCCGAAGTTCAGCCCTGGAGTTCGACCCCATCTTGTACCCCATCGAGAAAGCAAAAATGAAGGCACCATTGTCCCCTCTGCAAATACCTCCACCCCTGGAAATCCCTTGGTTACCTATAGTGGAGCCGTCAACATTTAATTTAATCCAACCTGACCGAGGTCTTCTCCATTTCACCATCACCGATGAAGAACCAGCCGAACTGCTCATAAGAATGCCCAGATCTGTAAGTATCAATTGATCAGCCATTGCGTGCCATCTGGGGGAACTCATGATACTATGCACAGAGGTAAGCCACCATTTTACATGGGCGATAATTGCTAACGACTGAGGAGTGTAGCCATCAAACTTGACAGCATTTCTGGCTCGCTAGATCCCCTGAAGGATAAAACAAGGGGTCAGCCCTTGAAAGGCTGAGAACCATCTTCTTTAAGTAGAGGGGAGCCACCATTGAGCCAATCTGGTGGTAACCGTTTGGGAGACCATGAGGGAGATGCCAAAAATGGCCCCGAAATATTCCCAAACAAGGGACGCAAGAGCTCCCTTGATGAAGAGGTGATCAAGGGATTCACATTTAGGACGGGTGGACGAGTTGCCTTCGCAGCAAACGCAGGAGGAGGCAAGCTGGACCCCCTTTGGTTTGGACTAGAGAATTCACTGGAATACCTTTGTGCAGCAACCTCCACGGGAATATGGATAGCTTCGGTGGCATTTCAACGTGTTGAAAAATATTAATTTTATATAAAATATATATTTTAAAATAAATATAATATAATATAAAAAAGGTTTGAAAAACACTTTTTATGGGTTTTTAAGAATAGTCCCACATGGGAAAGGGAAGAAAAGTCTTTGTGGTTTAAATGAAAACAGTGTAGTACCTTATTATTTGCCCACATAGTCTATTGACCATGGGACTTGCGTGTTCCAGTGCTACGCACTGGAACACTGCGCACGCGCACGCGCACGCGCTCGGGCTTGGTCTCGGTCTCGGTCTCGGTCACGGTTTCGGTGCGAGGGCGTGGGCATGTGAGGTAGTGTGGCTGTAGAGGCGCTAGTAGCATACTTCGCACGTCCGCATCGGGTCGCTCCTTCGCGACCTTGAGCGAACCGGAGCAAGACGTGTGCGATTCGCGGTGCGATTAAGTGGCTAAAGTAGATTGCTGGGTGAAGGAGAGACTAGAGGACTGAATGGGAATCCTTCAAAATATATAGAGGGCTAGAAAAAGAGCTGTTGTAGAAAATCTGTAACAGCTGTGCCATAAGTGCAGGGTCCAGCTGAAACTACTGTATGGCTAGCCCAACAACTAGAAAACGGCTAGCTGTTATCTCACAACAGTCAGCATGCAACGGATTAATGGTCATGCACAATAGTCAGAAAATGGCCATAAAACGGCTAGTTTTCTCCAATCGCTAGAAAATGGTCATGGGATTTATTTCCTTGAACCATAACTCCCAGCCACCATAGCCTATAAAAAGAGAGCCTGGATGGGTTTCCAAACAATCTCACAATCCAATCCAGCACTACCATACGAATTGATACAACACACTACTCCTCTCTCTATACTCGAGTGATTCCAGCAAAATAGCAACGGTTAAACTTGTAAGAAGAACAGACCAACGGTGTGGTCTAGAACGGTTCAACTGAACCAGTAGCTGAAGACTTGACCAGTGCAGTGGTCTAAACCACAATTTTCTTCTTTTTCTTTCTTTTGGGATTTTTCTCTTCTATTGTACTACTGTCAGAAATTGTGTAATTGAGTTTCAATAGGTGGGCCTTCGTGTTTGCTGAACGTAGACCCACACCAGGCTCGTCGTATCCTAGAAGCAATTTTCCTGTAACCTATCAGCTTATTCAATTCACTTGAGTAAGAGCAAATAACACTTTAAGGATAGCGTTTCAGACATGCTTCAGCCTGTCCATATTTCAGATTTATTTGCAATTTTTGGTTTCCACATTATACAAAAATTATATTATTCTATATAATTTCCAAAACAACATGCCAAACTCATTTCGCCCAACCTTTTCTCTGCCTGCTCTCTCTATAGAGCTCCCAAGCTAATTTGACCTGATTGTAATCCATGGCCTCCATCCACAAGCACCATCACCACCATGTTGAACAGTTACATGGTGCTAATTATCTTCCTGCAACACTTGGTGATGGTGATACATCTAAAATGGCACTAAGAAAATAGAAGCATAGTATTTTATTTATTTATTTATTATTATTATTTTTTTTGTGTTACATCTAAAATGGCACTTATAATTTGGACTGTTAAATTTTAATTACTTGGATCCACGTATGCAATTTCTGAGTAATTTCTACGTGCCTGTGTATCATTCATCACACAACACTAAAGTATCAAAAATTTTCTCATGTAACTTTGATTTGTGTTTGTAAAAAATAAATATAAAAAAAATAAAAAAAAAACAGACATTTTTAACCATTACAAGGACAAGGAGGGGAAGTTCAAAGCATGTATAAGGCAAGATGCAAAAGGGCTACTGAGTTTGTATGAAGCTTCATACCTTGGAATACATGGAGAAGTAGTGTTAGATGAAGCTGAGGAATATAGCAAAAGGCATCTCAAGGGCTTGATGGGGAGCATGAACAGTGATCTAACGGTGCAAGTGCAACATGCATTTGAGTTTCCCATGCATTGGAGGATGCCAATGCTAGAAGCAAAACACTACATAGAAGCGTATGAGAGAGAGAATGGAAAGAGTTTGGTTTTGCTTGAACTAGCCAAGTTGGATTTTAACCTTGTCCAATCCAAACACCAGCATGATCTCAAGGAGTTATCAAGGTAACCCTCTCACCCCAGATCCCATCAATCCCATCAGTGATTTGGACATGATCCAGTGGTCCTAGTTGCATTCAGACATCTGGACGGTTGCACCAGTTTACGCTGGATCATTTCTAATGGCTTGAAAAAGAAAAAGAAGAAAAAAAACTAGTAGAAGAAGAAAAGGTTCGGTACATTGCGGAATATGATTTTTATGATTCATCAAGTGGTGGAGAGAGTTGGGTTTGGCCGAGAAGCTTCCATTTTCAAGGGATCGATTGGTGGAGAGTTACATGGGGGCGATGGGGATTGCTTCAGAGCCCCAGTTTTCAAAGTGCAGGATAGCTATCACCAAACTCGTTTCGATTTTAACGGTGATAGATGATATGTACGACGTGTATGGATCACTAGATGAACTTGAACTCTTTACAGATGCAGTTGAGAGGTAAGACCATCCTTATTTTATTTATTTATTTATTTTCAAGTAGGAAAGGCCCCGTACATAGAGTATACACTGAAACTCAATGTTTTGAGCATCTCTACCGTCCGTTGATGCATTAATAGGGCCCACCAAATGAAACGGCTTTGATCACTTAAATATGGGTCCCACCATTTGTGTTCGGGGAGACATTGCTTCCTTCTATTGAGCATCACATAATACCTATATCATTGGACGTAATGGATCCAAAGGCAAGTGGATTGTTGACCGTTGGATGATAAAATTGGGTTTTAATCACACACTTATACATTCATTCATCCATGGTATTTAGCAGCCATGTACTCAATCCTTACCTTGCAAATTGTGGGCCCTAATGCAGATGGTCCACTGCCCAAGAATCAAGCTCATCAAATGATCCTAATCGACTGATAGTTTTTTTTTTTTTTTTCAGGTGGGACACCAAGGATGTGGATGTCCTTCCAGACTATATGAAGATATGTTACTTAGCGTTATACAACTTTGCAAACGAAATTGCATATGAGACCTTAAAAGACCATGGATGCAACGTCTTACCATTCATTAAAAAAGAGGTAGTCAGATCAGATGTATCATTTAAACTTTCTTTCATTTACCATCTAAACCATTTTTTTGGACAGTCCATCAGTCACACCGATATGGTCATTTTCATCAATAAGATGGCCTTCTCTTTTACAGCCATCCATTTCAAGCCATTGATGGGAGAGTTACGAGGATCTGATATATCCGAAGATTTAGAACAAGAAGCTATCCATGTGGCCCCAACAAATCGATCTATCCAATTCCTTATTTGACCCTATTTTTTTTATATATAAGAGCATGGGATCGTTTCTCAATTTTCAAACATTTCATTTTTCTAGCTCCAGAACACAGACTAAAAACATTAAAGTTGATTTAATTATCATAACTTTTAAATTTTAATTATCAAACTAATCATCTTCTAATCTTGTTTAATCCAGTGGCAAAATTTATGTAAAGCATACATAGTGGAAGCAAAGTGGTTTAGTAATGGGTACACGCCAACCCTTGATGAATACTTGATGAACGGTTGGATATCTGTGGGTGGCCCAGTGACCATGGTTCATGCCTACTTCCTTCAAGGGTGCCCAATCACCAAAGAGTTGATTGATCAGTTTATGGACGGCTCAGATCTAATTTATTGGTCATCACTAATAATTCGGCTTAGTGATGACCTGGCAACTTCTGAGGTACGTGGCTTGTATTCACACAGCGGCTTAGATACACACATATATACACATGTGCACGTGGGAACGAATGTGGCACAGATGTGACCTTTATCTGTTTAAGCCCATATGCGAGAAATACAATGGGTGGATGATCCTACGCTCTGTCTGGAGGCATTCTACCCGTTAGATGTTGTCCTTGGTTGAATATTGAACCTTTTCCCTAACCACCCAATTATAAATGGTCCAGATCTAATACATGTGTGACAAGGTAGCACGTATGTGATATCTGATCTTTACATCATGTGAGATCCAGTGTTTATATCTTCTGGTAGAACTATAAGGCCATCACACCTTAGGTGGGCCACAGCAGACCAAAACAAATGAATGGCTAGGTGAAAATAAAAAATTATAACCGTAAATTATTTTCTATGCTGTGATCCACCTAAAGATTGAAATTGTAGTATTCTCTAGTCTGAAGATGTAATCATCATTTCCAACCTTATGGAAAGCTCAGATCTCACTCACGTGTTTCATAGTTACAATTAAGCGCTCACGTGTGAATTTGTAGGGATCTATAGGCGTGTGGAATATTTAGAAATTCTCTCCCAGTGCATGTATCAATCATCACCAATCAATAAATTGACATTCCCATTGAATGATCTTTACCATCAAACCAATGGACCATCTTTCTATGGTTGCCTGTACCTTTTGATTACCATCCAAAACCAGGCTACGGCTCAGATGCTCATAGATCATTTCGATAGTGCACTTTTTAAGTTGTGGCCCATACAAGAGGTGGTCTGATAGGTAGGGCTCATCAGTCATGTTTTTTGAAATTGAAGGCTGAGATGAAGAGAGGGGATGTACCGAAGGCGATACAATGCTGCATGAAAGAAACGGGTGGATCACACAAGAGCGCGCAAGGACACGTCAAGGGCTTGATGAGTGATGCATGGAAGAGATTGAATGAGGAGTGTTTGAGAAGCACTCATCCCAAAACATTTGTAGACATGGTCTTGAACATGGCACGTACGGCTCAATGCATCTTCCAGCATGGAGATGGCATAGGAACTTCAAAGGGTGTGACCAGGGACCGGATCATCACGTTATTCAACGAACCAATTTCAATTTGATTATCTCGATTGGTTTGGCGAGCACGTGGAATATAGGTGGGCTGTGTTGGGTCACCATGGCCTTCGATCAGATGATCATAACAGTCACATTAGTGGAAAATGGGTCAGGTGCAGGCTCAATTCAGATAAGCTTGGGTTAGGTCTGATTGAGTGTAAACTAAGATGATCCCATTTATCTATTCGTGGGCCATGTTGTTTTCAGCTAATTTCTATTTCCCTATGTAATATAGATTCTTGCTGAGCATTTTCCTCGTTAGAAAGGTATTTCTCACACACATATATGTGTGTGTATGTATTGGAAATGGTACTATGAGGTCGACCTCATGGGAACTTCCCATGAGGTCGAGCTGTATGGGGCCCATTGTTATGTGTGTCAAACATTAACACCGTGCATTTCATGGTTTCTCTTAAGGTTATGAGATATACCAAAAATCAACTGTATACAGAACTCAGGTGGGGCATATCATCTAAAACCATGTGAAGACATGCCTAAAACATATAAAAGCACTTGGTGGGGCCCACCTGAGTTTTGGATGAGGCTGAAACTTGGGTTTGACCCTTCATCCAAGTGGGACACACACAGTAGATGGGCTGGATTTGGGAACCATATCCCAGTGGGCCCAATAAATGATTATGAATGTTTTAATGAGAGGGTGACATGTGGTGTGGCCCACCCAAATCAAATATTGACTTGATTTTTAATCCCGTTTACACACACACACACACACACACACACACACACACACGGAAAAAGTTCTATGCTGTGGAGCTCATGGGAACTCCCCATGAGGTTGAGCTGTGTGGGCCCCACTGTGATGTGTGTTGAACATCAACACCATGCATTTATGGGTCTCCTTTAAAATATGAGATATCCCAAACATCAGCTGTATACAGAACTTAGGTGGGCCATACCATCTAAAATCATGTGAAGACATGCCTAAAACATATAAAAGCACTTGGTGGGGCCCAGCTGAAATTTGGATGCGTCTGAAACTTGGTCTGACCCCTCATACAAGTGGGGCACACATAGTAGATGGTCTGGATTTGTGAATCACATCTCGGTGGGCCCAACAAATGATTATGACTGTTTTAATGGAGGATAGCCCCTCTCAACTTCTGTATGTGGTGTGGCCCACAAATGTCACGGATTGACTTAATTTTTAAGCCCTAGGTCCAACATGGAATGGTGCATCTGACTGATGGGGTAGATGTTCGACACATATTATGGTGGGCCCACACAGCTCGACCTCATGGGAAGTTCCCATGAGCTCAACTCATAGAACCTTTTCCCACACACGCATATATATATATATATATATATATATATATATATATATATATATATATATATATATATACGCCCCATGAGAATAGTGTGAGGAATGTGAGGAATGTTAGAGCCCCACCGTGATGGTCAACATCTCACATTAGTGGAAAATGGGTCAGTGTGCAGGCTCAATTCAGATAAGCTTAGGTTAGGTCCGATTGAGTGTAAACTAAGATGATCCCCATTTATCTATTCGTGGGCCATGTCGTTTTCAGCTAATTTCTATTTCCCTGTATAATAATGATTCTTGTTGAGTATTTTCCTCGTTAGAAAAGTATTTCTCTCTCTCTCTCTCACACACACACACACACACACACACACATATATATATATGGGAAACGGTACTATGAGGTCGACATCATGGGAACTTCCCATGAAGTCGAGCGGTATGGGCCCAACCGTTATGTGTGTCGAACATCAACACCGTGCATTTCATGGGTTCCCTTAAGGTTATGGGATATACCAAAAATCACCCGTATACGGAACTCAGGTGGGCCATACCATCTAAAACCATGTGAAGACATGCCTAAAACATATAAAAGCACTTGGTGGGGCCCACCTGAGTTTTGGATGAGGCTGAAACTTGGTCTGACCCTTCATCCAAGTGGGACGCACACATTAGATGGGCTGGATTTGTGAACCATATCTCAGCGGGCCCAATAAATGATTATGAATGTTTTAAAGAGAGGGTGACATATGGTGTGGCCCACCCAAATCAAATATTGACTTGATTTTTAATCCCGTTCACACACACACACATACACATACACACACACATCGTACACTCACACACAGAAAAAGTTCTATGCTGTGGAGTGCATGGGAACTCCCCATAAGGTTGAGCTGTGTGGGCCCCACTGTGATGTGTGTCGAACATCAACACCATACATTTGATGGGTCTCCTTTAAACTATGAGATTTCCCAAACATCAGCTGTATACAGAACTTAGGTGGGCCATACCATCTAAAATCATGTGAAGACATGCCTACAACATATAAAAGCACTTGGTGGGGCCCACCTGAAATTTGGATGCATCTGAAACTTGGTTTGAGCCCTCATACAAGTGGGACACGCATAGTAGATGGTCTGGATTTGTGAACCACATCTCAGTGGGCCCAACAAATGATTATGAATGTTTTAATGGAGGATAGCCCCTCTCAACTTCTGTATGTGGTGTGGCCCCACACAAGTCACGGATTGACTTGATTTTTAAAACCTAGGCCCAACATGGAATGGTGCATCGGCGATGGGGTAGATGTTGACAAGGAAAGTTATGGGAAGATCCCAAAACCGACTCCATATATATATATATATATATATATATATATATATATATATATATATATATATATATATATATGCAGAATAGTGCAAGGAAAGTTACAGATAAAACCAAGGGAGTTACCTTTAATTCGAATTGTACGATGCCCAAATCGAGACCCGATCTAAAACACAAATCGAATTTAATTACGGTCAGTCTCAAGAGCTTTTAAGTGGATTTGATCAGACATAAGGTTTTACTGGTTAGGTTAGGGCAGATTTCTTAGCCCGTCTATTAAATGGGTTAGGCTTGGGATAACGCAAATTAGACCAAACCCAATACACTGTTAGGTTTAATTCTACCACGGGTACTTAGATTTTAAGTATGCATGACGCAAGGAAGTGTAAAATAATAAGAGTAGTATCACTGTCTTCCTCAAGTTATTAAAACCTCGAAATCAAAAGGAGAACTTTTGAGTCCATAAGAAAATAAGAGAACATTTGAGTGTTTTATTGAACAATGTATGTATGATTTCTCGATTACACCACTAGTAAAGAAAAAGAAAAGTCCTAAGTTAAAATTACTCAAAATAGAAAAATTCCTTTAAAGCTTAATATCATAATTTTAACAAAATTCTTCTAAAGCTTAAATTGCAAGAAATAGCTAGAGAGTTCAAATAAATCTTATTAGAGGATTCCTAGCATAATCACAAGTGTTATGGGAAGAATGGGTCGATCCATGAGAGAAGGTTGGACCAGCAACCAGCACGAACCAATGGGCCAAACTACTCGGAGTATAATCAAGATCAGAGCTGGGATAACCATAGGTCGACATGACTATAGGTCAGCTTCACCTTCAATGAGCTTCCCAGAAGAACAACTTAATAGGGTTGTCAAACCTGGCGATGAAGCTAAGGGCTAGCTACTGAAGTTAATGATCACAAGGGCCTCACAAGCTTGCTTGGTCGGTATTATCATTGGAACGACACCGACCTCCCGATAGCTCGACCTTGTTCACCTCTACGGCGCCGCTACGTCTATCGTCCGACCTTTTCTATAGGTCAGACGGGTTTATAGAATTCCAATTGACCTTTGATCTTATCCAAGGAAACTACCCGAAGATCTCTCCGGGGATCCCGAGGGATAAGCTTAGAATCCCGGAGATCTCGGGGATCAAGGATCTTGGGAAGATCTCTGATATGATAGGAGTTCTAATTAGAGTACGTGATCTTCCCTCTATTATAAATAGGGAGGGCCTCCAATGGTGAAAGACACACACATACTTTTATACATTGATAACCTCTTTCCTCTTAGACCGTTTCTACAAAGGCCCAAATCCCTGACTTTGGTGTCGGAGGGTCCCTTGTATTAGTCAGGGTCTTCCTTGTTTATTTTGTGTGTAGGAACCCAAGGGTCAAAGAAGGGTCTATCGGAAAATCGCATCAACAGTTTGGCGCCGTCTATGGAAAAGAGATCAAAGTCATTTCCTGTTTTACCAAATAACTATGATCGCTAAAGGGAAAAAGAAAGTCCGAGCCTCCCCTGTTGCGCCTGATCTTACGCTACTGGAGCAGCCCGACAGTCATCGGGATTCCACCTCCCAATGGCAGGCTGAGTCTGGTCCCATATGGTAAGTTCAACGATCTCGCAATATAGGAGGGCGGCTGAATTCCCTTGAGCAACAGGTTGAAATGCTGAATAATAACATGAACTCCATGAGACAGTTGTTAGTACAATTACAGCCCCAACAAGTACAGAGGACTGCCCAGGAAGCTGAGCAACTGGTCCGCATTCCTCCTCAGCCTTTTAACACGCCTTCGACCTCTCAAAGGAGCCGACAGCTCAGATCGACAAGGCTGGCTCCTTCTCACATTTTTAGGACTGCGGCTTTACCCGCTTCCGACCTATGTCATGAGTCGGACCAAAAGAAGCGCGGAAAAGCTCCGGTCAAGAGCGGAAAATCGTGGGAAGCTGAGCTTAAGGACTTGTGAGGTCATATTGGGGACATACGACAAGCCTACCATATAAATGCTCCGACCCTAATTGAAGCAATAGTGGAGGAAACCGAGCCTCCGTTCATTGCTGACATTATGCAGGCATAACTGCCCGACAGGTTCCATATGCCACAAATCACTCCCTTCTCAGTAACTACTGACTCGTTTGAACATCTGGAGTCCTTCAGGGTCTGGATGGAGCTCCACGACACGTCCGTTGCAGTGATGTACAGAGCATTTTCATTGACTCTAACTGGAGCTGCCCGACTGTGGTTCAGACAGCTAAAGTCGAACTCCATTAGCTCATTCTCCCAACTCGGTCAAGTTTTTGTCACGAAATTTATCGGGGGGAAGGAGAGACTCAAACCGGCCTCTCACATTCTCCACATCGTCCAAAAGGAAGGAGAGCTGTTGAAAGACTACATCAAGTGCTTCAATTTCTAAGCAATTCAAGTACGGAAACACTCCAAGGAATTTTCTTTGACCGCGATAATGGGAGGGTTAAGGGATCCCAAGTTCCTCTTGTCATTGGATAAGAACCCGCCGACAACAATGGCTGACCTATTGAACATGTCACAAAAATATTCTAATGCCGAGGAAGCCTCTACCCTACGAAAGGTTGTCCAGAGTAAAGGAACGACGACCAAAGAACAACAACCAAAGGTAAAGCCCAGCTCGATCATTGCAAGCAAGAAAAGGAAGGACTACCAATCACGTGATAATCAGCGTCCGAGCAAGCGACCAGATAGTAAGTTTAAGTCATACACTCCGCTGAACAAACCGCCTGATTAATCCTAATGGAGATCCAAGACAAACGCATCCTTAAATGACCGAACAAGATGAAATCCGATGCTAGCAAGCGAAGTAAAAATAAATATTACCATTTTCATTGAGACCACGATCATTAAGCGATTATTTCGACCTCAAGTAGAAGATCGAAGTGCTCATCCGCAGCGGGCACCTTAGAGAATACGTCAATCATTGAGGAGATCGGGCTGCTTCAAAAGATGAACAACCCATCAATAATGAACCAACCAGGAAAATTCATACCATCTTCGGAGGTCCCGCCAGTGGAGGAGACTCGAACTGAGCTTAGAGAGCCCACACAAGGAGCATCAGTCACCCCGACTCGGAACGAGAAATCCTTACCACTAGCAAGCCTTCGAAAGAACAAAGAATAGAAATCTGCAGTTTGATCTTCACCGAAGAGGACGCCCGAGGAGTTCACCATCCGCACGACGATGCACTTGTGATCACGATGACCATAGTCAACCGCAGGCTATTCTGAATCCTAGTGGATACCGGATCCTTGACTGACATCCTCTTCGCGCGAGTGTTCGACAAGATGGGAGTTGGTCTGTCTTGACTTCAAGACGTCAAAACTCCTTAACTCAGATTCTCAGGAGGTAGAGTCATACCCGAAGGATCAATACAACTCCTGCTCACCGTCAGAGATGGACAAAACTAAGTAACCAAGATGATCGAATTTTTGGTGGTGGACTACCCGTTTGTCTACAATGCAATCCTCGGCTGACCCTCCCCCAACGCCCTACGAGCTGTAGTCTCAACTTATCACTTGACAATGAAATTTTTGACTTAGCAGGGCGTCGGGTTAGTCGGAGGAGATCAACATGAAGCTCGACAATGCTACACAATGGTGCTAAGGGCTCCACATCAGACAATGACCATTGCCTCCCTGAACCCATGAGAAGATTCTAGAGAGAGGGGTTGTCTCGTGGAGGACCTCGTTCCCATTCCACTTGACAGCTCTGATCCATTAGGATGGTCTAGATTGGGTCGTATTTAACATCTTTGATGCGGGACAAGATTGTAAACCTCCTTCGACAATATGCAGACGTTTTCGCATGGTCACACCAAGTTATGCACGACATCGACCCAAAAGTTATTGTTCATTGGCTGAATGTCAACCCCGATCACCGACCAATTAGACAGAAGAGCAGACTGCTCGGCCTCGAGCAATACGCAATGATCAGAGAAGAAGTCGACAAGCTCCTTAAATTTGGGTTCATCAAAGAAATTTACTATTCGGACTGGATAGCCAACGTCATTTTAGTTAAGAAGTCCAATGAGAAATGGCGGGTCTAAGTCGATTACACTGACCTAAACAAAGCCCGTTCCAAAGATAGTTTCCCTCTACCCTGAATTGATCAACTTGTCGATAGTACGGTAAGGCATGAGCTGTTGAGTTTTATGGATACTTATTCTGGCTATAATTAGATTGTAATGCATCTATATGATAAGTCAAAAACAACCTTTGTCACTGACAAGGGTCTTTACTGTTATTGAACCATGCCTTTCTGGTTAAAGAATGCCGGAGCTACTTATCAGCGACTTGTCAACAAGATGGGTGGACAATGGAAGTCTACGTGGACGATATGCTCGTCAAGAGAATTAAAGCCACAGATCATGCCTCCGATCTTGAGGAGATGTTCCTGGGTTCTCGAGAATATCAGATGAAATTGAACCCAAATAAATGTGCTTTCGGGGTTAACTCGAAAAATTTCCTCAGTTTCTTAGTCAGTCAATGAGCAATCAAAGCGAACCCTGAATAGATCAAAGCTTTGCTTGACATGAATTCACCAAAAATGACTAAAGATGTCTAACACCTTACAGGACAGATTGCAACTCTTAATAGCTTCGTATCTTGGGCTACAAACAAGTGCCTCCCCTTCTTTAAACAATTGAAAGGGAAGTAGGTCGTAGAATAGACAGAAGAATGCGAGACAACTTTTCAGGAACTCAAGCGATACTTGGGATTGCATCATTGCTCTCCAAACCCAAACAAGGAGAACCACTACTGTTGTATTTGGTCGTCTCAGATGCTGCAATTAGTTCGGCCTTGGTTAGGGAACATGAATGGAAGCAACTCTCAGTGTACTATGTGAGTAAGGCCTTGGTCTCAGCTGAAACAAGGTACCTAGACTTAGAAAAATTGGCTTTGGCATTGGTCATTTCCTCTCATAGATTACGACCATAATTTCAGACCCACACCATCATCGTCTTGACCGATCAACCCCTTCGCTAAGTGCTACAAAAGGTTGAAGCTTTAGGAGGGCTGACCAAGTGGGTGATCAAATTAAGTGAGTTTGACATCAAATATCAACCCCAAACACCTATTAAGGGTCAAGCAGTGGATGACTTTATCGTCGAGTTCATCCCGGTGTTCTAACAAAGATCCAAGACGAACAATCAGTCTGAACAAATCTTTGATCTAACCATTCAGGCTGATCTGAATGTTCAACCTAGGCTAGAACTTGTTCAGAGCATTTCACCTGAGCAAACATCAGGTTATCAGGCTGATCCCGACTTGCGAAGTGGACGTTATATGTTAATGGCTCATTCAACTGTAAAGCCAGTGAGGCCGGAATAGTCTTAGAGACTCCAGATAGTGTATGTATGCAATATGCCTTGAGATTTGGATTCCAAGAATCTAACAATGTAGTAGAAATATGAAGCTCTGCTCGACGTACTTAGGTTGGCCGCCACCATGGGAGCCCAACACCTTGAAGTTTTTAGCGATTCACAGCTAGTCGTTAATCAAATAGCCAAGGAATACCAAGCTACAAAGGAACTCATAAAAGCATATCTACGAAAAACTAAATAACTAATTAGTAGGTTCCAAAAATGTAACGTCGGCCTGATCCCCTAAGCAGAGAACTCCAAGGCTGATATGTTAGCAAAATTGGCCACCGCAGCGAAGATGATATCCCAAGATCAATTCCGATTGAATTCCTCACCGAACTGAGCATTAACGAATCTAACCTTGCCATAGCTCTCCCAATAATCTCAGAACCAACTTGGATGAATCTAATTATCAATTTCCTTAAGGAAGATAAGCTACTTGAAGATCAGACGGAAGCAGGAAGACTGCGAACCAGAGTAGCTCGCTACACTATGGTCAACGATATCTTATACAAAAAAGGGTTCTATCTCCTTTATCTCAGATGTCTCTGACCAAATGAAGCAGATATGTCCTAAGGAAAATCCATGAAGGTATTTTAGGAAACCACTCCAGTGGTTGAGACTTATCCTATAAGGTCATTCGACAGGGGTACTATTGGTCAACCATTGAGGCTAATGCTTGGCAGTATACCTGGAAGAGTGATAAATGCCAGTGCTTTACAAACATACCTCGACAACCTCCGGAAGAATTGACTCCTATGGCTGGACCATGGCCATTCGCCCAATGGAGAATCGACATTATCGGTCCCCTCCCGACCAGCAAAGGCCAGACCAAGTTTACGGTAGTTGCGGTCGACTATTTTATAAAGTGGGCTGAAGCCAAGCCTCTGACAAAGATTACAAAGCAGAAGATAACAGATTTCATTTGGAAAAACATCGTGTGTAGGTTTGGAATTCCCCGCATAATCATTTCTGATAATGAGAAGCAATTCGACTAGGAATGTATGAAAACTTCAGGATTCAGAACATTTACTCCTTGCTACGACATCCGTAGGATAATGGGCAGGTCGAGGCCATTAACAAAATCATCAAACATCATCTCCAGACTAAGCTCGAAAAAGCCAAAGGAGCATGGGTCGAAGAACTCCCCAACGTTCTCTGGGCGTACCGATCTACGGCCATATGACCACTAGGGAAACCCCTTTTTCCTTAGCCTTCGGAGTTGAAGCCGTCGCTTTAGTCGAAATTGGGCTATCAACTGCTCGAACCGGATCATTCGACGAATAACAGAACTCTGAGCTAATGACACTGAATCTCAACCTTCTTAAGGAAAGAAGAGAACAAGCTCAGATTAATACTGCAATCCGACAATAGCAAGTAGCTCGTTTCTAAAACACCAGAGTAAAAATCAGGAGGTTCTGAGCTAGGGACTTAGTTCTTTGAAGAACCTTCCAAAACACCAAGGAACTTAGCTCAGGAACCTTGGGCCCTAACTGGGAAGGACATTACGTGGTGACAAGTATAAGCCGACTTGGATCATATCGACTCGAAGATCTGGAAGGTTAGCTTCTACCACACCCATGGAATGTTAAACATCTCAATATTTACCATCCCTAAGGAACCAATCTATGCCGATTACATAGTTTACTGTGTACTAGTCGGGCTCAATTTAGTATTATGGAATCCTGCAGTTTATTTTCTACTTCTGCGCCTATAAATGGTCATTCGCCAAAAAGTTTACAGAGGGCTTCCCAGGACAATTGGGAAGAACAACCCCTATTAATGCAAAGACCCCTCCAAAGGAGGTCTGATTCTATATTACTAGTGCTTACATACATAGTAGGTAGAATACTACTAAGGGTTCTCCCTATAAGGGGGAAAGAACCTAATCAGCTGGTTTGATTATGAAAGAAGGAACAAACTTCTGACGGCTACTACAACGAAGGTTTCAACGAATTAATCCCCTTCCTAAGATCCGACCTATCTACTTAGAAAAATTCGCATACAAACACTATGCCAAAAAGAGAAAATTCGAATTGTATTGATAAAAGCCCCAAGAAGCATATTACATTTAGTAAAAAAAAATAGAAGGGGCTTGTCTTTAAGCCTCGGGGGCTGCTTGGAAGGCACGTCTTTAGCAGGAGCCTCTGATTCAGAGCTAGCATCCTCAAAGCTAGAGAGGTCTAATTCTGGATAGGCCTCCTCAACCTCTTCAATGCACTTCATGAATGTCATCTGGTATAGGGCATTATTGTCTTCCAAATATCTTCAAAAGACTTGAATTCCTTAATGGCAACCGCTTGAGCCGAGGAGATAGCCGCCTTGGCCTCTACTTTAGCCTCCTTGAGCTTCGCCTTTAACTTCACATTATCGGCCTCCCATCGAGCCGACCTATCAAAAGCCTCAGCGAGAGGCTTCTTTGTTGCCTTTAGCTTGGCTGTCAGATATGTAGCCTGAGACTCAGATTCCTCAGTGGCAATGCAGAACTGTTCGGCTTCAGCTCCATTCTACAAGAGTTTATTCTCGCTCTCTCACACCTCCTTCCGCAAGCGTACAATCTCACGGTGTACCCTCAGAAAGCAAGGTGCAAATTGCAAAGGAGCAAGAGAAGATGTCAGAAGTCGGACAGAGAAAGGGAAAACAACAAGTACTTAGAGGATTGACTTACTACTAGAAAGCTCTTCGTCGCAGACGTAAGGATCACATTTGGCAAAGAGTCTAGCATGGCGAGGAATTTAGCACTGGGTATATGCCATTTTACCTAGGGCATGAGCTCCTCTATGACTCCACGAGTCGTTCTGAAAGGATGTTGTCCCCCCTCTCGAACCGCAAGAGGCCTACTTATCTCCCGGGCCTTTACAGGCCGAGTCTCATCAGAAGACTCGACAGCACCTTGGGTCTTCGCGGGACGAGCCCCCTCGCAAATGGTCGCCCCGACCGTTGCTTCAGCAGTAGCAGGGGTAGGTCAGTGACCGCCGCCTCATCCTTAACCTTCATAACAATGGGAGATGAAGGACTGACTCTCCCTTTGCTTTTAGAAGTTGTCTTTGGCTTCTTCGCCTTCTTCGTTGGCACAATCTCTTCGGGGAGAGGTGCCTTACACTTTGAGACGGGCTTTAGCAGGGGATGAGCTTCAGGCATTTTTACATCAGTTAGAACAAAAAAGGATTTAACTACAAACTCATAAAATTTCTAAGTCCTAAGGTCGGCCAAAGCTCTTACCTGTAAGCTCGATATTGAGACCCGACTTAAGCAGAAGCTTTAGCTGTAGAAGTCTTCTCCAAGATCGGTCTTCCTCTCCTAACGACCTTGCTCCCTGAATCCGAGCAAGAGATTCGTCCTCGAGGATGGAAGGATGTTTGGGAATAGCAGCATTAAAGAAGGCATACACAAAAGATTAAAGACACTAGATATCAACCAATTGAGAAATGACTAAAAAGAGCTAAGTCCAAAGAAAGCTGACTTGGAGAAGTGAATCCAGTGGGGACTAAGCCACGATGCATGGTCAAGCCTGACACTTTCCAACTGCCAAAAGCTTAGAACCACCTATCCTTTTAAATTTTATTGAAGGTTAGGACGTCTATGACCATACCTCTCTGGTCCCCCTCCAAGTAAAGAGGTACTACCAACCTTTATGAAAATAGTTAGGCTTCAGCTGGTACATGTGGAGGAATTTGATGACAGTAAGCTCGGGTTGCTTAAGGTAAGACCAAAGGACAGAGCAGTCGATCAACGCCCTCCACGCATTTGGAATTAGCTGCCCCAGGGCCAACTCTAGATGAGCAAGCACCCGTCTTACTATAGTTTGTAGAGGGAGCCTCAGACCGCACTGAAGGGCGACCTGAAAAATGGCAACTGCTCCCTCTAAAGGATAAGTAGGAAGCTAGCCCGGTGAAGGAACTCGGAGGATTACTGACTCAGGTATATGGTACCCCAACCTAATCCGAGCTAAGTCAGCCTCCTTGAGGGACGAAGTCACGGGACCTCTCTCTTCTTTCTTATCCTCCCCAGGGGATTTGTCTAACTCCCCTTCAACAGGTAGATCGTGTTCTACCCTAACTGGTCGTTTCGTCGGGGACGTCTCCAGCACTCGCGACAACTGCGACGCCCAAAAATCGGCGTCACTCTTCATTAACAACGACGACGGTGGGTTCAACATCGAAAAAAGGTTACTCGCCCCACTGTCCCCATCGGAGGCCCCCTCCCACGAACTTAGCGAATCCGACATAGCAGTTAATTAAAAAATGCTAGAAATCGGTAACAAAGAAGAAGGGAAAGAAGGGAGGGGGTGAGTTGAAGTGCAAGGCTCACCGAAGGGAGAATGTCGCCCTGTCACTAGTGATTTCACAAGACAAGTCGCCGAAAATCGCCTCTACAAGTAGCAACTAAGGGGAAGATGCAAAGGGAAAAACGCAAACAGACCCTAACCAGCATGTTCTGGTTTTCTTATATAGGGGAGCTGCGTGGCAGTGTTTAAATGCTCCTATTAATACAAATCCATACGACGCCCCATCGACTACCCTGTGTCAACACGTGGCGTGACCCCATTTGTTGTTCGAACCTAATACCAAGAAACAGCCACGCGTCGCTCTCTTATTGGTTAGACACCGAAAAGGTAGGCTGACAGGTCATGTGGCCTCGAGCCACGACACGCCACCTTGACTACGCCGTTCATGATTACTGATATGCCTCGACTCCCGTGTTGGCCACCACACTCAGCATTTATGGTGGAACAGTCCGACCTAGGAATTTCAGACCTACTTTCCAAGTCAGTGCTACCGACTCGAAAGTAGGGGGCTTACTGTTATGAGAAGAATGGGCCGATTCATGAGAGAAGGTCGGACCAGCAACTGGCACAAACCAATGGGCTAAACTACTTGGAGTATAATTGAGGTCAGATCCGGGATAACCATAGGTCGACATGACCATATGTCGGCATGACCTTTAACAGGTTCCCAGAAGAACAACTTAATAGGGTTGTCAAACTCAGCGATGAAGCTAAGGGCTACTGAAGTTAATGATCACAAAGACACACTACAAAAAAACCCACTTTTACCGAAGAAAATTTTCGTCGCTAAAAGCATTTTTTCGTAGGTAAAAAGTTTTACCGATGAAAATTTTCGTCGGTAAAACATCGATAGAAAAAACTTTTACCAACGAAAAAAAAAATTCGTCAGCAAAGGTAAGACTTTTACCGATGAATTTTTTCGTCGGTAAAAAACTTTACCGACGCTTATTTTCATAGGTAAAAATATTTACAAAACTATTACCTACGAATATTTTCGTAGGTAAAAATATTTACAAAACTGGTACCTACGAAAATTTTTGTAGCTAAAAATACTTACAAAACTTATACCTACGAATATTTTCGTAGGTAAAAATATTTATAAAACTTTTACCTACGAATATTTTCGTAGCTAAAAATATTTACACAACTTTTACCTACGAATATTTTCGCAGGTAAAAATATTTACAAAACTATATTTTCGTAGGTAAAAATATTTTACAAAACTTTAACCTACGAATATTTTCGTAGCTAAAATATTTATAAAACTTTTACCTATGAATATTTTCTTAGGTAAAAATATTTACAAAATTTTTATCTACGACTATTTTCGTAGGTAAAAATATTTACAAAACTTTTACCTTCGAATTGTTTCGTAGGTAAAAATATTTACAAAATATATACCTATGAATATTTTCATAGCTAACAATATTTACAAAACTTTCACCTACGGATTTTTTCGTAGGTAAAAATATTTCAAAACTTTTAACTATGAATATTGTGGTAGGTAAAAATATTTACAAAACTTATACATACGAATATTTTCGTAGCTAAAAATATTTACAAAAATTTTACCTACGAATATTTTCGTAGGTAAAAACATGGATGAGACTTTTGCCTACGAAAATGTTCGTAGGTAAAAAACGTGGATGAGACTTTTACCTATGAAAATTTTCTTAGGTAAAAGTGTCTTTTTTTTTTTCCAACATTCCAGCACAAAATTCCTTATATACACCTGTTACAATATATTTCATCATATTCTTCCTGATATATACCGTTATGTAATATATTTCATCATATTCACATTCACATCCATTTAAACCCAAAGTACATAAATCCATCTAAACATAAACTACATTCATCCAAACATAAACTACATCCATCCACATCACATTCATTCACACATAAATACATATAAGTTTAACATTATAAATAAAATAAAAAAAATCACAAAGATGAAGGCGGATGTGGTGGGGCATCGGTGGGTAAGCCTTTAGCGAGAGCCTGAAACATCTTCGTCATCTGTCACTCATGCTCCACTCGCATCTCCTCCATCTTCCTCTCTTGCTCCTCCCTCTGCTTTGCCTGCTCCTTCATCCTCATCCTCTCCTGCTCCTCTCTCTCCCTCACCAGCTCCTCCATCCTCCTCTCCTGCTCCTCCCTCTGTCTCTCCAGCTGCTCACTCTGCCTCTCGAGCTGCTCTCTGATGTCATGGATGATGACCTGTTACTGCTAAACCACTCTCTCTGCGATATCAGCTCGGCGTATGACACTCTCGCCAATGATGATAGATCGGGTAGAGGCAGCTCTAGTGGGTGTCATGAGCTTGACATCATGGCCAAGCCCACACACATATCCAGAACAGGTGCCAAGCACCTCACTCAGGATCTCTGGCTCACTTCGCTGAGTATCATTGGGAGTGGGCTAACTGCGTAAGGTGTCCATCGCTGCTTGTAATGAAAACATATGAATTTTCTTTAAAAAATGACATTATTATAATTCAATGCAATTAAATTTTATAATGTAAGGATTTTTACCCAAATCTCACTGGCTCTAGGATGTACCCAAGATCCCGTCGCTTGCCGACAGTGAGCCCCTCCGTAGAGGTCTACTGGTCTGGAATCCTAGCCAGTGACGGAATCTCACATTCAATCGAAAGGACAATAGAGTTAATATAAATGCATGAAAAGAATATATCAACTTAATAATTACTAGTAATTTCTTACCATGTCATAACGAAGTTGTACAAATGACTTTGAACCAGCTACGTGGTTCATTTCTAAATTTTTCCTGTTGTCAAAATTTATTTTGTTCCTCTTCTGAACACATTATTTATAATACATTGTTATTAATTGTGAATTTAATTGTTATTTTAAGATATCATAAATATGTAAATATTACCTAAAAAGAATCAGACAAAAATCTATCGCAGAGTATCCGCCAGTCGTCATGGGTCACGTGCAGCGGTGCGATAGTGCGCCCTCCTCGTGGCTCATGCACCGCTTATACTGCTTGTGTAACAAGGAGCAGTACTCCTTAAACCGCTCCTTGATCATGTCGTCGACGGCATATGAAATGTGCAGAACACTCAAATCCAAGTCAAATTTATCCTGTAGTTTCATAAATAATAGATTAAGACAATAAACTTATTAAGAAAATAATTTAACTGTAAATGAACTTTTATAAAATAAATTTTAATTTACTAAAATTTACCTGAAGGCGCTGACGGATGAGCTGCCGCACATATTTTAATTTACTAAAATTTACCTGAAGGTGCTGACGGATGAGCTGTCACACATCATCTGTCACGTCTGCCCAATGGGGGGTGGCGGGGGGATCAGAGATCAACATAAGACACCGACCTCCGACGTAAACAACCTGACATTGTTCCCAACAGGTCTAATGCAACCCTGTGGGAACTCTACCGTCACCCTACCCTTACGCATAAGTCGCTCTAAAAGAAACCCACGCGTGAGTCCACGTCATCGTCGGCTGATCGACAATGCTATTGTAAAAGAAATATGTAAGTCTAAACATAAACAGAAGTTATTAAAAGAAATATATATTTAGACTTACATGCAGTAGTCGGTGTATGTGCGACTGAGGGATCAGACACCTGCGATGCAACATGTGACGGCGATGCTGGCTCCATCGTATCACGGGTAGAAGGGGTAGTTCTAGTGCACGAATGATGTGGTCTCCCACCTGGTGCCATCGCTGAATATGTGCAAGCTACGAACTTATACATTTAAAAAATATCAATACAAGTAGAATATACTAAAACATGATCAGAAATTGACTCCACTACAAATGTGGATTATAAACAAGTCAATTAAAGGAATAAATCATGACTTGTGATTTTCACGTATATATGGAATACATAAATTATTTGAATTGAAAATTGACATGTGAATCATACGTACATTTAATAATTGTCATCTGTATCACTATCGCTTAAGACTATTTCTTCTTCACCATCACTATTGTTGATCAGTATTTCCTCTTAATCGTCTGTAACGTCGTTATCAATGAAATCGCTATCATCTCTAGCAATGTCATGTATTATTGAGGCATCAACATGATCAGGTGACATATCATCTCTATCCAATTACACCACATCAATATTAACACTTGAATCAATCCCTATATCCCCAGATGACATGTCTTCTTGATATACTCGTTCAACCCTAGACATTTCATTTCTCCTGTCCTCGCTATCTTCAACTTCTGGTATGGGAACGTCAAATACGTTCCTGGCCTTTATTTTCTGTACCATGTGCCAAGAGCCACCTAGCTTGGTGTCAGCGAGGTAAAATACTTGTTCGGCTTGGCTAGCGAGGACAAATGGGTCGTCCTTAAACCACTTTCGAGAAAAATTTATGCTTGTAAAGTATTTGTCAGTCTGTATTCCCAACTTCTTATTTCCAATATCCCACTAATCATATTTAAATAAGTACACCCACTTTCTCATATAATAACTTAGCTCAATAATATCCGTCAAAATGCCATAAAAGTCAATTTCATCTTCCTCATTCCTTCCCTTCACAACCACCCCACTATTTTGTGTGGTCCTATACTTCTCACATTATTTGGTGTGGAACCGAATCCCATTTATAATACAACCTGTATATCTAGATACATGTCTATCAGGGCCACACGCCAGTGAGTATCATGCATTAAACGCATTCGTAGAGTTGCTCATTTACAATGTCTTCATCTATTATCGTGCACAGAATGTAATTGTTTAAGAATTTTCTTAGGTTTAAATAATGTACAATACAATGAAAATTGTAAGTGTGGTGAGATACATTGTGAAATCATATATATTTTGCGAACCATTCTGGAAACTGATCCTGCTGCATTCTATGATAATTTGTCAGGAATTGGGACTTCATCTCGTCGATGCATTCGTTAAATGGCACGTCATCAGTAAGAAACAGTAAGATCATTGCATGTAGAGAAAATAATAATCAAGGGAAGATATACTCTAAGTACGACTCTATTTCTTCACAATTATGCAACACATACCACCGCGCCTTTGCTAGATCCTCAAGGTCCGTATCCTGAAATGTCGGGGATCCTAAAGGACGAACGTTATGTAAATACAAATATGAGTCATTGTTCATGCTCCTGCCCTTCATCAGCATTCCGATCTTCTCGGGTAAATCTGGTCTCTATGTCACGAAGATACATAGAGCAAAATGTCAAGCACTCATTATCAATGTATACTTCAGCAATGGATCTCTCCAATCATGCCTTATTCCTTACAAATCGTTTTAGTGTGTGAAGGTATTTGTACACAAAACCACTATATTATATGTATGAAAACATGAATATATGTAGTTTATGGAATGAATAAAAATTTTAAGTTATAGGTTGTACCACCTTTCAATCGGATACATCCAACGATATTGCACTAGGCTTACAAGCTTTGCCTCGTGCGGTAAGTGAATCGCTAGGTGTACCATGACATTGAAAAAAGTGGGTGAAAATATTTTTTCAAGTTTGTAAAGGATTACGACAATGTCCCTCTCTAGTCGTTTAATAACATCTACATTCAACGATTTTGAATACAAATCCTTAAAGAATATCCCTAACTCAATCAGCGTCGCACTGATATCCTTGCTTAGGAATCCACGAATCGCAACTAGTAGTAGGTGTTGTAGAAAGACGTGACAATCATGACTTTTCATTCCTGTTACCTTACAGTCCGTAACGTTTACGTGCCGAGATATGTTTGACACATACCCATCAGAAAACTTCACCGATCTCAACCAGTCACATAAACGCTTTTTCTCTAGTTTTGTTAATGTGTAGCAGGCTGCTGGTATAGTATACGAATTTTCATGTGGTTGTAAGTGCAACTCTTTCTTTAAATCCATTGCTTGTAGATCTAATCGAGCCTTGAAACTGTCTTTTATTTTCTTCTCTATGTTTATCAATGTTCTTAAGACATTGTCATATATATTTTTCTCAATATGCATGACATCCAAGTTGAGTTGCAATTTCAGATCACTCCAATAGAGTAACTTTAAAAAAATGCTCTTCTTCCTCCAGTTATAGTCCAACATTGTACGTTTCCTCTTCTTCAAGTGCGATGCCTTACCAAATCTAACTTCTCCAATGTTACTCAGTTGTTGTATCACATCTTTTCCAGATAGCTCTTTCAGGAGTGGCCTATGATCTTATTTGCCATCAAAGATCATCATCTTCCTGCGCCAACTATGATCGGTCGGAAGGAAGTGACGATGACCCATATAACATGTTTTTCTACCATACTTCAATGATAATGAACAAGTCTCAATACCACATGTAGGATAAGCTAACTTTCCCTTCGTGCTTCACCCAGACAAATTTCTATATGCGGGGAAGTCATTTATTATTCACAAGACCGCTGCATGCAATCGAAATGTCTATCATGCAAATGTGTCATACGTTTGTACACCTTGACTCCACAACTCGTTTAACTCATCTACTAATGGTCGCAAATGCACATCAATGTCATTCCCAGGTGACCTGGGTCTAGGAATAAGCAATGACATCATGAAAAATTACTCTTTCATATACAACTAAGGAGGTAAATTGTAGGGCATAAGTATCACTGACCACATACTGTACGAGCTACTCATATTACCAAATGGATTAAAACCATCACTTGTAAGACCTAGTCGAACATTGCGAGAATCCTCTGTAAACTAGTCATATTGCTTGTCAAAATTTTGTCAGGCTTTAGAGTCCGCAGGGTGCCTCAGTGTACTATCATCTTGAATATGTTTCTCCTTATGCCACCTCATATCTTTAACCATCTTACAAGACATAAACAATCTTTGTAATCTGGGTTTCAATAGGAAGTACCTTAACACCTTTTGCGGGATTTTCTTATGCTTGGCTTTGTCATACTTTTACCTAGACTCTTCACATTCTGGACACTCTGCAACATTTTCATACTCTTTCCAATACAATAAACAATCATTTATACATGCATATATGAGGATGTAACCAAGGCCCAAGTTTGGCATCAAGGATTTTACCTCGTAATGAGACTTAGGCAATGTCTTACCGTTTAGTAATGTTTCTTTCAACAAGTCAAGCAACATGTTAAACGATTTGTTATTCCAATGACTTCTTGGCTTCAAATGAAGTAACTTTATAAGAAAATTCAACTTGGGGAACTCACACCTCGGATAAAGTGGACGTTGCGCATCCCTCAACAACCTACTAAACTTTTCTGATTCGACATCACCCATAGGAGGAATATCTTGGCTACTGCTTGTCGCTGCAAAATCAGTATCCGCAACTGTTTCCCTAAACATATACCCTATGATATCTTGCATTTCGTCAACGTCTTCATCCTCGTCATCCAGCACAATTGGGTCAATAAAGACTTCAGTGGCCTCAACTCTATAAGTCATATCTTCACCATGATGGATCCACCAAGTGTAATCCTGGTCAATCCCAACTATGAACAAATCATCTTTTGCTTTGTCTAAAGTCTTATATATCATGTTCTTGCATTTTTGACATGGACACCTAATCCTATTCCATGAATCTGCCCGATTTTGCGCAAATTTCATGAACTCTTGAACTCCTTTTTTATACTCTGGGCCAAACCCGTTCTTAGCTCGCATCCAACTCTTATCTAACTCTACAATGAAAAGACTAGAGTCAGTTTACGGAAATAGCTTTAAGATTAGGCTAGGTTATAGGTTTAGGTTATATGTTTATTGAGAATAGATATAAGTTTAGGTTTAGGTTTAGGTTAGGGAGTTGAGATTAGGATTAAGTGTAGGTTTAGGTTTAGGGATTTGTGAATACGTTAAGTTTTAGGTTTAGGAAATCGAGTTCAGGTTCGGGATCGGGTTTATGTTTTGGTTTTAGGTTTAGGTTTTAGGTTTAGATTATAGTTAGGTTATAAGTTTAGGTTTAGGTTAGGTTAGGGATAAGGTTTAGGAATTGAGTTTAGGTTATAGGTTATAGGTTAAGGTTTAGGGAATTGAGTTTAGGTTATAGGTTATAGGTCAAGGTTTAGGGAATTGAGTTTAGGTTATAGGTTATAGGTTATGGGTTATATGTTAAGGTTTAGGGAATTGAGTTTAGGTTATAGGTTATAGGCTATAGGTTATAATAGGGAATTGAGAATACATTATGGTTTAGGTTTAGGTTTAGGGATTTGAGAATAAGTTTAGGTTAAGGTTATAAGTTTAGGTTAAGGTTATAGGTATAGGTTTAGGTTATAGGTTAAGGTTTAGATTTATGTTATAAGTATAGGTTTTGGGATTTAAGAATAGGTTTAGGTTAAGGTTATAAGTATAGGTTTATGTTTAGGTTATAAGTATAGGTTTTGGGATTTGAGAATAGGTTTAGGTTAAGGTTATAAGTATAGGTTATAGGTTAAGGTTTAGGTTTAGGTTATAAGTATGGGTTTTGGTTTTTGAGAATAGGTTTAGGTTAAGGTTAGGTTTAGGTTAAGGTTCTAAGTTTAGGTTAAGGTTATAAGTATA
Source organism: Magnolia changhungtana (assembly GCA_030180095.1). Taxonomy (NCBI): domain Eukaryota; kingdom Viridiplantae; phylum Streptophyta; class Magnoliopsida; order Magnoliales; family Magnoliaceae; genus Magnolia; species Magnolia changhungtana. Next base: position 307,196 of record JASAUF010000111.1, read on the forward strand.
GGTTTAGGTTATATGTTAAGGTTTAGGTTTAGGTTATAGAGGTTTAGGTTTAGGTTATAGGTTATAGGTTAAGGTGTAGGTTAGGTTTTAAGTTTAGGTTAAGGTTATAGGTTTAGGGATTTGAAAATACATTTAGGTTTAGGTTTAGGTTAAGGTTATAGGTTTAAGGATTTGAAAATACATTTAGGCTTTAGGTTTAGGTTTAGCTTTTAGGTTTAAGTTAAGGTTATAGATTTATGTTATAGGTTTAGGTTTAGGTTATAGGTTATAACTTTAAGGAATTGAGAATAGGTTAAGGCTTAGGTTTTGGAAATCGAGTTCGGGTTCGGGATCGGGTTTAGGTTTGGGTTTAGGTTATAAGTTATAGGTTTAGGTTATAAGTATAGGTTTTGGGACTTGAGAATAGGTTTAGGTTAAGGTTATAAGTATAGGTTTAGGTTATAGGATAAGGTTTAGGTTATAGAGGTTTAAGTTTAGGTTATAGGTTATAGGTTAAGGTTTAGGTTGGGTTTTAAGTTTAGGTTAAGGTTATAGGTTTAGGGATTTGAGAATACATTTAGGTTTTAGGTTTTGTAACATCCCGAAAATCGGGGGTCGAGCATAAACTCAACTCCCGAGTTCCAGAACATCACTTATGCAACAAAATGAATGATGATTGAATGTTGACTGTATTTGTGTATTGAACATGAGTGAGATTAAGCCAAAACAGCATATCATACTCCAGAGACAATTAAATTGCAAACAGAAGACTGTGATAGATATATATATAATATAAAAACAGTGGTGAGTCTCCAGAGTGTGATAAAGTTACCAGGTTGGTTAATTATAAGTACAGTTCTAAAATATACCTAATGTGAGGAAGTGTAATGTCTCCTATCCCAAATATCATAGCCCCGTCAATGCAATACCAGGTCTTCATAGATCTGCCAGAGAGATATAGATAGGGGAACTCCTCCTCAACATCATAGTAGTAGTCCGGCTCTGCTTTATAAGCATGGCCATCACCTGAAACTCAACAAATCTGGTTGGTGTTGCAAACACCATCCCGTAACGTGGGAGTGAGTGATCAACTCATTGGAACAGTAAAGCATAGGTTAACATGTTATCAATTCAGTCAAGCAGTAATGATAAAGCAGTAAAATCAAACACTCCTAACTACTCTTATTAATGCAAGTATGAATGCAGTCATGATGTATACCCTCACCGATATACTCCCTCATACGACACCATCTTCGTTCGCAGCATGCTTTCTTTCCTCAGTGATCCACATCTTCCAGGCACATGCAATGCATGATAAGCATGATTACTGAGTTGTTATTAGTCCATTTCAAACAGCAAGATTGGGAAACTAAGGTACCTCCCTTGTATCATTCCCAAACATGATCCATTCTAGGGTCGTTAGTCCTAGTTAATCTCAGACGATGGTGTATTTCTAGGTCACTGCAGAGGCTGTCAGGACTGTTACACGGAATCGTTGTACCACTCCCCCATCACCTCTTTAACGATTCATCACTATACAGATACAGGCTTAGTTCATACTCTATACACTGCGGCAAAACTCATCACCTCACCGCAAATTCAGAGTATGCTCGAAGTCACTTCACTAACGTCCTACCAACTGGCAGTCTATTTCGAAGCCCGACCAGTCCACTTATTGAGAATGGGACCCGGCTACAACCCGACTGAGGACCATAGCCAGGCTACGCCAGTGTAGGCCGACAGTACGAATATAGTATCTCATACCACCATAATCGGCTCACGAGTCTGGTTGCTTACTGGTCATACGGGGAGGCAGGGCTGCCAGGGCTGTTACAAGGAATCGTTGCACCACTCCCCCATCACCCATCGCCCCAGCGTAGGCCGACAGCTCGACCACGGTGTCCCATACCACCATGCCTGGCTCATGAGTCTTAGCGGATCGAGGTACTATGGTTAAAAGGGTTTTCACTGGTAAGTTTGGTACCCTAGGTTCAAGCAGTAGCGACCAAACATGGTGAACATACATTAGACACATCGGGTTACTTGACGAGCCTGACTAGCTCGAGCACACAATCAATTAGACGACATGAAATGCATAAGCACTTCGTGTGGCCTAACCACTGTCGCCAACTGACGTACGACTCGGGTTCGTCAAACACATCCCACGTGGCGACATGAACCTCAGCCACGATCTCAAATCTGGTACCGACTGTCTGGACTATAGACATAGTCCCAAACTCAATCAATTCTCATCCATAACATGTGGAGTAAAGCATGATAAACAAAATAATTCATGCATGCTAGTAGGCATGTTATAAGGTATGTTATAAAGCATGAGATAAAGCATGTTGCAAAGCATTACATCAGTAGGAATACAAACACATATATTGCAAGTAAGCAGTTTAAGTAAACAACCTCATGGAGGTAATCATACATGTCACTAGGGTAGTTGAGAATCCCATCTCAACACTCTCCTAAGGCATCAACATTCAAACACTTGCTCACACAAGCATTTCCACAAACACTTAACATACACTATTTCACATACTTGGTGTATGTTAGCAAACATGTATTAGGGTGAGTCCTCTCGCCAAGCAAATAATTTACGCATGTATAGTATATTTATACAATAAATAATCATGGCAAACACATCTCTAAAATACATATGTATACAGTACTTTCTATAATACAGTATTTGTACATACATAGTGTATATTAGTAAAACATGTATTTGGGCGAATCCATTTACCAAATAAGTATTTTATCCATATTTCATATATTCATATAACAAATAATCATGTCAAACACATTTCCAAAAAATATAAATATACGGTATTTTCTACAAATACCTAGAATATGTAAAATTCCATAATTTGCATCTTTAATCGAAACAGAAATCGGAAAGCACTTTGTACATGTACAATTACATGCAGATCATGAATCTATCATTATCTGACATTGAAAGCGTTGAAAACCATAACCTATACAGCTAAAGTCCGCACCTTTTGTCGTAGAATCGTAACGGAGTCGATAGGTTCGCTAAGCTTCCGCATACGGGAGTTTGGCAACCTAGAGAACGAAACAGGTTAGCTATTTCATAACCTACAACCTATACAACCCTAAAACAGATTAGGGTTAGGGTTTCTTACCTAAAAATGACGTCGGAATCGCCGGAAAAGTGATGAGAATCACGCGGTGGAGCCCGAATATAGAGGAACAAAGAAGAAGAGGGAGTTCCTCTCACATCTCCCTCACTTTCTCTCACTTTTCTCTCTTCTCAAACCCAAATTCGTGTGGCTGAAATGGGGGAGGGTTTAAGGTCCTTATATAGTCTAAAACTTCACTGAAATAGACTTCTGGACCAGGTTCACCTAGGTTATAACCAAAGCGAAGCTTTTTCAGCTCAGCGGAGGACTTCTGGCGGGCCTCCTTGAGCCAAAGGTCAGACTTAAGCTCACCGACACCGGATCTACGTTCTATTAAGTTTTCATTTTAGTCAGATTTCCAGATCACGCGTGGCGGACCAATTTCAGTTCGATGGTCAGTAGGTCTCGATCGGAGATTCCGAGTACATGTAAATGTGTATGAAATTTTTCCTGATCCGAGGGTGTAATTTGGTCTGATTCTGACGGTCTGGTTGCTTAAAACTGATCCGCAAACGAGAGATGCCAGCTTACTATTCAAGATATTTATTTTTAAAGAAAACAAGTGTTTTCACACTCTCTCACTCTGGACTCAAGCGAACAGCCTTGGGACACTGGCTGGATTTAATTTCCGAGATGGTTGTCAAGCCCAGCAAGGCGGTCCTAATTCCTTAACTTCGTGTTAATCGGACTTCCGCCGTGCGGTCCAGATCTGATAGGGAGATTCGAGATGCTCCCGAGAGCAGCTGGGTAATGAGTTTGATCCGAGATTTTTGGGTAACCTAGCGTCAATGATTCTACAAGTTTTGGGTCTTGCAGATCGTATTTAAAGCGATTCTAGTGGATTTCGTAGCTAATCTAATTTAGCACGTGGTTACTTTATCTCATTTCTAAAGGATTTAGTCCTATAAGATTTCTTTCTGAGGTGGTACCTAGGCCTTTGTAGTTTGTATATAAAGTGATCCAAGTTATACTACTTGACTAGTTTAAGATAGTGTCTAGGATGAAAGTACTTAGGAAAATTGAAAGAACAAGGTGGTGAAGGGTTGGATTTGTGAAGGAAATGGGTTCAGAAGCGATCTTAGACTGTGGGATTCAGTTCAGACAAGTTAATAAGGTGTTAGGATCGACCCATCGCCTAAGGACGTCTAATCCCAGGTTGGAAAAAATCCAGGGTGTTACAGGTTTATGTTTAGGTTTAGGTTATAGGTTTAGGGATTTGAGAATACATTTAGGTTTTAGGTTTAGGTTTAGGTTTAGGTTAGAGGTTTAGGTTAAGGTTATAGGTTTAGGTTATAGGTTTAGGTTTAGGGTTTAGGTTATAAGTTTAGGTTAAGGTTATAAGTTAGGTTATAAGTTAAGGTTTAGGTTTAGGTTATAAGTATAAATTAAGGTTATTTGAGAATAGGTTTAGGTCAAGGTTATAAGTTTAGGTTAAGGTTATAAGTATAGGTTTAGGTGATAGGTTAAGGTTTAGGTTTAGGTTTAGGTTTAGGTTATAGGTTATATGTTAAGGTTTAGGTTAGGTTTTAAGTTTAGGTTAAGGTTATAGGTTTAGGGATTTGAGAATAGGTTTAGGTTAAGGTTATAAGTTTAGGTTAAGGTTATAAGTATAGGTTTAGGTTATAGGTTAAGATTTAGGTTTAGGTTACAAGTATAGGTTTTGGGATTTGAGAATAGGTTTAGGTTAAGGTTATACGTTTAGGTTAAGGTTATGAGTATAGGTTTAGGGTATATGTTAAGGTTTAGGTTTAGGTTATAAGTATATGTTTTGGGATTTGAGAATAGGTTTAGGTTAACGTCATAAGTTTAGGTTAAGGTTATAAGTATAGGTTATAGGTTAAGGTTTAGGTTTATGTTATAAGTATAGGTTTTGGGACTTGAGAATAGGTTTAGGTTAAGGTTATAAGTATAGGTTATTGGTTAAGGTTTAGGTTTAGGTTATAAGTATAGGTTTTGGTTTTTGAGAATAGGTTTAGGTTAAGGTTATAAGTTTAGGTTAAGGTTATAAGTATAGGTTTAGGTTATAGGTTAAGGTTTAGGTTTAAGTTATAGGGGTTTAGGTTTAGGTTATAGGTTATAGGGTAAGGTTTAGGTTATGTTTTAAGTTTAGGTTAAGGTTATAGGTTTAGGGATTTGAGAATACATTTAGGGCGTATTTGGGCGTTGGGATTAGAAGGGATGAGGTGGGATGGGATTCAAAAAACATAATTATTACCCATGGCAGGGATTGTCCCTTATTGCCATGGGATAAGATTAATGCCATGCTTTGTTGGTAATACGGTGGTACATTTAATGGATATACCCATCATCATTTGAAATTACTGAGAATAACACACGTGTTATATCTAAACCATTCATTTGTTTTATAACCTCATTTTATGGCATGGGCTTAAAAATGAGGTAGATCCAAAACTTATGTGGCCCCAAAGAAGTTTTCAATGGTAAGTATTTCAATCCCTGTTGCTTTCTATGGTGGGGTCCACTTGCGCTTTAGATTTACTTAATTTTTTAGCCCATGCTCTAAAATAATGTCGAAAAATGGGTGGACGGTGTGGATATAGCCCACACATCATGATGGGACCTACACAACTAGCTAACATTGAGTGAAATTGGCACGGGACCAATGCAATTCCATCTAATCTAATTCCTAGCTTTTCCAAACATGGAGTGGAATTGGCATAGGACCAAATGAATCCCATCCCACCTAATCCCTTCTCATCCCACAGCCCAAACACACCCTTAGGTTTTAGGTTTAGGTTTAGGTTAAGGTTATAGGTTTAGTTTAGGTTATAGGTTATAGCTTTAGGGAATTGGGAATAGGTTAAGGGTTAGGTTTTGAAAATTAGGTTCGGGTTCAGGATCGGGTTTAGGTTTGGGTTTAGGTTATAGGTTATAGGTTATAGGTTTAGGTTATAAGTATAGGTTAGGTTTAGGTTAAGGTTATAAGTTTAGGTTAAGGTTATAAGTATAGGTTTAGGTTATAGGTTTAGGTTTAGGTTATAGGTTATAGGTTAAGGTTTAGGTTAGGTTTTAAGTTTATGTTAAGGTTATAGGTTTAGGGATTTGAGAATACATTTGGGTTATAGGTTTAGGTTTAGGTTTTAGGTTTAAGTTAAGGTTATAGGTTTAGGTTTAGGTTATAAGTTTAGGTTATAGGTTAAGGTTTAGGTTTATGTTATAAGTATAGGTTTTGAGATTTGAGAATAGGTTTAGGTTAAGGTTATAAGTAGAGGTTTAGGTTATAGGTTAAGGTTTAGGTTTAGGTTTAGGTTATAGAGGTTTAGGTTTAGGTTATAGGTTAAGGTTTAGGTTAGGTTTTAAGTTTAGGTTTTGGTTATAGGTTTAGGGATTTGAGACACTACAAGAACAGCCACTTTTACCGACGAAAATTTTCGTCGTTAAAAGCCTTTTTTTCGTAAGCAAAAAATTTTACCGATCAAAATTTTCATCGGTAAATTCGTCGCTAAAAGACTGAGGGGAAAAACTTTTACCAACGAGAAAAAATTTTCGTCGGCAAAGATAAGACTTTTGCCGATGAATTTTTTCGTCGGTAAAACCTTTTTCCAACACTTTTTTTTCGTAGGTAAAAATATTGACAAAACTTTTTACCTACGAATACTTTCATAGGTAAAAATATTTATAAGACTTATACCTACGAATATTTTCATAGCTAAAAATATTTACAAAACTTTTACCTACGAAACCTCAGCCGCTAGCCTATGGCTGAAATTAAAAGGGCTGTATGAGAGGAAGACTGCTGGTAATTAAATCTTTTTGATAAGACGACTTGTGAATCTCAAGTTCAAAGATGGTGGTTCTGTGGCCGAGCACATGAATGAGGTCAGCGATATAGTGAACCAGCTCTCTGCTATGAAGATGGTCCTAGATGATGTATTGTAGGCTTTACTATTGCTTAGTTCATTACCTGGCAGTTGTGAGACATTGGTGGTGTCTCTAAGTAACTCTACGCCAGACGGAAAGATATTCATGGAACAGGTTACTAGCTGTCTCTTCAATGAGAAGACAAGGAAGAAGTCTCAGCGGTCTACTCAACAAGAGGCCCTTGTGACATAGGAACGGGGAAGAAGAAAGAACAGGAGGGCGGGTAGGCTCGAGATAAATCAAGAGGTAAGTCGAGTACCATAAAAGATGTTGATTACTGGAATTGTGGCATGAATGGCCACTATAAGCATTAATGTCGTGGTAAGAAGAACGATAAGAAAGGAAAAGGAAAGGGGAATGAAGATGAATCAGATTCCACTGCGGTCGCTTCAAATGACGACGTTGTAGTTATTCTTTCAGCAGATCATGATATATGTCTCACGGCTACGAGTCAGGACACCGATTGGGTGATAGACTCGGGAGCCTCATTTCATGCGACTCCACACAGGGACTTCTTTACAAGCTACAAATCGGGTGACTATGAGACTATGAAGATAGGAAATTCTGGTGTATCGAAGATCGTAAAAGTCAGTGATATTTATGTGAAGACTGATGTGGGCTGCACGTTGGTTCTCAGGGATGTGAGGCATATCCCAGACCTTCGCCTCAATTTGATGTCGATGGGAAGGTTAGATGATGATGGTTATGAAATCTGGTTTGCTGGTGGGCACTGAAAGCTCATCAAGGGCTCGTTGATTGCAGCCAGAGGAAAGAAGTGTTGCAACCTTTACAAGGCAAGTGTTAGTGTGTGCAAGGGTGGGTTGAAAGCAGCGGAAGATTCAGCCATTGATATGTGGTACAGGCGTTTAGGCCACATGAGTGAAAAAGGGCTTCACCTACTAGCGAGGAAGCGGCTCCTTCCAGACGTGACAGGTACACCTCGTAAAACCTATCTTGATTGTTTATTAGGGAAACAACATAAAGTTTTATTCGTTAAATCTGCTTCTCATGTTAATAAGTGCATGCATTAGATTTTGTTTATTCTGATGTTTGTGGTCCTATGAGGACAAAAACCTTAGGTGGGGCATTGTATTTTATCACTTTTATAGATGATGCATCTAGGAGGGTTTGGGTTTATGCTTTGAAATCCAAGGACGAGGTCTTTGGTGTGTTTAAATTGGTTCATGTTATGGTTGAGAGAGAGACAGGTAGATCATTGAAGTGCATCCGCACTAACAATGATGGTGAATACATTGGCGACTTTCATGAGTGTTGTAAGTCCTTAGGTATACGATATGCACGGACGGTTCCCAAGACCCCCCAACATAATGGTGTGGCTGAGTGAATGAATCGCACCATTGTAGAGAGAATTAGATGCATGTTATCCTATACAAAATTGCCTAAGACGTTTTGGGGAGAAGCAATGCACACGGCGGTATATTTGATAAACAGGTCTCCATTAGCCCCATTGAATGGAGAAGTACCTGAGAAGGTGTGGACTAGACAGAATCCATTATACATTCATCTCGGGGTGTTTGGATGTAGGGCATCCGTTCAAGTACCAAAGGACGAGAGGTCCAAGCTCGATATGAAGATCAGGTAATGTGTTCTTGGGTTACGGTGATAAAAAAATCGATTATAGATTGTGGGATCTGACCGAGAGGAAGCTCGTCAGGAGCAGAGATGTGGTTTTCTTTGAAGATCAGTGTATAGAAGACATTGGTAAGCTAGAGAAGAACCAACCTAATTTAGGTGAGCTAGAAGACATGGATCCGGTTATTCCTCCCATGGTGCCTGATGACCGGGGGGGGTACAACAAGGTGTAGAGGATGAGGGAGTTCCTACAAAAGATGGACTGGGGGAGCAGCCCCCACTTGATCCACCTGTTGAGCCACAGGTGAGGAGGTCATCTAGGGACAGATAACCGTCCAAAAGGTACTCGCCGCATGTTTACATTATGCTCACTGAAAGAGGAGACCCAAAAACTTATTCTGAGGCCCTAGCCGACAAGCATAAGGGGGAGTGGTTGAAAGCTATGCAAGAGTAGATGAAATCTTTGCATAAGAACCACACCTATGATATGGTGAGATTGCCTAAGGGTAAGAAAGCTCTTAGTAACAAGTGGGTGTTCAGAAAGAAGGCTGAGCAGAAGAATTCACAGACGAGGTTCAAGGCCAGACTTGTGGTGAAAGGGTTTGGTCAGAGGAAAGGTATAAACTTCGAGGAGATATTCTCACCAGTGGTGAAGATGACATCCATACGGGTGTTACTTGGGTTGACAGCTAGCATGAATCTAGAGATAGAGTAGTTCAATGTTAAAACTGTCTTCCTTCATGGTGACCTGGAAGAAGAGATTTACGTGCACCAACCAGAGGGGCTCAAAGTCAAGGGCAAGGAGCATATGATGTGTAGGCCGAGGAAGACCTTGTATGGGCTGAAACAAGCTCCACGGCAATGGTACAAGAAGTTTGACTCGTTCATGTTACAGCACGGGTATAATAGAACAGAGTCAGACCACTATGTGTTCACGTGCAAGTTCTCAGATGGTGATTTCTTAGTTCTGTTATTATACGTTGCTGACATGCTCATCATGGGAAAAGACATTAAGAAGATCGACAGGCTGAAACAAGAGTTGGGCAAGTCTTTTGCAATAAAAGAGTTGGGCCCAGCTAAACAGATCCTAGGAATAGAGATAACCCATGACAGAAGCAGTAGGAAGCTTTAGTTGTCACAAAAGCAATATATTGAGAAAGTCTTAAAGCGATTCAATATGAATGCAGCAAAGCCGGTCAGTACTCAACTGGATGGTCACTTCAGATTGAGCGAAAGGTAGTGTCCCAAGACGAAGGCAGAGGTGGAAGAGATGTAGAAGATACCTTATGCTTCAGCAGTAGGAAATTTGATGTATGCTATGGTATGTACACGCCCAGACATAGCATATGTGATTGGTGTTGTCAGCCGGTATCTTGCAAATCCTGGCAAAGAGCATTGGGCGGCGATAAAGTGGATACTGCAGTATCTAAGAGGCTCATCCAGGTTAAGCGTATGATATGGTGACGGAAAATCTGTGATAGAGCTTCATAGATGCAGATATGGCGGGTGACATAGACTCCAGGAAGTCTACATTGGGGTTCATGTTCACATTTACAAGAGGAGCGGTCTCTTGGCAGAGCAAGCTACAAAAGGTCATAGCATTGTCGACGACAGAGACCAAGTACATTGCAGTTATAGAGGCATGTAAAGAGATGCTTTTGATGAAGAGGTTCTTACAGGAACTTAGCTTGAAGCAGGAGTAGCACGTGGTCTATTGCGATAGCCAAAGTGCTATACACTTGAGTAAGAATCCAAGTCAACATTCCAAGTCAAAGTACATAGAGATTCGGTATCACTGGATCAGAGATACTTTGGAACAGAAGGTGTTACAGCTTGAGAACGTCCACACGGACGATAATGGGTCAGACATGATGACTAAGGTTTTACTCAAGGGTAAGTTTGAGGTTTATAGAAACTAGGCTAGCTTGAAAAAAGTGGATTCCTCCTGAGTCGAAAAAGGAGAGATTTGATGGGGATTTTTCTCCTCATTACTGGATTTGATGAAATCGAACTAGTTTCGATATCATCAATAATTGTCAAATTTTTCACCGTTGGTCGCTGGACAGTTTTTGTCCTGTTACGATATCATCGAAGGACTTTAGATGATATCGAAGGCTGTCATTGAGAGGCCTTCGATGATATCGATAATTGTTGAATTTTTCACCCCTGGTCGCTAGATAGTTTTCATCCTGTTTCGATATATCGAAGGACCTTCGATGATATCGAAGGCTGTCATCGAGAGACCTTCGATATCATCGAAGAGCTATGTAGATGCGATTGCGGAAACGCAGATTCTGCAGAATTTGTTTCCTATTTTGGTTCTACCTCTTTCTATTCTTATATAAAGGGGTGTATGTGGGATTTGGGTGTATTCCAAGGTTTTTTAAAGGTTTTCTAGGAGGGCTTAGGACTATCAAAGGTGTGTGAGAGAGAGAGAGAGAGAGAGAGAGAGAGAGAGAGAGAGAGAGAGAGAGAGAGAGAGAGAGAGAGAGAGAGAGAGGAAGCTTGTAGAATGGAGATTTTGCTCGTAGAGGTGATCTACTTCGCAGTCCACGTCTCAGCACTTCTACGTCCTCGTGATCGGTGAGATCTCTCCATTTTTCTTTTATTTTCTTATTGTTTATCCACTCCTACGTGAGTGAAGAAGGTTTGATCCAAGCGATGTGTGCTTGTGATCAGTTTTAACGTTGTGCTTTATAGTGGATTGTTGATCTGGACGAGGTCCCGTGGTTTTTATCTCTTTGAGGGTTTTCCACGTAAAATTCCCTAGTGTCGTGTGGTTTATTCTTTGATTTATTTCATTGCTTTATTATTCCATAATTCTGGTTTATTTCGAGAGACTAGATCCTAAGGTTTTACGCAAGGCCTCCAACAAAGAGAGCTTAACCAGTAAGGCATAGGGATAAAAAAACCAAATCACAATTATAGACGCGTTAACAAATGCATATGCATTATGGATTTAGGAGCTTAAATGCTAATTGATGTGTTAGTAAAGTTAAGTCAGTCTCACATGGATCAAGAGCCAAAAATTCAAATACCACAACCTACCGTACAAATTGTCGGTAAATCCCACATGCAGCGGTGGCCTGTACAACCGCCAGTAAAGGGAACACGACCGCCGGTAAAGCCTTTATTGATCGAGGCTTTACAGACGGTTTTTTGAGCCTTTGCCAGCGGTTTTGACCGCCGGTAAAGGCCAATTTTCTTGTAGTGTTACTAAATTTATAGGAATTGTGAGCAGTAGTCGGAGACCTGTACTTGAATTCAACCTCCAAGATCTTCTCTCCCTTAATCAACCAATCAAACGTTGGTCGATCATATCCTTAGAAAGGATTTTCCAATTCCTTACTAAGTTAGTCAACTGCTAAAGAAACGCAGTTGATTGGGTTTTTAACTTTGGGTCATCAATGGATTCTTGTATAATCTTTTAGCTGCTAATCGTTATATTGCCTATTACAATTTTCCATAAGTTTAAGAACAAATTATTGCTTAGTGTTGTGTGTGCTTCTTTAGGCTATTACACAAGTTATGACCTATAGCACACTGTTACGTGTGTATGGTGACAATGGCGTACTTTTGCTTTTAGAATGTATAACACGTGCTTTCCTAAGAGAGCTTGCTTTTCTCTTTAAATTTCCTTCCGCTAATCATATCGGCTGCAGGGATTTTTTTTGGTTATCTTAATATGGCGGTGCCGCCACGTGGTGACTTTCTAGCCATTGGGCTTGATGGTATTAAGTCGGGTGTAAATAGGTGGCCCACATGGTGAGTTGGATCCTCTTTAATTTTAAGACATTTGTAGACATCCCACCTAAGTAGACCGTCGGTTGATCATCAGCCGATGGTCACTTGGCACCCTGCATAGCTCCTTCTTGACATGTGTTCACCTGCATGCCAAATACTTGACAAGTGTCCACCATCGGCCAACCACTTTGTGATGGTTTTCACCTATAAGTTCAGCCTTAAACTCCTATCTCAGAACAAATGGAGACATAAGGTCAACGGTAGAGATTTTAATGAAGGGGTGGCATAGGATCCCAACACGTCTAGTTTATTCCTAAGATAGAGCCCTGACACCCATGAAAGTCTATATTATGCTAACCATTGAAAACTCCGTCCAGTAAAGCAAACCAGTCAACTTACGAGTAGACTTAAAATGGTGGTTGACCTCCATTTTTCTTTCTCACACTTCAGTCAAGCTTAGAACGTGATTCATTCTTCGCATTCCATCACAACTAACCCTACTTCTTGTTTCTTTTTTTTTTTTTTTTACAGCATTTACTTTCTATTACCTTTATTTTATTCTGTTTGCTTGCCCATTGTCTTTCAACTTTGCGAAGCAAGGTTAGGATCTCTTTTAATTTTCTTTTTGCCTGCCTAACCCTCTCGTGGGGTTACAGGAAGCATGGCTTCATGATTAACATATTTGTAGATATCACAATTCCTCTAATAGTCACACATCTCTTAAATTAGAGACCGCACTTGGTGCAGGCATGAGATGGTGCCTAACTCTTTCTTCTCTTGTAACCAGGGCTGTTACTGAGAATCTATGGTCGCAAGCCAATAACAAAAATCACTTGAGTAGAGGAATATTATGATTCCCTGACCCTTAAGTGATTATACGGTTTCTAGCCGGCCGTAAATTCCAAGTTTCTTTTGGCTAGTGGTGACTCCAAGTCAAACATATACACTTTTATATTTAATTCAACCTTGTATTTATATCAAATCAAAATCAGAATCGACAGACAGAAAATGCTAAGAAAGTAAGGGGCTTCATCCTGCCAAGTGTACGCACACATGGGAGGGCATTCACTACATCCAACTTTCATGGTTTTGTGACTCTACTGAACATGTTGGATGTAATACAAACGCCAAGATAGATACCACATGCAGACCTTATAGAATAATTTATTCTACAAGGGCTTGGAAAGTGTAGAGAGATCATCTTAAATCTTCATAAGATGAACAAAAAATCATATGAATTGCACGACCATAGACATCTCATTGACAACCTTTCAAAGGACGGTGAAAAGTTGTTAGTGGTTTGCATTTGTTTGGTCCAATCAATGTGGTTATTGAAAAAAGAGCCATTAATTGTAGGGCCCATTAGGTGGGCCATCCTGCTCATCATTCCCGTTGTCATATTTGTAAATTGTGAAGGCTTTAGTCTAAACCTTTTTTGTTTGGATCAAAATTTGGTCATTGATACATTGTATTGTGTTGGGTGTGCCAGAGCCTGTTATAGCTCAATTTTAATTGAACACTTATGACCCAAAGTATCAGGATAAATAGAGAGATTGTGAATAGTCATCTATGACCAAGAACTGAAGTAGTTCGGTCGTCTATTCAACCACTTATAAATGGAATCAGGTAGTTTACGAAGGAAAAGGTTTGCCTTTTAGTTGAAAGGACTTTTTCTCACCATAATAACATAGATAATTCAATTTGTACAATGCCAAAATAGAATGAACTCAATTGTATTAATGAAATAAAAAATAAATGAAACTAACAAAGATAATCATCCACAATCTAGCACCAGTGGCATAGATGTTGAGGTGCTAAAGCTAAGTCTTCCTTAGTCTTACGACCTTGGCATAGATGAAGCAATTTTGACTATGAAAAAAATTTATCCTTGCAATCCAGTGCTTGGCATAAATGGAAAGGAATTACACTCACTACGTGAAAAATGGAAAAAAAAAATGACGAATTTAGAGACAGTTCTGGACCGTCTCTAAATTGCTTGATTTAAAGACGCTTTAGAGATGGCCATAAACCGTCTCTAAACTTTTAGACGGCCCTTGACTGTCGTTAATATTGTCTTAAAAATTTGAACGTCCATAAATCATTTAAGACGGCCAAAAACCATCGTTAACTGCGGATAAAAGACTGCCAGTGACCGTCTGGAATAAGAGATGGTCTCTAACCGTCTTATATGCGGCCATTTGAGATGGTCAAGGACTGTCCGTATTAGAGACGGTCATTGGCTATCTCTTACTGGTAATCTGAGACTGTCAAGGACTGTCTCAATTAGAGAAGGTCATTGGTCGTCTTTTTCTCTACTATGAGACTGTCAAAAATAGTCTGTATTAGGGACGATTCTTAGCTGTCTCTATTTAAGACTGTCAAGGACCATCTCTATTAGAGACGGTCTTTGACCGTCTCATATGCGGTCATATGAGGCGGTCAAGGACCGTCCGTATTAGAGACGGTCATTGGCCGTCTTTTATTGGTAATTTGTAAGACAGACAAAAATATTCTGCATTAGGGACGGTTCTTAGCAGTCTCCATTTGAGACTGTCAAAGACGGTCTCTATTAGAGACGGTCCTTAGCCGTTTATAGTGGTCATTTGAGACTGTTAAAGACCGTCTGCATTAGAGATGGTCCTAAACCGTCTTTAAGGGTCAAGTCAAAAATTAAGAACAAAAAAAATTATAAATTTCGAAATTAAAAAAAAAAAAAAAGTTAAAAAGCTTAGAAAAATAACTAAGAATGTTTAAGAAAAAAATTTAGATTTTGAAAAAAAAATGTAATTTTATAAGAATCTAGATTTTGAAATAAAAATTAAGAACTTTGAATAATGTTGATAATTTTGAAAAAAAAAATTTGATAAGAAAATGATATTTTGAAAAAGAAAATTTAAAAAATTAAACAAAATTGTGAAAAAATTGACAAATTGTAAAAGAAAATAAATATATATTTTAAAAAAGAAAACTAGATTTTGTATTTTGAAAAGAAAATTTTAAAAGTTATATAACAAAAGTGATATTTTAAAAATGATATTTTGAAAAAGAAAATTTAAAAAATTAAACAAAATTGTGAAAAAAATTAACAAATTGTAAAAAAATATATTTTTTAAAAAAGAAAACTAGATTTTGTATTTTGAAAAGAAAAATTAAAAAGTTATATTACAAAAGTGATATTTTGAAAAAGAAAATTTAAAAATTTTTAAAAAAATTGTGAAAAAATTGACAAATTGTAAAAAATATATATTTTTAAAAAAAGAAAACTAGATTTTTTATTTTGACAAGAAAAATTAAAAATTTATATAACAAAAGTGATATTTAAAAAATGATATTTTGAAAAAGAAAATTTAAAAAATTAAACAAAATTGTGAAGAAATTGACAAATTGTAAATACTATATATATTTTAAAAAAGAAAACTAGATTTTGTATTTTGACAAGAAAAATTAAAAAGTTATATAACAAAAGCTAGATTTAAAAAATGATATTTTTAAAAAGAAAATTTTACAAATTAAACAAATTTGTGAAAAAATTGACAAATTGTAAAAAATATATATTTTAAAAAAGAAAACTGAATTTTGTATTTTGATAAGAAAATTTGAAAAGTTAGATAACAAAAGTGAGATTTTGATGATGTGTTGTCGCCCCTATGTTTCTCCAACCCATTTTTGGGCCAGGTAATAATGTAAAAATGTTTTAATTTTTAAATATTTTTGTTGGTAAAAATGTGTGTGTGTGTGTGTGTGTGTGTGTGTGTGTGTGTGTGTATAGTTTTTATATCATATGAATGGAAATTTTATATATATATATATATATATATATATATATATATATAATTAAAAGGTAATATTTAAATGATTTGTAATATCACATGAAAAAGAATATTGAAAGGTTTAGAAATTTTAACTGTATTTAAGAAAAATTTTGAGAACAAAATAATGCTTTTGAAGAAAAAAATCGGCATTTTGAAAATTTTGAGAAAAAATTAAAATATGAGAAAATTTTTGAGATTTTTAAAATAAAAATTCAAAATTTGTATTTTAAATTTGATGGATTTTCCTGATGAATGGAGCAGACACAACCCAGTAGTGGACCTAAGGTTCGTGTCCCTTCACAAATTTCTACATGGGAAGATCCTAAGCTTTCAATAACTATCCATTAGTGATAATAAAGTACAATAATTAAATGATTAAAGGTCAAATTATATCAATAAAAAATTAAATCCCATTGTGGTTTCTTAGAATAAAGGGGAATTTACTATTATGAGACGTGTTTTGTACTTTAGCCTTTGGGTTTGGATCATTAAAAAATGATCAAAGCTGTTCACATGATAGGTCTCACCTTAGATTGAGTGACCTAAAAATGAAATTTTACCTCTCATTGAAATATTTCAACAAGTTGATCATTTGACTCTTTTTTTTTTTTTTTATACAGATTTTCTCCTTTAACTTTTGAGTAATTAAATGGTTGAAATATTTCAATCTAGAAGTATTTTTTAACATCCTATCTAAGGTGAATCACGTTGTCTAAATGATTTGGGTTATCATAAAGGACCCTAGTCCTACAGCTAGAATACTAATGTATCCTATTGCAATCCATCTTGATGTATTGTAGGAAAACTCTTATCTTTATCAATGGTCAAGTGCATCTCATACAATGGTATAGAATTTAGGGTGTGTTTATGTAACCAGATGCACCCTTGAATATTGTTAGATGAACGAAATGTCTTTCAAATTTTGAATAGGTTTTATCTTTGTAAAAGATAACAACTAGTATTCAATTACTTTGTCTACAAGGCTTGGGAAAACATGATAATTCATGAAAGTGATCCTATCACACTTTTCATATTCAATACACCTTTCTAAATTTTTTAATGTTATTAGAGCATACAATGGAAGAAAATTTTGATAATGGGAGAGTTTTTCTTCTCTTTCCGCAGAATTTTTGCTACATTCCTTCACTTTCATTCCTCATTAGATTTGTGGTCCCCCACACACATTTTTTCTAAAACCCATGGGTTACCCTTTCAGAGTTGTGCATAAATCCAAATGAGAGAAATTTTCAACCCGGCACATCTCATGGTTGCTTGCTGGCTCTTCCATCACCCCATATCTTCTCCTTTTTTGGTCGAGTAGAGAAAAGTGTATTTGGGATTGTGCCATCAAAAATTAATGTTTGTATTTTTTAAAAAATTCTTGTAAATTATATATTCATTATTTAGCTTCATTAATGTATTTGGAACATTAAAAAAATCATGTTATGTGATTGAGTTGATTAAAGAGAGCATTTTTTGCCCCCAGAAGGTTTTTAATGGTCGACGCTCATTCAACACTGTTTACTATAATGTGGTCCAGTTGAGATTGGGATATACCTCATTTTTTATCTCATACCATAAAATGAAATAAAAAATAGATGGATGGCAAGGATGAAACATGCACATACATCATGGTGGGGCCCATAGGGCACCGACCACGTGACCCATGACCGCTCGTGAGAGAGACTTGAAGTCTCTCTCGCTCTCTGTCCTCTCTCACTCTCACTCTCGCACCCTCTCTCACTCTCTCGCTCTCTGTTCTCTCCCTCTCTCTCTCTCTCTCTCTCTCTCTCTCTCTCTCTCTCTCTCTCTCAAATGGACGATGTGGACGAAGTGGACCATACCATAAGAAATATTGAGCATAATGATTTCCACCGTTGAAATCTTCCTATGGCCTACAGTGATTTTTATTTGTCATCCAACCTGTTCAATAGATCACAAATACATGGATGAAGGGAAGACTAAAATATTAACTTGATCCAAAACTTCGGTGGCCTCCCATTTTTTTTAATGGTAGACATTCAATATATACTATTTCTTATGATGTGGTCCACTTCAGATTTTTATAGGCTTCATTTTTGAGCTTATGTAATAAAATTATATGTTAAAATGGATGGATGGAGTGGATAAAATGAATAAATCATTTTTGGTCTCATAGGAGTACGCTTGGGAACAGATTGACTACTCCCCCTGACACCAGCTAATGACTGGTGGTAGGTGCTCTATGGCTCCCACCATGATGTATGTGTTTCATCCATGCCGTCCATATATTTTTACACCTAATTTTACAATATGAGACCAAAAATGAGATATATGCAAATCTCAAGTGGACTACATTATAGGAAACAGTGTTAAATGAGTGTCGACCATTAAAAATATGATCAATAGCCATAAAAGTTTTGGATCAGGCTGATTTTTATTTTTTCCCTTCATTTGGTCCTGTATAACCAAATCAACAGATTGGATGTCAAATAAACAGTACAATGGGCCTTAGGAGGATTTTAATGGTGGATATCCAATCACTATTGTTCTCATGTGGTGTGGACCACTTGAGATTTATATCCCTCTAATTTTTGGCATAAAGCCCTAATGTGATTTGTAAAAATGGATGGACAGCATGGATGAAACACATACATCATGGTGGGGCCCATAGAGCACCGTCTAGTCTCACCTAAAATTGGGCGCGCGCTCAAAACAAAGCGGCACGCCCAAACCTTCCCCCATTTTCTCTCGCCGTCGGCCCTCCCTCTCTGTCCCTCTCTCTCACCCCTACCCTCTGTCCAGCTCTCTCTCTCACCCTCTTCCTCTCCCATGATCTCTCTCTCCTCCTTCTCAATCTCAGATCTCTCTAGATCTGTCTCTCCTTCTCCCTCTCCCTCTCGATCTCTCTTGCGATCTGCTTCTCTCCGCTCTCTCTCCTCTCTCTCTCTCTCTCTCTCTCTCTCTCTCTCTCTCTCGATTTGCAAGCCTTAACCTGCATCCACCAGCCGCTAAAACCTACTGCATCTCTGGTCATCAACAACAATAGAAAGTTGTTAACCTCTCACCTGTTGCTAATCTAAAAAGGTGATGTTGCATTTTGATTTTTAGTCTTCATTTTGGTTATGAATCTCTATTTGGATGACTGGATCATGGCAAGTTGTTTTGAGGATTTTTGCATGTAAGGTGTATGTTGATATGCCTGTGAGAATATCATTCCAAATTTTGTAGAAAATTTGAATGGAAGCCCATGAGGACCCCCACCTGATGCAAATGTTTTATCCCCACCGACCACCTGCTGTATGTAGCTGGGCCATCGTGATGTATTTTTTATCTAGGCCAGCAGGGCCGTCCATATGTGGACGCTACTGGACTGACGCAAGGGATGATACTTTGAACCTTGTGCTCAATAGGACACAACATGGATTGTTTACATGGGCTTAGCACCTCAAAAGAAAACAAAACCCAAGATAATCTGCCTTTTGTTTTGATTGATAATCTGTGAAAATAACAAGTGGTCTGATGAAGTTTTATTATTATATATTTTTTTAAATCTTTATTTCTTGGAGTTGGTTTTTGTGAATATTATCTTATTTCTTACAAGATAAGAGAGCTAATCCTTCTTTGGCTCTTACGTTGGAGTTGCTAGATTTTCATTCAGGTTTTTTTTTTTTTGGAAGGAATAAGGTGTCTATTTTGATTCTTCTGCGTCTGCAATTGTAGAACCAGAGCAAGCATGGCGAAATGGCATGTTTTAACAGTCTTGTCTTTTGAAATCTTACAGTGAAAATGCAGGATTTCATATCAATCAATGTAAAAGAAGAAAAAAAGAAAAATAGTAGGCCTTTGCTTTGGTTTTGATTTTTCCCCCCCTGTGAAATTTTGAAACGAGCAGCTTGGTGGAATGGGTTTTCTTTCATATCTTGATTTGTTGGAGGTGGGTATTGTCAATCGTTTCTTACTTAGTTAAGCCAAGAAGGATTGGATTTTGTTGGAAAACCAAACATTTGTTTTGAATTTCTTTCCCATTGAAATTGTAGAAGAATAATTTGGTGAAGGGGGGTTTCTTTGAAATTTTATCTTAGGGAAGTTGGGTTTTGCGAGTATTTCTTTTTTCCATTCAATGCAAGAAACCTAACCCCATTCCTCTTGGAATCTTAGAGTGAAAATGTTAGATTGTATTTGGATTTTGTTGAAAAATAGATCTTTAGCTTTTACTTCCCCACCTTAAAAATGGCAAAAAAAGAGGTTTGGTGAAGTGGGTTCTGAAATGTTAGTTTTTGGAAGTTGAGTTTGTGGGTTTCTCCTTTAGCATATTTCAAGATAGAATAAGCTATCCCTTTTTAGAATCTTATTGTGGCAATACTGGGTTTCATTTTGGTATTATTGAAAAAACAGTAATCTATAAAAGGAGTTTGATGGTGGAGGTTTTCTTCAGATCTTGGAATTAAGAAGTTGGGTTTTATAGGGTTCTTCAATCAAGGTAAAAAAAGAAAAAAAAAACTAACACCTTTCTCTGGTTTTCATGACCTTTTCCTGAAACCATGTTCTGAAAATGCTACATTTCTCTTGGGTTTTGGTGGATAAATGGGCCTTTTGTTTTCTTCCTCTGTGGAAGTGTCAAAGAATAAGTTTGGTGAAGTTGGGTTTCTTGAAATCTTGGATTTTGATGTTAGGTTTCTTCCCCAAGGTTAGAAAGCTATCATCTTTCTTCAGTTTCCTTCAGTTTTTCTTGAAACCTTATTGTGAAAATGTGGGATTTGATTTTTTTTTTTTTTTTTTTTGTTTTGAAATGAGAGTTAATCTCCTAGGGCCAGTTGCATGCTTACCAAGAAGCAACTCCTCTTTCCTTTCCAATGTGTCACTTGTGCAAGACATTTGATCCATGCTATGGACCCAACCATGAAGATAATCTGGCGCAGAAATCAAGTCAGTTTGGCGAAATGAATTTTCTCTAAAGTCTTGTATTCT